>JAJLXK010000010.1:0-537275 GCA_030571195.1 Myxozyma geophila
ATTATTTGGCAATTGCAACAAGACCAGATATTGCAAATGCAGTGGGAGAAGTCTCAAAATTCAACTCGGACTACGGAAAACAGCATTGGATGGCAGTGAAACGGGTCATGCGATATCTCAAAGGAACTGAAGACCTAGGGATCACATTTACAAAGACAAATCCAAAAGTGATCAAGGGTTATTCAGATGCTAATCATGCGAGAGATATTGATGACAGGAAATCGACGACGGGATATGTTTTTGTGTTAGCGGGAGGAGCTATTAGTTGGAAATCGAAGCGACAGAAATCCGTCGCAGTCTCTACAACTGAGGCAGAATATATGGCCTTGAAGTTGGCATCACAGGACGCAATGTGGCTCAAACGACTTTACGAATTCATGAGCGGAACTTCGCAGGATGCAATCGAAATCGCAGAGGACAATCAAGCAAGGAGCGATCAAGTTGGCTAAGAATCCACAATTCCATGAGAGAACGAAACATATTGATATGAGCTATCATTTCACCAGAGAAGCTATCAATAATCGAATTATCAATGTGATTGGATGCAGCACGAAAGATATGGTTGCCGACCTGTTGACGAAGGGAATTGCGAGAGATCAATTTGAAAAGCTAAGATCAATGATGGGAATGTCTTGAACAACGGAACAAGTGGGAGTGTTAAAACTGTTGAAACAAGCTGACAACTAGTGTAACGGTAATCAGATTATAGTGTAACGTTTATGTTCCAATGTTTAACGTGTTGTCAGGAGATGTATCAGAAGACTTGTCAGGAGAGACATCAGCAGACTCGTCAGGAGAATTGTCGGAAGACTACAAGACTTAAGGAATATATATAGCGGGCGTTGATCCCAACTTTGTATAATTGAACAACAATAACAACAATAATCAACAACAGATTATCGTACACTCAACACAGAATCTCCATCATGGATTACAACACTGCTTCATCATCCAACATGTTTGGTTTTTGCAAGGCGTATCTGTCATTGCAATATGATAGATCTAAATAAAAAAAGCAAACGAGCAAGCCACTCTTTATTGGGAGGCAGATAGACTTGTCTGCAACAAAAACCCTCACATAACACACTGATCATTGGTTCAATCCTGAGTAGAGGAGGAATTTCAATCAAGGAGCATGTAGATGCAAATTTTTCGTCATGTGGTGAAGCTGTCTATGGTTTACCCTGTCAAGCAATTATTACAATTATGCTATCGTGCATTTCATGCTATCATACATTATTTGTTGTAACATTTTCACTGTCATAGCCTACAGGGCTCTATACAATATACTAGGTTTAACAAACTAAGAAACAACAACTAACGGGAAATATTGACACATATTTTCTAAGTCGGTAAATCTGCCGACGCTTTATCCTGGAACAATTAATTATAATTTTATGGATGTCTTTGTTGTAGATTGAAGTTTTACTGCCATAACTTAATAGCCTATGGAGCTTTATATTTTATTATAGATTTAAACAAACAGTCAAATTTATAGGGCATTGCTGTACAAAAAGTATACTACAGTGATTAAAAATATCAGGATCCGATATGAAAGCATAGAAGTATAGGGGTAGGGTGTATTGTTATATTAACTTATTTTGATTGTGACTGAGGCTTATGCTGGATTACAATTTGTTAAAGTGTAATGCGAAAGTTTTATAGTGCATAACTGTATTTTTTAATATGCAGCTGCTGTATCTAGTACATATAATTAAATCTACACTATATATTTGAACATGGCATATAGTTTACATTGGTTGCCTGCACCTTTAGTATTTTTTGCTATATGATGCCATTTTCCTCTGATTCTATATAGTATGATAATAACAAACAGATCAATGCCATTTCACTGTGGAATCCTTAAGGTTATATTGTATCCAAGAAATTCATTCATATTGCACAATGATTCTGATTTAGTTACTGTCATTTTAATAGATTTAATTAAAAATATATAAGAAATATATCATTAAGGCTGTAAAACAATATTTTTAATAGCTACATCGTTTAGCAGTTTACAGATCAACAGCACCATGAAAACCGATAGTTAATAAATTGGCTTAGATCATTGCCCGTGGCTGGAGTTTGAGCTATCACAAAACTTGAATAGTGATTTAGTCTGACTGGTCTGCATATATTGAGGTTATATTTAGGTAGATTCAGCTGGAGTCAATTACGACTCTCTATGTCCTTATGCCTATTCAAACCATCACCAAATAGTATCTTATTGTAAAAGCTTGCTGTGCAAAACCTCCGTAAGCTCTAAGATTCAAGATCAGGTGATAAAAAATATTTGTTAAAGAGTGGTATATGGAAGTAATCTTCAGAGCAAAATCCTTGCATTTTCGCTCTGACGTCTCGATCATACCGTTCTCTTATTATTCACGCCCTCAGAAAATAGAGTGACTGTATACTTCACACTCTCTCACACCGCGCAAAGAGTATGTATACATTATGTAGAATATGTATTACGGGCGCCATGCATAACCAATTACTAAACGCATGCGCTTAATTCAAACCGAAAAGTAAGAATAGAATCCACATTCACCATGTGTTATCGAATTTGATCATAATTTGATGATCAGTCTGCAAATAAGCCTTCAATGCTTGTTTTCGATACTTTATCAAAGCTAGCCCAGCTTCCCTGTATCCGAGCAATTCTAAGTCCTCTCCATTCGTTAGACGAAACTACATCCTTATCAATTTCCACAACATCTGCTTCAGGACTGTCGATTGATTGCTCACGGTCGCCTTTTAATTTCCTGATTTTCAGATAATAATGATGAGCGTCCGGTATCTCTGTTCTCTTTTCATTTTTTAGAGAATTCAACCCGGTGGGTTCTTTGAATAACCTTGACAAAGCTGGAGTCCCCACGGCAAATTGGTATGGGCGCTTCAATCCTCGATGCTTTCCCATTGCATCCTCTGCTAATTTCAGATCCTCTCGAGAAACTCCTGGCTTTTCAAATGAAGGTGTATTATTTTTCTTCCAGTTTTGCCAGTTCTGATCGCGGGCCGTGACCACTTTAAGCGAGCGTACAAATGCTGCATCTAGGTCAATTGTTTTCAAGCTTTGCACCTTCCCTACATAGTCTTGAACTTCTGATATATATTTCAAAAAGTCAGCATCAGCGATAGAAGGATACAAGACGCTTTTGTTCGGGAATGGAGTTGACTTTGTCCGTTCTACCTCGTCATTGCTACATAGCAAGTCACACAAGATGTATATCTGGCTGTAGATAGTACGCCGAAATAAAGTATTGCTTAATTCGAGCTCATATAGTGATTTGCTTGTCAGCCACTTAGGGACAAAAACCTCGTTCTCTTCTCTGCCGGTAGTAGATTCATTTTCCAACAGTATACTGTTATTTTCCAATTCTGTATTAGTACCGACAGATGCAGAAGATTTCTCGCTGGCGACGCCGACTGATGAGTACTTCTTCAGTTCTTCCAATACTGCTGTCAGATACTCGCGAAATTTTTTTCTCTCTAAAGGCTGAGTAAATAGCTGCATTGGATTAGTTAAGTACTTTTGTAGCTCCCAAAACTGGTTGTAAATAGCATCTATTTCAAAACTATGAGTACTCTGAATAAAATAGGTTCTAGAAAAGTGCATACCTTCATCGCTATGATCCCATTCTGTTATATTGTCAAGATCAAATTCACCGCGCTGGTTAACTCCAGAGCGCTCACTAAGTGGAAATGCTTTACCAAGAAAAACAAGGACCCTTCCGGAAAAGGACGAATGCTGAGTTTTAGATAGCCTTTTCAGCAGTGCATTGCATATTCGGATCAAATCCGTGCCAGGTCGTCGGGCACCATTGAGGTTCTAAGTCGAATAAGTCACAATATTTTTGTGATGAAAACAAGCGTTATATCTTACCGAGGCAATCGAAGTCTCCCGATGTTCTAAGAATGGCCAAAATGTTTGACACCAATCAATTGTTTGAATTTCAAACAACTCTTCAAGGTATTCGTGCACAAAACGAAGCTCAACATGCCCTGCAAATATAACTCAGTAATTTTTCAATACGTCATTGCTTTGATAACCTACCCAAACTCGACAGCGCCCATACAAAATCAACCAAATTGCTCAGCCGTGAGACTTTGAGCTTTTCGTCCTGTATTGTCGCATATCGATAAAGAAGAAACTTCCCTTCAGACTCCAGTATTTGAGCCACCGACAGTTTCTCAGAAATTTTAAGTAAGTCTTTCACTACCTCATCTAACGCGGATCGTAATACTGGCGTAACTTCAAGAGGCAACGACAGAGGATTCGACCGATTCGCAATATTACTCACGAACTTTTCCAAGATATCTAGCACTGGCCCATCAGAAAACTCAACATCCATAGCGGCGAGAGGTGCCATTAAGTAGTAGCTACTTAGAGATTACTACAAATTGATTATGCAATGCTCTAAGCTTTCAATATGGAACAAATACAAATTTAGGATGATGATCCAGAGCCACGATGGCACGCAGTCAAATAGAGTTTGCTTCAAGTCCCAGCCATTAAAACTAAGCGCAACACTAGAACACTGCTCGAGGACAGTTTTGGGAATCAGTACTTGCTTCTACAGTATTTCTTAGTCGTGTCGATTCCTAAGAATATTATGCAATCTATAGGAAGGTAGCTGCGGCATTCAAACTATTTGACCCTCACATTGCAGCATATAGTGTACGATTACACGGTCAGCCTTTCCGTCATTCAGTTCACTTGACCCACTAAAGCCATGGAAGGCTCAGCTATCGAGCTTCCTCCTCCTTCGAGTCGAGAATCTGTGGAGATTATGTCCTCGAAGTTTGAGAGTATGATCAGCGAAATATCAGAGAGAATGAACCTCGTAAGATATTGCTATCTGGCTTATTCCATTCTATCTCGTTTTCTTGTACTAATTATGGTTTGCTACAGCTTATACAGCAAACTTGTGAATCGTCGGATAAACATCATGAGCAATGCGTTTCGATTGCAGATGATGCAGCGTGGGAGATCGAGAGGCTTCGGTCCGTTATGGAGAAATGTGATGACCTTGAGTTGGAGTTTGCGAAAATCAAAAGAATCAGCGAGATTGTGTAGGTGCCTACACTGCCATAAGATTGACATTGGGTAACTGACAAATTGACAATATTTTAGTAAGGAGTTCAAACGGCGAATCGCATATCTCGAGAAATATATGTAGAGTACATTTTTCCAGTCGTCGACGAAGCGGAGTGAGCCTATCCGTTGACCACCAAATCATCAAATAAAGCGGACGAAAAGACAGCCTAACTAACGAGCAATCGCAGTGCTGTTCCTTTAAAGGTATGCAAGAAAGAAGACAGCATTACTGTTGCGTAGTCTTGTGTGATAATGCAGCAGGGCATGAAATCTTCAATTAGGACGCGATATTCTCGGGAAGTTCAGTCCGGCGTTTATATATAGATGTGGCTAGAAAGCTCGGGAAGCTGATTGTATGACGTGCCGCGTATCAACCCGAGGTAGAGACTTCCTAAACCACAAGAAGAACCTAGTAACCTTACCATTTTGTTGATGATTACAGATGATCTACGAAAATAGAGTACACATATGTTTAAAGATGAAATGTATTATTCAGGATGCGTAAAGACGCGTCTTAACTAAAACTACTCAAGTGTGGAGAGCATTTAGATAATTTCAGGTCGAGTTCCCCACCAGTTCAAGAAAGCAGCCAGTCCAACACTATCAATCAACTCAGAGGCGACCTTGATTAACACATACTCGCTAGGACGCTTCTCTTGGAAGATACTAAATAGGCAGTCAATAAATCAGATCACAATCATCAATTTTATGGGGGATCATACTTGACGAACGCGCCAGGGACGGTGCCGATGGCGAAGAGGAGGAGACCCAGGTAGCAAGCCCCCTTCTGAGTAAGAGTGCCTGTAGATTGAAGTATGGCAGCGACTGCGTAGGTTTTAGCAGCAGCACCTGCGATCGAAGATCCCCAAGCGGCCAAAGCACCAGCAGCCTCCTTGGACTTCAAGAACTCCTCGGGGGTATCAGCAGACTTGGCGCGCTCGTACGCACTACCAAAGAAGGGGGCCGAAAGCACAAGGCTGGTACTGTGGGTGAAGACTGTTCCGAGGGCAATAGCGCTTGAGCATTAATGTTAGCTGGTTCTCTCCTCTCACGGAACTGACAGCCATGCGGCGTACCTGGGAGTAACGGTTGGGAAGTACTTGAGGGACATTGTTAGTGGATGGTATGTTCACGACGAATTAATCAGACACAGAAAAGAAGGATCAGAACCAGAACAGAACATTATATTTATATTTCATGAGAGCAGATCAAGAAGGCACCGAACCAAGAAATGATCTTCATATACGTCATCTCTGGGTGCCGTGCTCTCCGGAAGTAGATCAACAGCACACAGACTCGCGCGCAGGCGGTTGGCGATCTCATCGCTCACATAAAGTGAGGGGTTGGTATGTAAGCCTCTTTGGGATTGCCCGAACCCTCGCTTTGGGGAGCGTGAGTGTTGAAATCGTCCAGGTCCTGATTGGCTGCCGCGGCTTAAGGTGCGACGTGCTACTACCACGCTCAGCTTCCGACATTGAAGGAAGGAACATTCAGAACCATCTGAACTAGCAACCCAGATTTATCCTGTAAGTTGGCCATCACTATCGTTGCAGTACCTGGACAAATGCAGCACTGCATATCGTGATTTGCAAACTGACCGTGTGCTAAACTAATAGATTGTCGATAACTCGGATTAATCAAAACCATGGCTGGAGGCGGTCCTGTTCCCATCGCACAGGTAAGATTATACTACGGATGGCTCTTTTCTGTTTCATAGTAAAATGAATATAACAAAACTAACTGATGCAGAAATACACATTACGGTCAACAGGAATCTGGGAGAAAATCCGCAAGCTGTTGGTGCTGGTATGATACTCTCTCTGGCTGGTTTTTCTCTTGAACTGCCTGCCCAGGCGCACATCGCAACATGGCTAACTCGCTGCTTGCATGTATGTAGGTTCCCAATCGATCTACTGGTAATCCGCTTGTGCCATATTATCGTGTTCCTTCCACCGGATCTCACCCCGACGCTGCTAATTATCGCGATCCTAAGACTCTTCCCGCGTCAGACATCGCGAGCAACCCGTATTACAAGCGAGACACCCGACGTGCTTATCCCCAGATTGCATCATACAGCCAGTCAGATATCGGTGGACTGCTTCTTTATGGATCAGAAGCTTCACCGCGCATTGCTAAAGGAGAGTCTGGACTGCAGGCCTTGACCACTGTCAAGGATGGATCATTGAGTCTTACTTCGACGCTCATGAGCCTTCCTAAGGAGGTTGTTTTTGGTGAAGTTTTGGCTAAAGATGGTCAGCCACCATTCCCTGCTCCCTTGACAAAGAAGACAACCTGGAGACTGTTGAGTGAGCCTGAGAGCGGAATGTTCCCCGAGAAGTATCCCGTTAGAACATTTACATGAGACCTTTTTGATAGGTCAGGCGTAGTTTAGATATCGGTCACATTTTGTCATAATTCACTGTTCAACATTTTGCACCTTTATTGTCGTAGTAGAGGATAAAATTAAGGATGATCTTTACTGGAGATAGTCAGTTAACGGCCGGTAAGGAGACGAAGATCTCTTTTTGAGCAGGCTAATCCTACGAAACACATTTGGCCTGAAGCGAAATTAAATTTAACCAAAAGCTCTCTCTCGTAGCTTAATAGATAATCTGAAAAAACAACTGATATTTGTTTTCAGGTTGGAAACCCTGACACGCTCCTTCGAACTGACATTTAAGTCACGTTTTCACGTGTTTGTCGCGTCCAGCTGGCTGGCGACGCGCCATCGCCTCTGTCTATCTCAACATATTCCATGACCAGCGAAATTGGGAAGCCATTTCTGAAAAAAAAAATTGTCTCCTTGCTTGCTGATGGCGTAAACAATGACACTGGCCGTTTTGATTTTGGGCCTTTTCTAAATCGAACAGTTCAGCTGATCAAGGTAGGTGGTGCCATCACTTTCGAATCAGAATGGATATCAATGCCAATTTCGTTTCATAGATTCATTATGATCATAATGGGCTCAGCAGAGGTGATCAGCAAGAAGGATATATTGGAGGGATAGTCTCAGATAAGAAGAACTCCATTAACGCATTGTTTTCGCATGAATCAGTTGCGCACTTTCAAAAGTGATTATTATCCCGTGTTAAGTAGATCTTGATAATTGCTCATTTTTAATTTAGAAAATACGGAAGGCGGTTTACGAACGATACCTTGGGATGCGTGATACGAATTTCTGAAGCACAACTGCATCTATTCCCGTCTGAAAGCGTTGGAAGGCAGGTCCAATGTGATTTGAATACTTCATCTCCGCTGCTACTCTCCTCAGATATTCCTCGATTTGGGCCTGAGAAAATTCTTGTTCCGATTCTTTATATTCGCAAATTTGCGTACATAGGTGCTGATGGATCTGATATATTGGGTGCTCCAATCGCGGTTCGTCGCATCAAGTCGGTTGATACTGAAATTAAGAAGTGGTGTTTGTCAATGTTAGTCCTCCCGAGGCCACCAAGTTACATCTTTTGCCAGAGCCAATATTAACGCAGCATATGCAGGATAGAAAAGGAAATTACTTCTTTGCCGACAGTGACGCATGTGGATCCGGACAACGACCAGCTAGCAGACAAGTCTCAATTTCGGACTTCTACCGCCATCATAGATACTAGTCATATCTCGAGTAATTTTTCTCACTCTGCCAATAGTGTTACCGTATTTGCGACTCAAATATATCAGAGTGATAAAGGTAGCACTAGTGATATATCTAAGGCAGCAGCGGAAAGTGTGTCTTTACGGCAATCAGAATCATTTGAGCCAAGAGGGACTACCAATATTTCTGAATATCTTGAGAATCCAATCTCTCGCATTTCTGATATAGCTCCGTTTTCAGACTGTAATGGTCTTGAAGAAAGCAACGTATTAAATAAAGGAGAACAGGAGATCACGGACTTGGCTGCAAATAAAGCTGGACACGAAGCCACGAAGTTAACTATTATTAATGAGTCGCAATGTCCTCCAGAGACTGATTTTTTTACAATTATTGATTTGAAAGCCGAGAAAGATGATGGAAACGGAGTATCCCGATTTGCTCATTCGCATCCAAACGAAAGAATTGATACAAGCTCGTCGCCGCCCTCGTATGATTTTTCCTCTTCTCCTATACCAGTAGAGGAGCCCATTCCATTCCGGGGATTCATTTACAACACCGGGGACCCACGGTCAGAAATATATGCCACAGCACAAGTTAATGAGCAAATAGGTTCGCCAAGTCCTCTGAGAAAGAATAGAAAAAGAAAGTTATACGTTGTGCCTAAAATTGCACCTAGTGTTTCAGAATCGCAAAGCGAAGAAGACTTTGTTACACAGTTTCAACATTTGCACAAAATGCATTTCCAACAAGATCCTTCTGCTGAATAATTATACATATATTTATATCATTGTAAAGAAGATACAAGTAACGTAAACAAACTAATGAGTGCCGTCTTCGCCTCGAAACCTGGTCCACTCGCCAGCTCCCGTCTCTCTTGGCCGGTTTTCTTCAGTAGAGCTGGGCTTGGCTTCTCCATATATATACCTTACAAACTCTTTGATCTCATCTATGTCTTCCGCATTTAAAGCAACTTGTTCTTGTGATGTCATTGCCGTTCTTTTTGGAGTACTTAAATTCCGTAGAGCAGCCCCTAGATCGGCTTCTGATGCTTTGTCTCTCGGTAAAGCTTTTTCAGGATTGCGAACATACCGTCTCGTCACGTCCTTGGCTCCTTCAACTATATAAGTTAAGTTAAGTTAACACTTTCTAGCCCGGGCAAAACAATGTTTCGATCTTACCCGAGAAGGCAATAACATATGACATTTTCTTTCCCCATCCTTCTTCATATAATCGCGGCTGATCCCAGGCAGTCTCGCATGCATCGACCTATCGAGCCTTAGAAACCATAATTCGTTTTCATAGGAGTCAATACATACATGAATCCATCGTTTCTGTGCTTCAGAATAAACCTCAATCCACACCTAGTGTTATAGTAGTCAGCAGCAGTAATTGAGATACTTGATAATAAAAGCAAAAGCTTACATGATCTTCGGCATTCCATATCCACCTAGTCCTAGAGCCTAAAGCCCTGCACAATAACCCAAAGCACTACATGCCATCCATTTGTAAGTCGCTCTAAATCAAACCATATGGAGTAATGTCACCTACATTTGCCCATTCACCACACCGACCCTTTCTAAATGTTAATAATTTCCTTGGGTGGTCATACCGAGGAAACCGCAAGCGCTTTTTGCAGGTTTCGCATTCATGGATCTCGACTCGGCGGGCGCCATCATTAAATTCGTCGGGCTCTGGAGATGCACCACCAATAATGCGACATTCTCGCTGTAGATTCAAAAAGGTTGGTTAGATTTACCATATCCATAAAGTAGAATGTAATAACTTACTCCGCATGATGTGCATTTCAGGCCGTTTACCCAAGTGAAGAAGCTATTGCGAAACCATCTGCAGTTCGTACGTTAATGGCAGTAACAGGTAATCAGTATCACATAGAATACCTCAGCAAAGCCTGAATCAAATGATCTTGCGTACTCCATGAGGAATTTTCTTCAAATGCTTTCTCAGCATCATTGTATAGATCTTGAAGCGGTAGTATCTCTAAGGCATAGTCCAACAAGTCAACATCTTCATATCTCATTGGGACTTGACTAAGACTAGCTAGTTGTCGTATAAATTGATTGAACTGGTGGTTCTTGAGAGGTACCGCATCCCTGGCGCTTTGCCAATATATCTGGCTAACATTTGAAATCCAAGCACTAGATGTAGATGTCATCTTCTATTCGAGATCAGACCAGTGAACTATTGTATAATCGTCAGACATCTCGCGAGATACGGGCCTGAGCCGCAGGGTAAGTGACGATATGCAAAATTAAGGTTTCAAAGCAAAACTTTAAGTCGATTCGGTGCTGCTCGAAATTCGGTCGAGATCGTTGACGCGTGTGAACAGCACTGCAGAAAGAGTCTTGTGAACAAATTTTGAGATAGTATCAAAGGCCACTCAGAATTGCTAAGTATGGACGACCTGACGTACCTGCAGCCCGGTAAGAACCTTTTTTTTGGATTTGTTTCCATATTCATGTAATGCATTCATATTATTTACTGACGTCGTTTGTTTACATCAAGGATTTGATCCGTCTACGTTAAGGGTTGCCGACCTCCGACGCGTGCTGTTATTTCATGATATCAATTTTCCATCTTCCGCAAAGAAGGCTGTCCTTGTTGATTTATTTCAGACTCATATCAGTCAGAATTCAGAGCAGCTGCTGGCGAACCAGTCGGGATCCAGTGCTGATGTGCCTGCCATTGTTGACGCGGTATGTGTAGTCAATCTGAAAGCTCAATGACACTTTTCTAATATGATTTCAGACAATAATATCTAGTAATGCGCCTTCGATCGAGGTTAAGCCTCCAGGGAAGTCACCTACTAAGAAGAAATCATCGACTACAAAGTCTACACCGAAGCCTGCACGTTCAAGATCTAGACGACGTACTACTACTGTAGATACCGAGTCGTCCGAGCAAATTGACGTGGAATTCGTGAAAGTTGAGGAAGAAAATGAAGTTGTATGTCTCAATAATTGAGATCAGTTCTGACTTTTCCAAAGCTGACATTTAATAGAAACCCGAGGAAGAAGGTTCTCCTTTCTCATCGCAAAACCCATTTCAGACTCCGCACAAAGAACTGCGCACACCTTCTCGCGGCAGAAAGAAAAGTTCGCTAATAAAGGTTGTCAAACTATTTGCATAATGCTCGGCTTTTTGATTTCTAACTAATCATACAGAATGAGTCTCCTAAACTTGAGCCTTCCAAAGTTGAATCTCCCAAATCGACACTTGAAGTGGTGGTCCCCAGAACACCGCCATCACCGGTATCCAAATATGTCAACGAACCCTCTTCTGCGGCGAGTGAAGTCTTTTCGCCTCCAAGATTTACTTCTGAACTCTTTTTGCCTAATACTATGGAGTATCCTGAGCCCAACGAGAGTGATTTTCGGGTTATAGCTGATGAGGATGAAGAGGGAGCTGATGTGGATGAAGAAGACGAAAGTGAAGACGATTTTGATGTAACTGTCTTGGATGGATCACGAGGCGCGCCTCCTTTCTCTTTTCCATTTGAAGTGTTTGCGGTTTGGATTACCTTTCTCTTGCTTGCTATTTCAATTAGTTGGTGGAGAAGTGAACGATTGCGCGCTGGATACTGTGAAATCGAGGGCCAAGGCAGATATGTCAAAGACGTGGGATATCATGGATTTTTCTCCAGATTTGAACTGGACTGTCTACCATGCCCTCCTCATGCGAAATGCCACCCTGACTTCCAGTTAGAATGTGAGCCTGACTATCTCTACAGTCGCAATCCGCTCGCATTGGGCGGACTCCTGCCCATTGCGCCGCAATGTGTTCCCGATACCGAGAAGCTGCAGAGAGCAAAGATCTTGCTAGATGAGGAGTTGTCTCTTTTGCGAACGCGCTTTGCGGAAGTGGAATGCGGTGGAAGCGCCAAGGGCAACAACGATCCTACCATTTCTGCTGATGAATTGAAATCAAAGTTATTTGTTTTGAAATCTGTAAGTTAAGATAAGTATTTTGTAGTTTGATAAGACTGCTGACATGTTGCCCTATAGCCTTCTCTTTCCAACGAAATGTTTGAAGAACTCTGGAACATCTCTTACAAAGACCTGAGCCTGCAAGATGAGATTTATACAGTCGAGGAGGAATCTGGATTGCGCTATGGCTCAACTTCGGCAGCAGAATTCCCATGGACTTGCGTATTGAAGTCTGAGATTTGGGAGTTTGTGTATGCCAATCGTTTGCAAATCACCGGTGAGTATTAAGAGAAGAGTCTGGTCTGGTTGAATCGATTGCTAATGTAAACTTGTTAGTTTTTTGCATGTTGATTGGCGCTCTCGTGTATTCGAGCTCAGCGATATCTAGCTATCGAACGCGTCAAGCCAGAGTGCGCGAACTAGTTCAGCAGAGCTTGCAGATAATGCAAGAACAGCAACGCAAAAGTGATTCTGATTCTACTGGAAGAACGTTGCGGTTTGTGGTGATGCCACAATTGAAAGATCAGTTGCTGAGCTCTACTGATGATAGCAGCGAGCGACGTGACAAACGGCTGATCTGGGATAAGGTGCAAAAGATTATTGAAGGAAACTCTAACGTCCATAGTCGGCAAATGGAGCTTCATGGAGAAATTATGAGGATTTGGGAGTGGGTGGCAGTGAACTAACATGATGAAGCTGTCTGTATAGTGTAACGATATCTGATGTGAGATAATAATAGTTTCTTTTTGGTGGTGCTCATAACAGAAATCGATTATAAATATTCAAAGCTGTATATTTAATTTAGCAATATGCTGGATGATTTAGTAGGGCAAATTTGTTCATTTATTTCGCAATTGACCTCTGTTCGTTTAGTAATGGAGGGCGAATTTCGTGAGACAGCCATATGTGTCGTTCTTGCCGATAGTAGACATTTTCTTCCACTTGTCAATGTTCATGGCGTTGACGTAGCGAGAGCTTTCCAAGCAGAAACCCGCGCGAGCAGAATATAAACCAGCGACATTGATGTAACGGCCGGTATAGAACTGGTAGGCCGGATCAGTTGTGCTTCCAACGAAATGAATTCCGGTCACTGGATGGTAGGTATCCGCCATTGTCTTCAAGGGGGATGAACGAGTGTCAGTGAGAAGAATATCAGAGACGTCAGGGAAAACAAAGCAGTGATCGATGTCAGGATCCACAGGACCAAGTGTGAACTTAGAGTTGTCTTTGGGAACCAGTGGGTGGGGAAGGACTTTGCCGGTAGGAACAAAGGTGTCGGTGACTTCAAGGTACTGATTTGTGCCCAACTTCACTTCGGTGCCGCTGATCGTTTTTTCGTCGCCAATGTTGAAGTATGAGTGGTTGGTGAGGTTGATGACGGCGTGGGCGATATCATCGGGGCCGGTCAGAAATGCTTCGTATTCCATGTAGAGAGCACCGCCAGCGGGCTCATCTTCGACCCAGTAGGAGACGGAGAGAGTGATCTCACCGGGGAAGCCCTCTTCCAGGTGAGGAGAGACGTAGGAGAACTTCAGTTTAGGAGAAGTCTTGTCGGAAACGGGAGGAAGGACTTCGGGATCGGCGTAGACGATTTTGTCATAGCCATGGGCACCGCCGTGGAGACAGTGGCCGAAGTTGTTCTGGACGAGCTGGTAGTCGACGCCGTCGAGGGTGAAGCGGCCATCGCGAATGCGATTTCCGACTCTGCCGATGAAAGCGCCGAAGAAGGGGTTGTCTTTGCGGCGGTAGTCTTCGCCGGAGGAGAATCCGCAGTTGATGTTGTGGAATTCAGGGTCTAAGGGGGAGTGCTTGAGACCGAAGGTAATGAGCCCCATGGCGCGGTTAGCGAAGCTGGCTTGCACAAGGCCATTGGGGGTGGTAATGATGTGGAGTTTGTTGGAAGAGTCCTCCTTATCGAAGGTCGAGCTGGTGCTGTACATTATCAGGTGAGACTGAGTACTCTGAAGAGGGACGATTGGTCTAGAGGGAGTCTGGGGCGGTCATCTGGGGTGCGCCGGATATCTTATAGCGGGGTGTTTCCAGGCTAAGCGCGATCGTGCAATTAAGCGCCCACTTTAGCCGCGATCCCTGCATAAGTGTAGCAACATTGGACCGGCGCATGTTCCCGTGCCAGGAGCCTGTTGTCAGCTGCAGAAGAGCCGTCGGGGGAGCGTCGTAGAAGAAGGCACCTGGAAAGGACGTCCAGGCAGGGAAGAAGAGAGAGATTGGCGGAACACGAGTCTGAGAGCGCAGCCGAGTCTGGAGGAGCTCGTCAGGCGCTGAGTTGGGAGTGGCTAAATGCACCGCGGGAAGTGTCTTGGAACCCGATCGTAAGTCGCCGGTCTTTAGTCAGCCGCCTTTTATTATTTAGTCAGCCAGCACAGATCGAGCGAGTCGGTTCAGACAAACAAGCAAAGTCAAAGGCCTTCGTTAGCTCGTCGATCGCGTGTTTTTCGCCTGGCGATCATGTGCTTTTTTTCTGCTGGCTCCGTGCGGGAAAATCTGTTTGCTGCTTCCTTAGAGGAGATTCGCTATCCCAGACTTGCCCTTCGTGCAAGTGCGCTGTCCGCTCACTGAACGGCCAGCCGTCATCCACAGTGTAATCTGAGTTAGAAAGCGAAACAGAACACGACGGTTTTTCGGTGCAGGCTTCGAAACATCGAGCTAGCCGAAAGCATCGAGTGTGTAAGCAGCCAACGACGTAGTCCTGCCCAATCATGAGGGCAAAAGCACACGTCTACACGTAGACGAAAATCCGTGTAATCTTACCCAGAATAGCTTCATCAGAATGCTTCCGGGCTGTGTGCTCCGTCAACGCGCGCGCCGCATCAACCTATCTTGATTTTCATCATCATCGCAAGTACCGTCCCACCAAGTCGCTGTTTTGTGTGCCCGCCAGCCTGTCGCGCCCCCCCTTTTCATGCCATCCTGCGTGCGCCGATAATGGTCGACAAGCGCACTCGCGATAGCTCCTCAGCAGTGGCCCCCAAGCAAGACCGCAAATTTTCGTGTACACATCCGGGGTGCGGCAAGACCTTCAATCGGAAGGACTATCTCGCACGCCACTCCGCAAATCACCTCGAAGTCCGCCCTTATCAGTGCCCAATATGTCCTTCCCAGTTTGCTCGCCAGGATCTCCTCGAGAAGCATATGTCTACCAAGTCCCACGAAAAGCGACAGAAGCGTGAGTCACTGCAGCGCAATCTCCAGCAACTACAGTATCAACAGCAGCAGCCACAGCAACCACAGCAACCACAGCAACCGCAGCAACCACAACAATCACAGCAACCACAGCATCCACAGCATCCACAGCATCTCCCACAATCATCCCAACCACCGCCGTTGGTATTGCAGCCTGCTCCTTCTCTACATCTTCCTCAGCAGACTCCTTCTACCTATCACCTTCCTCAACCCGCTCCTTCGCCCCATCGAGGCCATTCTCCCAGCAATGCATCCCCACTCCCGCCTCTTCATGTCCCCACTACCGAGCCTGCTGTGCCTAGCCTTGGTCTAACCCAATCTATCAGGTCTCCCTCCTCTCTTTCTTTGCAGCAACAGCAGCAGCGACAACAGGATCTCAATGCTCCGCAGCAAATATTGCAGCCGACTCCGCGAGGTCTTCCTCTCGATCATGTCTATGACAGAGCATCTACTGCAAGCAATCAGTCAAAGCCTGCCTTCTTTTCTGATGGATTTGGCACCTCCCAGATATCTCCTGTATCAAATATCCCCAAGGCTGAAAGCATTGGCGGTAGCTCGGACTCTTCAAAGTTTTCTGGTGGTCTGATGGTCAGCCAGTCTCACGGCCAGATTTCTGAGCCTGAGTCCCATTCTCAGCTCTCCAGACCAAAGCCAAAACTGGAATCAGAGCGCAAGTCTTTGAAATATTCCGACAGCAGTCCTGGCATCAACCGGCAACAGGACCCTACTGCAGCTGGTGCGCCTCAGATGCACTCGGCTGCAGAGCAGTACAGTCTTGCATATGGCTCAGCAACAGAATTTTCTACTCAGTTTTCTCTCGATAGCTTTGATTTAAGCTTTTCAGATCACTACACATGGCTCTTTGGATCTGATTTCTGGGCTGACTCTTCCGACCAGCTACTTACTTCTGACGCTCCCCTCTCTGCTGATCAAGCTGCGTGGAGCAATGATCAAGATCGAAGCCAGCCGCCTATCGACACCTTGTATGGGGCATCCAATAAGTCTTACTATTTAAATAATCAGCGCCCTGCGTATCCTCTTGGTCAGCAGCTGTCTCAGTATCGACAGCAGTCGGTGGAGCCGGCTGAAAGATCCTCTGTCACCCTCGAAGATGCACTGCTTGATACTCAAACCCCCGGTTCCGGAAATATCGGCCCTGTCCCATTTACTTCGAAGCACGCTCGAACTATGCCAGTTGTAGCCAACGATAGTAATATTCGGAACTCTCCTCCCGCTGGTATGCCATCGCAAACTATAATCGACTGTTTTTGTATCTGCTACTAACCTACATATTATTTTTCCAGATCGACGCTCTCCTCTGCCTCGCACATCCGCGGACGCATTTCCCTGGACTAAGAAAGATGATAAGGAAATCTCTCCTGACGTTCACGCCCGTATGATTGAAGTCCTTAAACCGATCTCAGAAGTCACGCCTCAGAATCCTTATTTCTCGCTTCAGGCTATGAAACAATATCTCGATCTTTATTGGGTGCATTTTGACTCTCTTTACCCGATCCTGCATCGTCCGACATTCGATCCCTCGGTTATGGAGCCTGCTCTGTTGATCGCAATCGTCACTATCGGTATGGCATACTCTACTGATCGCGATGCTTCGAACCTTGCTATTGTGATTCATAAAAAGTTCCGAAATATTATCTTCTTGATGATTGAGGATCAGCCCCAGGTCCAGCTGTGGGTTCATCAGACTTTGCTCCTCACAAATTATTTCGACAAGATGCTGGGTAGCACCGTTCAATACGACATGTCTCAGTTTTTCCATGGCACAAACATTGCATTAATTCATTTCTCTGGATACTTGAAGGGATTGCCGGAGCCACATATTGTTGATCCTGCTGATGGTGTTGCGGCGGATCATCAGTGGAGAGAGTGGGTTTGGTACGAAACTACAAAACGGTATTATTTTATTTATATTCAGATCTTGATTAGAATATCACTAACAGATTATTCTTTAGTACCGCTTTCTTCTCGTTTATTTGTGACACGCAACATGCGACACTTTTCCGCCATAGTCCAATTCTGTCTGCATTTGAAGTTCGCCTAGAACTTCCATCTACAGATGCTTGTTGGTCAGCTACGAGTGGTAGTGAATTCTTTCAAATGTATCAAATTCAATGCAAGGAGGCTCAGTTAGGAATGATGCAATTCAGATCAGATACTGCGATGACTAATTTTTCGAAGCCCGATGATGGAAAAGACAGCACGAGAGGACCTCAAATCGGGAACCAGCCTTTGGAGGCGCTATGGCCTTCATTTTTATATGGTTTGAAAAGACTAATCCGCTTATCGAGAGAGGATCAAAAGGAGTTTCATCTTGCCAAATTCTCTCAATTTTCTTGTCTTATTCTACTTCATGGTTTACTGAGTATATGTTGGGACATGCAGTGGCGAGGATTACTGGACATGGGTATTGTCTCGAAAAGAAGAATGACTGAATTTAAGAGTCGACTCGAGACTTCTTTCGCAAATTGGAAAAATTACTTCGACTACCAACTGAGCAAGTCAAACCTACCATCTATTTCCTCGACAGTCATGATTGCAGGAGAATCTTCGCCTCGCATGCCGGCCACTCCTGACCAATTTTCCGGCGAATCAGGACACCTGGGTCAATCGACTTCTTTGCCTTTGAGCTCAATGAACGACTATACCTACAATTCTCCGATGCTTTGCTCCAATTGGGCAATGTTCCAATTAGGACTTCTTGCTCTCCATGTTGACACCATGAGCTTGAGAATCAATGCTGGTTCTCCTAACGTGTTAGGTAGAAAAATCAGAGTCATTGATCGCGAGATCTCAAAAAAGGCGGTTCATTTGTGGGCACGATCAGAAGATGGTCGTCTTGCGGCGTGGCATTCTGTTCAATTTATGCGTCGGATTGCGGAGAATGAAGGACTTTTGGATCAGGCCGTGCATATTCCTTGGGGTGTCTATCTTGCAACACTAACTATATGGTCTTATGAAAGATATCAGAACGATGAAGATCACGCTCCTAGTACGTTTGCTGGAAGTAGTAGCAAATATCTTTCAGTCAATGGTCGCAACATTGAATATAGTTTGGCAAAGCAAGACGCTTTACAGTATTTGCGCCGTATGAATTCTAAGGGGCATGCTGCGGGACTTGGAAATCTTCACGCTAGTTCTGGTAGCCAAGCTGGAAGTGACGATGTGAAGTCAACTAGTGGATCGTTGAGTTCTGGTTCTGCTTCGATTGGAATAGAGTCCAGCGACGGCAAGCCGCTGGTTATCGGATTGGTAGCATTTTCTGCTGCACTTTTGATTCATATCAAGTGGGGATTCGTACTTCGAGGATGTGAAGTTTTGAATAATATTTTGCGCGACTACAAAGACTAAATCATACTGGATGTGTGGTTGTTTCTGGTCATGCCAACGTTGTTTTGATAGGTTGAAGTTTGGTGTAATATAGAGCTAGTAATCTATCTTTTTTCTATGGTTCAGAGCTGTAACAAAACATTTAGAATATTCTTTGTAGTTTTTATGATTTTATAGATCGTTATGGAGCCAGATGTGTTGGTTTTGTAGATATCGAAGTCACCTTCGAAGCGAAAAAAAAATGTTAATTACCCCTGACTCAAATTATACATTGATGTGCGGTTGAAGACGTTCTTCATCCCATTTAACATAAAACATCGCATGGTAGCATTCCTTGGTTCCATTGCACAAAATGGCCTCTCCTATTTCAGATTCAGATTTAAATCAGCTACTCAAGGGACTTTCAACTGAAAGATCAGAACTCGAGACCCAATTGTCGGATTTGGCATCGTTTGCTGCTAATGGTAAATCTGTCGATTATCAGTTGATCTATACCGTGATCTGAAGTCTAACCATACTCATGTGATAATAGAAGAGAATCGGGCACAGTTTTTACAATTCCCATATTTTATTACAGAGACTATTCATAAGTTGGGGGATGTTGAAGAGTTGTCGTCAATTCGATTCCAATGCATGCGTGTACTCGCAAACGTATGCGCTGATAATGGTATCTACATCTGAGTGGAACTACTTGGAAAATTATCGCTCACAGATATTTTAGATGCTAATCGGCAAATGATAATCAATACAGCTGGGTTCATCGACGCTTTAAGGAACTGCTGGAAGGGATCTGATGACAAACTCAGAAACACTGCTAGCATTGTAGCTTTGAATTTCTGCCTTGACTACAGTAAGAATGGCCCGTTCATTACAGCGGTATTGAGACTAACTAGCTTATTAGATCCAGCACAGGAGTTGTTACTTGAGAGTCACGTTCTGTCATTGCTAGTAGCGATACTGGAAAATCTTGACGATGAATCAAGTTCTGAGAATGTGTTCCGCTTAATGGAGCTGTTGATTTTAAATGGTAACTTTGCATTAGTAAAGCGCGTGTTCATTGCTAATTATTTTATAGAATCATTCACAGAAAAAGAGTTGGATCATTCTTCCATTCATGCAATCCTGAGAGCAATTTCTTTGGATGATGCTTCTGAATACGTATTAATAATCACGACACTGTTATCATTTGAGCCATTTCAACAGGAGATATTATCACACAATTATGAGTCTTTGGTGATTCTATGCGAAATTTTCGAAAGCCTTTCAAAAACAGAAGAAGCAAATGCGCTGAAAGCACTTTTAGGAGATTTTGCAAATATCTCAGGGCTGCCTTCGTTTTCTGCAGAGTCGGTCCCGGTTACACTGGTCGATAAATGGAGGATATGGATTAAACTTGAATCTGAAAGCGAACGAGACTCCTATCTTCGATCAGCTGGGCTAATGTTAATAGGAAATATTTGTGTAAATGGTGGGTGTACATCTACCAGATTTTGAGAGCTAATCTAACAAAATTTTAGAAACCGAATGCGTGCATATGGTCAGGATAGGTCTTCACAGGGATGTTATTGCATTAGTATTACGATCTACCTCGAAAATAAGTGAGATTTATTCTGCCGCGGGCCTGCTAAAGAACCTCGCGATCAGTGGTGAGTGTCAATTTTAGCTGCTTTATTATCTGGTTTCCTGGATCTTTCAGTTGACGTCGTTAGATAAAAATAAGCGAAAACTTGTGGAAGATGGAACATATTCTGCTGTCGCCAAAATCATACACATTGAGGAATCGCCTCAGGTTGTGTTTTCTGGGCTTGGACTTCTAAGGCTGTCTTTAATGAACTCATGTACGCTTTTCTTACCGATGCGGTTTAACAAATATGACTTGCTAATGAGAGTATAGATGAAAATTCTCTTGAGTTTATATCTACGGAGTCAAGCGGGAAATTGCTGGAGCGAGTTATACATCTACACCAGGAGAATAGCGAGAAATCGGTGAAACTGGAAACTTCCAGGTTAATTTGTGCACTGATTCGTTCTTTAGCATTGAAGAATGATCCGCTAAACAGCCTGACACAGTACGTGTCATTTGACACTATTGATTCAAAGACTGTTATTGCCATGGTTTTGAGTCTTATGCTTGAGGAGCAACATAAGCAGATCCTGACCTCTGAGGCGATCTTCACACTTGCTTTGATTGGCAGGGATCCAGCAAGATCAGGCTTAATAACAAGCTTAATAGAAGATTCTGAGGAGCTTCTGGAGAAATTTAGACTACTGTTTAGATCTGAAAGTGACTTTGACGATAAAGTGAGAGATAATGCGCGGACATTGATCATTGTGCTGGGTTCTCAATTGACGACCAAAGGCAGTAAATTGTACGAGTTGTACGCGCAGCTCGCAAGGTGACCGCGTGCCATCTGTTCATGTACCTTATGATGTTGTATACTAGAGATTTTCATCGAGATCTCAGCCAGTAAAGGTGAGCGTCGAATACGGTCACTCGATAGCAGAGCAAGCAAGCCGCAGAACTGATACGGAATTTACAAATCACACAATGAAAAACCTCGCTCAAAACCACAATACCATTCAAACGAGTTATGCCGGACTTGGTTTGCGGGGAAGAACTGATAAGACCCTATGTAAATATCACAGTCCAAAAAAGTGGGCATCGGTCTTTAATTGAACCTTAACCATCGAGATTTGATAACAACACACCTAATCTCCCGGCTTCAACTCGGACGCTTCACGACAATTTCTGCTTAATTATATAGATTCCAGGTCAATTGATACTCTTTCCGTTTTATCTTTCACTAAATCAACAAAATGGCTTCTCATATGCCCACTGCTTGCTGCACTCCTGGTTATCAGCACGACGGTACTCCCACCGGAGAGATGACGACGTATGAGGATATGGAAATCTACGTTGCTAAGCCTGCCGCTGAAGCTCCTACCAAAGTCATTCTCTACCTCTCAGATATCTTTGGATTCTTGGTCATTAACCACAAGCTTATCTCGGACAACTTTGCTAAGCAGAGTTATCTTACCGTGCTTCCCAACCTTTTTGGCGATGACCCGGCACCTTGGCCTATGGCGGAGGGCTTTGACTTCCCTGCCTGGCGCGAAACTCACAACATTGAGGTCACCGAGGCTCTTATTGAGAAGACGATTGCATACGTCAAGAAGGAGTTCCCCTCTGTTACACAGTTTTTCTCGGTTGGATACTGCTTCGGTGGAAAGTACGTCGTCAGACTTCTCGGCCAGGGAAAGCTCGACGGTGGTTTCATCGCTCATCCTTCTTTCACCACCGAGGAGGAGCTGGCTGCTATCAAGGGACCTCTCTCTATTGCTGCTGCTGGTGAGTGTTTTCAGTTTTTCATTATGGTTAAAGATCTTGCCTGGCTAACGAAATATCGTGTGGTTCAGAAACCGACCATCTGATGCCCGAAGAAAGACGTCACGTCACCGAGAAAGTCCTCAAGGAGGTCGGCGCCACTTACGTTTTAACACTTTACTCTCAAGTCTCGCACGGATTCGCTGTTCGTGGAAACCCAGACGAGCCGGCTACTATGTGGGCCCATGAGGCTGCTTTCTTCCAGGCTACTTCGTGGTTCAACCGATTCTCAAAATAAGCAGGTTGTAGATTTGTTTGATTGTTATAATAGTGCATCTTTTGGCATGATTTAGAGCTGTGTTATAATTGAAGCATATAGCTAGAAAAGACAATAGAATTCTTTAATAATGACTAGTCATTTTGTTGACACAATGAAGCAGTTGTAGGTCGTCCGAATTCGCTAGCATTCGATTCTAATGTAATGCCGGCATATCCAGATTCCTCTTTCAGATTAATTAGGGTAGACTGTTACAATGTGCACGCACGCGTGATATTGTTAATCATATTTCTGATCACAAATTTACATTCATTTAGCTCTTGGCCAACATCCACATCAGAACGAACTGACAGACGAAACTGTATGCAAAGAGGAATTGTATCCGTCGCTGTCGCTGTCTGCTGGTTGTGGCCATACCAGAGGGGCTCATTGAGTTCTCTGGAAGAACAACGTATCTCAATGATCGCAGCTATAGTTCATGAATATCAATAACTGCCGAATTAAGCAATGTTTATAATTGTAAACATACCAAGAAAAAAGCGTTTGCCGCGAAGGTGTAAAATAACACGGTGTATTTGACAAAATATCCGGGCACTAGAGCACCGGCAATCATAGTCAAGATGACGCTGTAATCCTGAGATTAATAAAAAGCGCAAATGTGCATATTAACAGTATACGTACCCAATGAACTTATAGCCGCTGTAAGCAACCAGATCTAAAAGTTGCGAGTCATTTGATATGTTGAGCAAGTAACATCCGAGTTTCAATCCGAGGATTTCAAAAATAACAATTGCAAATGCCATGGAGGAGATGTATCCAAGAATCTCCGGATGAAAGACGCCCTGGATTCCAGCCAAAATGGACGACAGCAAAATGTACGTGGTGAAAGCCATCACTAAATAAGAGTAATTAGCTAACATTGCAGTATGTTTGTTGACAGCAGCATTGCGTACTTGGAATATACATATCAGGAGCATTGATATCTTCTCTGGGAGACAAGAATCCCTCAACAGAGCCTGATACTTCTGACCGCTTGGGCTGTCGAGACCAAGGCTACATTAAATCACTATTAGTACCTTAAATATCAAGCCTGCCCTGGATATAATGCTAACCTTATGCCTCCATGGGAAGAGTACAAGTAGCAATTTACTTGCGACGTAACTGTTTGATACAATAAAATACGACCGCAAAGCCGGCATGGAAAGCGACATAAATTTCCCAAAATTTTGCTCGACATATTCCTGACCAGCCATAACAGCATTTCTGCCCACTTGCAATCCAACCTGAGCGGTGGTGTCATTGAACAGATTGTATCCCGGACCTCCGCTGTTGCCAGGCGCATAACTCGACGACGTGGCTGATCCGCCCTGCGGAAGATATGGGTTTGAATTCATTGCGCGTGCTCCCTGCTGCTGCTGCATAGGAGGAGGTGAGCGCATAGGAGGAATTGGGTGCTGAGGGACGGGATGATGAAGGGGAGGGGATGCCGGGTTCTGGTGTGATTGATACATGATAGTGAATATCTCAGGATCCTCTAGGAACACGCTATTCTCGAGGGCGCCTTCTCAATTAGTTCTTTCAGAGAACGATCTCCGATCTATGAGGTGAATCTCAGACCGATAAGATAACCGATAGCAAGCAAAACACACGGGCAGCTGAGCAGCACAATAACAAGCCTGGGTTTAGTATTGTTGACGACTGACCAGATTGCGCACTGTTCGAGCTGAGCGTGTATACTGCCGGCCCCAGAAATACGCAGGGTCTATGTAATCCTGGTCACGTGCCTTTCTGACGCGCTGACGAACAAGACTCAAATTAGTGGGAGAGATCAAGACAGTTTTGTAGGAAGGGTTTTGTGATCACGTTTTCGCCATCCTTTTTTTCTGCTTCAGCAAATTGTACTTCACTTCTGCTCAGAGTATTTGTATTCTGCTGTAGAGAAGAAGCACAGTTATTGGACAGGAGACCAGAGCCTGTATTCTTCCAGAAAAAGCTCGCTACAAATTCTGCGCGCTTCATACAATTTTTTTTCAAGGTAGTTTGAATCAGCACTACACCTTAGTACAACATGCCTAAGAACAAGGGAAAGGTAAGGATCGAATTTTGTTGGATTCATTGACTTGTATACTGACTGCATTTGGCTCTAGGGAGGAAAGGTACGCGAACATCTAATACTCAGCGCCTTGAGCTGAGCTATACTGCTATTGTGGCGATCTTTGAAGGAGTCACGCGTGCAGACTCAAAAAAACACCAAATCTCTAACACTATTGCGCTATAGAATCGTCGGAGAGGAAAGAACGAGAATGACGATGAGAAGCGTGAACTTACCTTCAAGGAAGATGGACAAGGTAAGCATGCAGTGTCGCGTTTTGCAAAGAATAGGGGACATGGACTAATATTGTATGATAGAATACGCTCAGGTTACCAAGATGCTTGGTAACGGTCGTCTTGAGGCACAGTGCTTTGACGGAGAAAAGAGATTAGCACATATTCGTGGAAAGCTGCGTAAGAAAGTATTGTGTCCACCAGTGTTTTGCCTTGGCCAAGCTTGATTGCTAACAAGATGCTGAAATAGGTCTGGATTAATCAGGGTGATATTATTCTACTGTCCCTGCGTGAGTTCCAGGACGACCACAGTGATGTTATTCTGAAGTACAACGCAGACGAAGCGCGAAGTTTGAAGAGTTACGGCGAGCTGGTAAGTGATGGCTATTCTGTACTATTTATACATATTGTATATAGTTGCTAATGATGCTCTACAGCCTGAGACTGCGAAGATTAACGAGACTGATACGTACGGCCACGAGGGAGACGAGGAATGCAACTTCGAGTTCGACATTGATGAGATTTAAAAAGCGCAAAGATGTTATTTTGGGATGGTGCATGTTGTTATATTTTCCATGAGACGATAGAGGATCATCCAGCTAGAGGTTGGGTTATCTCTTTCTTTCACCTAATCAAGCTTGTTTGCAACGTAAACGTGCGTTGCTCGTTTTGTCCTTTTGTCTGAGTGCATTACTGTTGCTGTGTTTAAGAGCAGCAGCAGCTGAGCAGTAGACTGGTAGTTAAGTTGCAAGTGGTCTTGATTGTTGGAAGGCGTTCGCATGCTATATCCTGTAGCAGTGAATATTTATATCTATTATTTTGCTCTTCCAGACGCTCATCTCACTGCCATCTAGTATTCCCACAATTCTCTGTTCAAACACGCGTAGTTACCGCACATAATAAGCCTGCTCCAGTCCAAGTTTACAGGGTTAGGTTGCTTGCGATGGCCGGGAACGGACGTGAAGCGCCTCGCAAAGTTCCGACATCACGAACACACAAAGAGAACACCGCCAGCAACAGCACTGCTTCTCTGCTTAGCGCGGATTCCCCCAAGTTTCTCACGACAAAAAGACCGATGCACGAAGAGAACATGGCTTCTCTGTCTCGAGGCAGCCCGTCGCACTCGATCACAGACGAGGTGCCTCCCCCGCGCATTCGACGTCATGGCTCCCATGCCTTTTTGGCCTCTTCAAACACCTCCTCTACTTCCCTATACGCGCTTCCGCGTACCATGTCGGGTTTTGATATCAGTTCTCTGCCGGATGCTGAGCAGATGTCGCATCTTGTGAGCACCTTGCGAAAGTCCATGCGTCGCTGCACTGAAATCCGTCGAGAGATTCAAAAGCTTGATATTGGATATGGCAATTGCGAACAGACCCCTGAACGTATGTTGATGCATTTGAGCATGTACTAAGATGCTGTCGAGTGCAAGAGCTAACTTTCTGGTCTAGAAACTTCACAGTTTGCGGAGTCTAAAAAGAAGCTGGAAATCGATTTACATCGAACAGAGGCCTTTGTTAAACGATATACTGCTGCTATAAGCCACCTATCCGGTATGGTTCTGGCATTGGTTGTAATTTGGATGATTAGAAATGCTAATAATTTGATTATGCAGAGATATCATGTGAAAGCATGCCTGAAATTGACCTGTCGTCAGCTGCTACTTCTCCTGCTCTGACTTCGCCGCTGCCTCCTCTAGAACGGTTGCCCTCTGATCGGCCGATATTTGAGCTCTGATGTATGAGGTCGCGTTTTCATTATTGGCTGGATTATCTTTTTGGATACGCCGGCACGGAGTTATCGCATTGTGGAGGTGTGTTTAGGTTGCTATTATTGAGACTGTATAATTAGAAGGCTGCAAGCCACTGTTCATTCCACTACGGCGTTTGTTTGTTATTTTGAGATTTGGATCTGCTCCGTGTTCCTTTGCCTGCGTTGCTTGCATTGCTTTGTTTTGGGGGATTGTTGCTTATTGCAGGATATGATTGCGATGTATTATTAGTGTAATTAATTGTGTGTGGTTTGGAATCGTTTACAGGCCGAATATTTGCAAGGCGGCCACTAATAGGCGTCACCATTTCGCATTAGAGTCCATTCTAGATATCAAAAAGTACCCTGTCGCTGCTGTCTGATCTGGTGCCGTTCCTCAGTTCCTCCGAGCCTTGGAGCAGCCAGCGCTGCCACACGCGGCTGCTGCAACGAGAAGCGCGGCGTGTCTAATAGATGACATAATTCACTTAGTCATATATTATTAATACAGATATATTGTGACTGCTGCCAGCCCTAACTCGCAGCCCTAACTTCCCGTCGTCTGCGAGATTCCATCTCGCCCGTGAATCTACACGAGTCCATCGAATCAGATCCAAACAGCCCAACACACACACTCCGCCATACAAAATGTCAATTGAAGACGTCACCGATTTGCCCGAGGAGCAGCAGGTTGCCGACGACGCCTCGTCCGTCTCCGGCGACGAGGAAGGAATCCCCGCCGGCGCCAGCGTCTCCGTCTACTCGCGCACAGAGAAGAAGGCCCGCAAGGCCGTCCTCAAGCTCGGCCTGAAGCCCGTCCCTGGCATCACCCGCGTCACCCTTCGCCGCTCGAAGAACATCCTCTTCGTCATCTCGAACCCCGACGTCTACCGATCAGTCTCGTCCGGCGTCTACATCGTCTTCGGAGAGGCCAAGATCGAGGATCTCAGCCAGCAGGCCAGCCTCGCCCAGCAGCTCCAGGCTGCCAGCACCGCCGAGGCCGCCGAGGCCGAGGCTGAGGTTCCCGAGGCCAAAGGAAAGGGCAAGGAGAAGGAGGAGGAGGAGGCTGCTCCCGCTGGCGCCGAGGACGAGGAGGAGGTCGACGAGACCGGCGTTGATCCTAAGGACATCGACATCGTCATGGCCCAGGCAGATGTTTCGCGGGCAAAGGCTGTCAGTGCTCTGAAGAAGAACGACATGGATATTGTCAGCAGGTAAGCGGTTGTCAATTGTTACCCGTTATCACAGCGAACCCAACTAACTTGTCGTCATAGTATCATGGAACTCACTTCTTAAATCTGATTCACTCCACAATAGCTCGACAATTTGGAAGCAGATGCGAAACAATTGCATAAAATCTACAGAATTAAAAAAATTCCAAAAATATGCGCGATTCAGAGGACTTTTCTGAAGCGTGCTTATTTAGTCTTTAATTCTTATGTATATATAAATTTGAGACATCTACACATTCGGTTATCCTCTTGTACTGCTAATTTGAGATAATGGTTCTTCATCGTAATTCCCTCAGCAACATCTCTAGTTTACTACGTGTTAAGATGCCAATGTACACAAAAAGAGAAGCATACAGAAGCCTGCTTGCGCCCAAAATATACGCATTCGCCACGATAACAAAAAACGGGGATATGTGCATTGTACTAAACGATACAGGTTATTACACCAATTATCATCGCCACGTATATCTCATTGCTTCAAGGATTAGCTCTACTCTTCTTCCTCGGTCGCTTTAGCATAAGTCTGAGTCCACTCTTTGGCTATATTCGTACAAAGTTAGCAATATGCATAGTACAATAGAATACAGCTTCATCGTACCAGTAGCGATAGCAGCCCGCTCGTCTTCTTTCCATCGCTGAGCTACATCATTGGCAAGCGGATCATCCTACAGTTCTGTTAGCTGTTTTTGCGTTGCTTCTTTTCAAAAGTAAGTCATTCATACTGGATTAGGGGCTCCCAAAAGTGCCTGCACTGATAATAGAATGGTTCTGATCTGAAGAGCAGGTGACCAGTTTGCTATGGGACAATTAGAGTTAGTATTCGGCAGTATCATCATCTGCTAAGCAAGCAACCTACTCTTTAAAACATCCAAGCAAATGCGTCCTAGTTTATCAATATTTGGATGATAAATCTTTGTTAAAAATCGGACTTTGGGGGCAACCATAGGATATTCTTCTGGAAGGAAGAGCTCGAGCTTGAATACACCGCCTAGAATAACCATGTTAGCACGTTGCACCATAACCGGGAGATCTAGTTTCCGTCGAGCTAATAGCTTCATAAAACTATCAAAGCAAATCCATTCCTGGGCTTCTCGTACCTTCGTAGGGCGACTGCGATGGACCATCGACGGTGACGTCAAAATATCGCAGATTCTCCTCATGTGGGACAGCTGTAATTCCCGGGACAGGGTCGCTGACAAGGCGTTCAGTCTCCTGTCTTTGATTAATACCCCCCTAAAATGCTCTGAGCATTCTCGTGATATCTCACCTTGATGATTCGCTTTGGAAGAGACATAGTACCCTTCAGCTCTTTGATCCTCGTGCGGTGTGGACTTGGGTGGGCGTCACCTAATATAATCTACGCTGCAACAACAGTCAGTAACCACATGCCTCCGGTATCCTGACCAGCTCACACAGTAGTAAAACAGCCAAACAAAACAGAACTCACCACTGCAGCCTGTATTGTAGGATCGTGGGTAGACTGGCGATGGCTACTCAGACGTGGGGATTACCAGCACGGAATGTTCCCGAGTCAGGATGTTCGCGGGTTTGGTACCCAAATGTACTGCGCGGGTAACAAACGATGGGTCTTTAACGGCCCGCTCTCTTCTACCAAGATCTCTAGATAGTGGACCATTGCGCTCTCTGAAGACGACAATGATTGACTATTTTTCTATTTTCACGACTGGTGGAATTGTGCTTTGGCAGCAATGCTACCAGCCTGTATCGTCGACTGTCCTTGACTCTGTCGTTGCCGACATTTTCATTGAGGACCGCCGTGGGAAAGCTGGTACCGCGAACTCGATGGTGAAGGACAGATACACCGTCAAGTGGACTACTTCGAACGACTTCGGCATTATTATTGTGGTGAGTAGAGGTTTTGTTGAATTTGTTAATGCTCTTGCTGATAGCTAATCTGTGAATCCAATAGGCTGTGTACCAATCTTTGCTACAGATAACATTTATCGATGATCTGCTGTCCAGTGTCAAAAAGCTGTTTACGACCTTGTACGCCGAGGAACTCAGGAACAAAGACTCCGAAAACCTTCCCGTTTGTCATTTTGGAGATTACTTCGAGGTTCGGTATGCCGAATTAGAGAAATCATCGGCAGGTCGAAAACTCCCTGGTCCTGTAGCCACCATCGAGGATGAAGAGTTCGAAGAGGAAGGAACCGCAGACACTCCAGAGGAGCCCGAAGAGAAGTCTATCGACAGCAGCAGCATTCAGAGAGATGTCAAAGCTGTCAAGATGCCCAGTTTCCCAAAAAGAGGAGGGCGTCGTGGTGGTCGTGGTGGCGCCAGATCGTCTGGAAGAGATTCTCCCAGCGCTGAAGAATCCGGCAAAAAGGGTGGCAAAAAGAAACTTCGCAAGTGGGATGCGGACGGAACAGCGCGCGATGTATCTGATGAAGAGGGCCCATTGGATTTCTCCTCGTCTGCAATGCCAAAGAATGGTTTATCGACCGAGAGCGATGAGCAGGACGCTGGTAACGGTAACCAGCTAGTTGAAGAAGCAGATGTTTCCAAGTGGGGATCGAAAACCAAATCTGGCGATTTCCTTCTTAAGGACTTGTCTAACGAAATCAATGATATCCTGGCTTCTTCTGATGCCGGAAAATCATCCAATGGATCTGCATCGGCTTTGGCCTCTGGATTCGGATACTTCCGCAATTTCATTGGCAGCAAAGTGTTATCCGAGGCTGACATGGATAAAGCACTTTCTGGTATGAAAGATCACTTGATGAAGAAGAACATTGCCCCGGAAGTCGCGCAGCATCTTTGTGACGTCGTTAGCAAGAGCTTGGTTGGAACAAAAACTGGAAGTTGGACTTCAATCGAGACCACCGTTCGATCTGCGATGGAGGATGCTCTTCGCAAAATCCTGACCCCTTCTGCTTCTGTTGACTTGCTTCATGAAATTCAGCGTGTAAAGTCTAGCTCGACTTCTCGGCCTTATGTTATTTCCGTAGTTGGCGTGAATGGTGTAGGAAAATCTACTAATCTCTCAAAGATTGCCTACTGGCTTCTACAGAATGACATGAAGCTTCTCATTGCCGCGTGTGACACGTTTAGATCTGGAGCTGTCGAACAACTGAGAGTTCATGCAAAGAATCTCACCAAATTGACTGAGCGCGAAGGAGGAAAGATTGAGCTATTTGAGAAAGGATACGGCAAGGACGCTGCGGTTATTGCTCGCGATGCTATTGCTTATGGGCGTGATCGCGGATATGATGTTGTACTCATTGATACTGCTGGTCGCCGACACAACGACACTCGATTGATGTCATCGCTGGAGAAATTCGCGAAATACGCTGAGCCAGACAAGATTATCATGGTGGGAGAGGCATTGGTAGGCACAGATTCCGTGCAGCAAGCTCGCAACTTCAACGCTGCTTTTGGTGCGAATAGAAACCTTGATTTCTTCCTTATCAGCAAATGCGACACTGTTGGAGACATGATTGGAAGTATGGTGAATATGACTTATTCTACTGGTATTCCCGTTTTGTTTGTGGGAACTGGTCAGATGTATACAGATCTGCGAACTCTGTCTGTGCCTTGGGCGGTCAATATGCTCATGTCGTGAGAAGTCAGTACGCAACGTACAATACACATATAAATTAATTTAATTGTATTCTGCCTTTAAGCTATACATGGACTGTTTATTAGAATCTACGGGCCTAGAAATGTGGAATATATTAGCGAGGCTCTTCTAAATATAGAAATTCATAAGACATACCATCTCGAATCCTTCATTCTTGTAACCGCCTAGAACATAAAAGATTAGTATATCGATAAAGATACTTTAAAAAGTGCATTAACGTACATTTGACGTAGAATGCCTCGTTATGAGGTGAGCAGTCCAGGATATTCTGTGACAGTTAGTCTTGCGTATTCATACGCACTAAGATCAGGCGCAGTTCTACTAACTTTATAGCAGCCCGCTTTCTTGCCAATAAAGTCCAAGGCATGAATGACTTTGATTCCAAGCTTCTTTCCTTGCTCGGACTTCGAAACGGCAATATCTTCGATATGCCCTACCAATCCACACTCGTGGATGCTGTACAAGTTAGCGAATCAACTCAGGCCGCCTCAGAAAGAAAATTGCATACAACTTGTGCTCGACCAGCAAAGTACCAACAGCAACGACCTTTCCTGTAGCAATCTTCTCAATGACTATGCCAAAATACTCTCCAGCGCGAGATCTCATGAACTCAAGCTGAGCTATGAACTGCGCTTTGCTGATATCGCCAACTGTCGTGAGATCGCTCAGGACGTCGAGATAGCCATTTTTGTAGTCCGATATCTGCAAAGGACGAAGTGCATATTCAGGTGCCAACGCTTCGTTGATAGCAGGATCAATGAACTCAGTCGAGAATAAAGGCTGCGTAGGATCCATTTGTGTGTACAGTCTGGTGATGAAAGAACACAGGACACGGTTGGGCTCGGTGGCTCCAGTCCTCATTTACCCCTGAGCCGCACGCACAGTGCTGCGAACGAGTTTGAAGGCGCGTTGGCTGACTCTTGCTGCTGTTCGCTATATACGTAGACATATAGATATCATTTACATACTTTGAGCCATGTCAACTGTCGAAGTAGAGGAAGTATCATTTACTGAAGAGCGGATTGAAATCCCGTTTGCACTGCCCTCTTCTTCGTCTGAAGGAGTAATAGTGGGAACTTTCACTACTCCGAAGACCTCTCGTTCTCTTTCTCAGGTCGTCTTGATCGTGCATGGTTTTGGAGGACATCGGAATTACTGCTATCAAAAACAACTGGCTCATAGATTAGCACACAAAGACTTAGGATTGTGTTCATTCAGATTTGACTTTCGAAATTGCGGAGAATCAGCGGAAATTGAAAGTGCAGAGGGGCGCACTCTTGACGAAGACATTTCAGATATTGTTGATGTCGTATCTTATTTAAAAGCGAAAAAGGATATGTCAATATTGGCTGTTGTATCACATTCTAGAGGTCTGTATTGTGTTTGAGTCCAGAGGTGTCTATCATATGAGACTAAACAGATATCTATAGGAAACATTGCATCGCTTTGCTATGCTCTCCGACACAATCGTACAATTCCATATTTTGTCAACTGCAGTTCGCGATTCCGAACCAAGGAGATACTTGTCAAAGCACAGAAATCCAACCCACAGTGGTTAGCAGACGGTGGATCTTGGGCGATAGTGCCGCGATACATGAAATCAAAACGTGTATTTATTCCTGCATCTGAGAAGATTAGTATCGGATCGCCAGACATGAAAGAGATTGCCAGTCTGCCTAATAGCACGTCATTTTTGTCGATTTACGGACTGAAAGATGATCCGATATTTGTCCAAGACTCTACAATGTATGCTAATCTTCTTGGTTCCCGCCACACTTTGCACTACATTCCACAAGGTGATCATAATTTTTATGCTATGAATCCTACTACAGGCGAACGTATCAGCTATAACAAAGAAGTCGCAAATAAGATTTCCGAGTGGCTGTCTCTTGAACTCATGAAGAGGATTTTCACGGAATTTTAGAACTATTTAGATTTAGAAGAATTTTGCGCAAGCATCAGACACTACCCGGATGGAAATCTCGTTAAAGCAAATGCCGATAGAGTCCTTTGGCATTTATACAAGATTATCATGGTATTATGAAGAGAGTTTGGCATAGTCATATACTAGTACGCTCACATATAAAGTGTTACTAATTTCAGTCAGTTGGATTGGAAACTGCCGTTGAGTGATCTCTTTTAATTGAGTTGAGTTTGGCCGAGTACACAGTTTACAGAAATAAAAAGAAGAATAACGAGAGATTCCGGCTGTGCCGAGTTCTTTAGGTAATAACATATAGATTGCAATGTAGGTGATTGGATTTTGCATTTTTGAAGATTTGTGGTTTTGAACTTGGGATATTTGGACCAGTCAAATTACTTCCAATGCTCATCTTGACGAAGTTGATATGATGTGGTTTATTCAATTTTGTGTACACATATTACTTTCTCAGAGACCTTTTGGCCTTCCGTTTAGTAGCATCTCCGAAGGAATACTCTTTATGATAACTGAAATCGCTAACCTAGCAGCTGGCCAATGTCAATCCAGTAACAACTCCTATTCAAATCAAAATTATATTCATACACCGCCCTTACAACCCTCACTCTAATATACAGCCGTATCCAAATAAACTTAACTTCCTTCTTTGTAAAGTTACATGATCTTTTCGATCTCGTACACAAGCATGACTTCAGTCGCAGAGCCTTCCCAGCCTTTGTTTCCACCAGTGGTGACCATGTATTTACCACTCTGATCAATCAAAACATCAGAAATGGTGCCACCATGATGTCCAGGGACGATCAAAAATGGAACCTTGCTGGTCACGCTGGTTGACTGTGACATTGAGCCTCCCGTGGAAGATTGCAGGTCGTATAAACGGATATTATCGAAAGATGCACAGACGAGATGTCGGCCATTCGGCATAGGTGTAACACAAGACACGGGTCCAGAACCAGCAGGCAATCTCAGAGTACGCACCGGCTTGTCCAGCGAAGAATGCATCGAGTATTCTTCAACAACGCCGTTTCGTCTACCAATATACACGGAATTACCATCCAATGACCAGCACGCGCTTGTAGACCATGGAGGTGCCGTAGATTGTTGGCCAATGTTACATATGCTCTTTCCAGTGCGACGATCCCAAACTTTTGCTTTTCCATCGATTGATGCAGACAGAAACAGGTTGTTAGACAACTTGTTTTTCCCAGTATCAGAGCCATTAGCATCGCCATTGAGTGTGACGGTGATAGTACCACCTCCTAAATATTTATCGCTAGCTTCAGCTGTTTCTTCGTCTTGTTCGCCTCTTTCGGTGGGTCCTGTATTTTCTCCTCCATCTGCACCGTTTGGTTTCAATGCTTCAGCTTCTTTATCGGCATCTCCTACCACTGGTGCTGTATCCATCATTTCAGCCTCTTTCAAGTCCATAGATGCAGAAATAACATCGTGATCCATTAGCGCGTTGCTAACGCCTTGTTTATCTTCGTCCTCATCCTCATCATCTCCAAACAATGAACCCATTGAATCAGAGTCATCTTCCTTCTTGTACGGGTTAGTTGGACCAGCGCCTTCTTCTTTGATCGTTCCGCCCTCTTGACTACTATCTTGTCCGCCACTATGAAACATAGTTGGTGAAACAGTCGAATCAGTCTCCGGTCTCCATGCAATAACACTTAGCTGTCCTGTACTTCCGGCATACTCTTGCACGCATTGACCCGTATTTAGATCCCATTCGTAAATATTTTTATCCCATCCTCCACTGAGTATTGAAGTTTCATCTCGGTTCAGTCTTAGAACCGATACCGCAGACGTGTGCCGTTGTAGATGAGCATGGATCTGACCTTCGCCGTGTCTTATTGAATGTAACGTTATTCCGCCCGCCTTGTATAAATATTAGCTCTTAAAACGATCAATGAATGCAATATTTAGAAGAATAGCATACCACTGTACCCGATACCATCCATAGGCACTGCGACTGGACTGCCATAGCATACACAGGTGAAATCTTCATTTCGTTATCATCCGGACCAGTCACTACCGAGTCTGTAGGATTGTTAGTAGCTGTTTTGATAATAAATTCAGAGTAAGATATACCGTCATGCTCAACAGGAATCTCATTCTCCCAATACGACAATAAAACTCCAGCTTTTGTGATACTGTCGGCAAAAGGATGCTTTTGCGCTACCGTGAGTGGTAATTTTCCATTCACCGAAGCAAAGAAATCAAATTTGCGTATAAATCCATCCTGACCGCCAGTAAATATCCATCTCATGCTTTGTGGTAAATCGACGCAGTTTATTGAAGTTGACATGGGTGCGGCAACGTATGGGGCGATATCATATGAGGGACATGAATCCATGCCAGGTAGTAGCTTGCTTTTGATGAACTGACGTGAGTGAGCATAGGAATAAAGCCATGTTGGATCCTCGTCTAGCACTATGTTTTTCTCGTTGCTTGAAGATTGTTTTGTTGTTGAGTTCTGTGTTTGCGTGTAGTCGTCGTCGTCCTGAACTGCGTCATCTCCATCCCTGTTCCCATCGCCGTCACCGTCACCATCGCCATCTCCATCCCCGTCATCATCTCCATCTCCACCATCTCCATCTCCATCACCGTCTTCGTCTTCATCGTCATCGTCGACGTCCATGTCTCCGTCGCCGTCGCCATCATTGTCGTTGTTGTCTTCTGCGTCTGATTCGCGTCCGGCTAACTCGTCATCGTCCCGCTCGTCGTCTGAACGATCTAAAATCATATCATCCTCATCCATTTTTGCTTTAGAAGAAAATTAGACAACTCTGCACGTAAATACAAGGGACGGTGGTATACACAACTGAGGGGGCTCGCTGATGCATTGAATGAGTCAGCAGCGTTGAACGTACTTACCTAAAAGAAAATTAGAAGCTATATACTATCACACATCGGTCTGTTCTATGCAGAGCAGGCAGTTATGATTGAGCAGACCGCGGCGAGCAAAGCTGGTTTGGAGGTGAATATCGAGGACAGGAATATCTGTACTGCCCACTTGCACGCACGTCCTTGCTTGGATGTTAAGGTTTAGAGTATTGAATCCGTAGTAAACATCCCAACTTGATCTGTGAGTGCTTCCCGCTCAGGTCGAGGTCAATTACAGACTACGCGTGTCAGTTTTTGTTTATAATATGAGCAGGCGACTGTATTCTGCGATAGCGGCGCGGTTCCCGTCGATGACGGTGTTCAGCAGACCGGAGTGCGGACTCTGCGAGGAAGCGAAGTTCTCGATTACAAAGGCGGTGAAGAAACTGCCGGAGTTTGAGATACGGCATGTTGATATATTGCAGCCTGAAAACAAGGAGTGGTTTGACAAATATGTATGCAGCAATGACTGTATTCAATTTTGAAGTTGCGACAGGCTAACAAGATTTGCAGGCATTCGACGTTCCAGTAGTCCATTTCCAGGCTGCGAAGGACAGCGCGGTTAGCAAGATCATGCACCACATTCACGAGGAAGATGTTATTAAACTGGTGGAGGTCTCACTGAAAAGTTCAAAGGAGTGATTATACAGAAGAATTGTTAGATTAATCAAATTTATCCTATCCAAACACACTGGCTGCAAGTCTCTATATTCGGATAGCTATCTTCAAGGAGATCTACAATTTGGCTTTTGATGGCTCATCCGGGTCTTTTAGTCGCACCACGCCCTATGAATATGCTGTCAGACCAGGTTCTCAGTTACCAATATGCGTGACTTACCTCTTGGATGACTGATGCAAGAAGTGTACCACTGCGTGAAAATATCCTGGAGTAAACCAATCCTATTTGCATGTGAGACGTTAGCAATCCAAGATCATCAAACTGCACGCAATGTATTATTTGCACCTCTAGCAGATCCACTCCAAGGAGATTGCATTTCGCAGAGCATCCACTCATCTGCCTTAATCGGTGCCTACTGAACGTTAACCATGGCCAACGCAAAGGCGTTATCATCTTTGATCTTACGTGGAAATAAATGCTATGATCTAAACTGACCATCATCTTGACTTCGCTTGACTTCACTTTATTCACTCTTACGGAATTTCCAAGCAAACCGCGGTCACTCATATATGCAAGTGCCATGATATGAGCGTTAGTGTCCTGGATAGTGCCTTTGGCTTTAATCCACATGAAGTCTTTTCGATCTTGGGGCTTTGAGCCCGCCGGGTATTCTTTAATAAAAGTTAAAATAGAACTCATTTGACGTTCGTATGAGTTCTATGAACGATACCTGTATGAGATATTTTCTCTTCTGTCGGGGAGTGAGCAGCTATGTTCATTATATTTTCATATTCAAAAGATCGAAGAACACCCTTCTCGTAGAGCTTCTTTGACTGGGAAAGGAAATCTGGAATATCCTCAGGCTGAGGAATATTAGCGATAGGAGAATCAACGCAGTGGCTGAGAATTGTCTTTTCAGGAACGTGGAAGGAAATGGTGGTGGAGAAGATGCAGCGTCCTCGTTGTCGGGCTTGTACTGTTCTTGTGCAATATGACTAATTAGTTGTTAGCCACTCATATTTTCAGATAGTACGTATCCAGACTGTGTGAATACCTTTCCCTCCCGAATGCGCTCTACTGCATAGAGCACCGGGATGTCTGCATCTCCCTAGATATTCAGATCAGCAACGCGTTCGACTGGGCTCGAGATCCTATGTAGCCCACATACCGCGAGCAAGAAGTAGCAATGCATGCTATGAACTTGAAAGTGGTTCGGAACGGTCTTTATCGCCGCCATCAATGACTGCGAAATGACGTTTCCGCCAAAGATACCGCGGGCGCCTTTGTCTTTGTAGAGCAGCTCCGCGCTTCTGTAGAGATCCACGTCGAGCTGTTCGAGCTTGAGGATGTGCTCGATTGGGGATATTTCAGCGGAAGACATTGCTGGAGGTGCTTCTGTCGTCGATAATATAGTACAGTGAGTGTTTTATCAGATCTAATCCAGCTGGCTTTATAGTATTGGGACCGCCGGTCCGCTCGGCACATACTCTGCTCCTGAACAACCTCGGTATCTGGGGATCGTGCGGCGTCGGCTGAAAGTCATCTTCACGTGACTGCACGTGACTACTAAGCACAGTGCTGGGTGACAAAGAGGCGCTGGAGATCCAGCATGCAGGGCGCAAGGGTGAGAGAGCGCCTTGGAGCGGCCAGATACACCACGAGAGAAGACGAGCAAACAGAAGGCAATGGCGTATCCCAACTCACAGCAACAGCAGCAATATGGCGACTCTGCGAACCTGCAGTTTTACTCTTCGAACTATGACGCGCCAATGAATGCCTCCGCGGGTGGTGGCAGATTCGCAGGCCGGGGCGGGATGGGCGGTGTGGCTCCGCAGTACGCTGGCTTTGGAGGAAGCACTGGTGTTCCGGGAAGCGGAGCGACGGATGGAATGTCTGCTGCTGCGAGTGGCGAAAGACTGTCTGGCGGACTGCTGGCTGCGTTTGGCACAGGAGGATACTCTGACGAGCCTCCGTTGTTGGAAGGTAAATAGTAGTGTGGTGTTGAGATGGTGACGGTGGCAGTATCTGACTCGAGTGGTGTAGAACTGGGAATCAACTTTGGACATATAAAGTCAAAGGTACATATCAATTCGATTAGTTCCTCTGTTGAGCTGCAGTACTAACTACTTGCGTGCAGACACTGACTGTGCTCAACCCTCTGGCTCGAGTAGATCAAAACATTATGGACGACTCAGATCTCGCAGGACCTATCTTGTTCTTCTTACTCTTTGGCACATTCCTCTTACTCTCAGGAAAGATCCATTTCGGATACATCTACGGTGTCGCGCTCCTCGGCTCAATATCCTTACATCTCATCATGAACCTGATGGCCAACGCCGGCGGTATCGATTTCATTCGGACAGCAAGTGTGCTGGGATACTGCCTTCTTCCTCTCGTGGTTACATCGGCATTTGGTGTCATTATCTCTGTCGAGTAAGTTCTCTTCTAATTCCAAGCATATCGTTAGCATGCTAATCATGAACAGTAACGTAATTGGCTACTTCTTCTGCGCGCTGTCAATCTTCTGGTGTACTTATTCCTCCTCGGCAATGTTCGTCGCAGTTTTGCAGTTGTCAGACATGAGACCTCTGGTTGCCTATCCGCTGATGCTGTTTTACAGCGTTTTCGCAGTGATGACAATATTCGCAGATAAAGCTTAGCGGGTGAAACGAAGGAGGAAATCATTCACTGTGGTTTGTAAATTTGTAAGATAAAGTGCATTAATTCGATCGGGTTCTCTATGGATAAGAATATATCGTTGTTATTAATTTTTCTTGATGGCTCATTTTTGTAAAAAGAAAAAAAATTCAATAGCTTTTACAACATCACGCATTTCTCTAACTCGAATCGTACACCGCAGCTTGATTTTTTTTTTTCAAAGTCATATCATATCACATCAATTCATTCTCATTATCTAGGCACTTTCATCTTTTGTCGGCTCCGGCGGGATTCCTCCAATCACACTGAATTGGCCTCCAGCACCGGCAAGAACCATATTAACGCCCTTAGTCGCAGTATTTTCAATTTTTGTAGGGATCTCGACGTCCTCTCCAGCAGGGCCCTGGCCACACTGGTATGTTTCGCCAAAACCCCAGGTCCAGGCGGATCCGTCTTCTTTAGCAAGAGCGATGTTATGATGGCTTCCGCAGGCGATGTACTTGACTTTTCCGTCGTCGTCGTCCTCGAGAGCGACTTTGGTGGGGATTGGCAGAAATCTGGGGCGGCCGCTTTCGTCTTTAACTGCGGATTCAGGAAGTTCGTCTTTGTCGATTCCGATTTCAGACGAATCGATACGTCCAAAAGTGTACATATCGTCATCGGCAGATAGAGCAATCGAATGATGCTCTCCGGCAGTGATGGACACGATGTTCTTGCCATCAAGAGCTTCGATATAAGTGGGTTCAGTGACCACTGCACCGTCTTCGCCCGCACCTTCACTGGGGATTCCGCATTGACCAAATTGGTTCAAGCCCCAAGCCAGCACTCTTCCCTGCGTGTCGATGGCAAATGAATGAAATTCTCCCGAGCCGATGAATTTGATGTTTTTGATGCCAATCTCCCGGGGCTGAAGTGCCTGCTTCTGATAACGATCTAAGACACGATGACCAAGTTGAAATTGCTGGCCATTGCCCCAGGTGTATACTTTGCCGTTTGTGGTAAGAGCCATGACGTGATCTTTGCCGGCGACGATCTGGCTGACGGGATACTCGATGCGTACCTGGACCGGGACGCGCTGGAACATCTCAGTCTCGTTGAAGCCCAAGATACCCTCGTTGTGTCGGAAAGTACCCCAAGCCCAGACACGGCCCTCGCTGGTAAGAGCAAGACTGAGACTGTCAGATGCGGCTACCTGGACAAATGTAACATCGTCAGGAATATCAGCCACTTTAGCGGGCGTGCTCTCGAGAGGGTTCAGGTCTCCGTCGTCGTCATCGTCATCTTCGGCATCCATATCTCTTAGCATTCCTGCTTCGCCCTGTGTAGTGTTGCGGCCAAGAGTACCATGATCATTGCAGCCCCAAGACCACAGTTTTCCGTCTTTGTCGAGGGCGAGAACGTGGGCGCCGCCGACGGCAAAGTCGACGATTGAGACTGAGTAGATAGGAAGAAATGGGTTGAGACGCGGGCGTTTGACTTCTTTGGTCTTTGCCTCAGGGCCGAGACCAAGTTCGGACATGCTTCCAGTGCCGAAGACGTAGATGTTGAGAGGAGTGGATTTGAGGGTAGGCAGTTGGCTGACTACTTTTGTAGTCTTGCGCAACTTATAAGGCTTCACGACTTCGACCTCCGGTTTTTCATGCTTGACGCCGTTAGTTGCTGGCACTTCTTTGGACTCTGGCTCTACCAGGTCGGCCTGGGTGTCCTCGACGATGTCAAGTTTCTCGGACTCGTTTTTGGGCTCTGTATCGGGCTCAGTAATTGTGGTTAGGACGGAATCAGTCTTGCTAGAACCGCGCGACGAGGTGGACGAGGATGAAGAAACGAGCGACTCTTTCCGCCGTCCACGCTTCGCCGGAGCAGGCTTCGCGGCCGCTTTCGCAGAGGCAGCAGCGGGCGGTGCGGTCTTGACCTGGCGCTTTGCTGGTGCGGCGGAAGGCTGGCTATCGTCGTCGTGGAGCTGTTTGCGCTTGCGTCCGAGGGGAGCCATGATGATCTGCGGAGGTCAGCACGGATAAGAAGAGAAGAAGACAGGCAGGAAGGGTGCACACGTGTTGAGGGCGGTGAGGAGCGAGGAAGCGGCAATTGTGTGGGGATCAGCAACGAGCGAGTTGAGCGGTTCGAGATGAGGAAGAGGCATCGAAAGTTTTCAGAGCGGTGGGAGCAGGCCGGGTTTGTTTACGTACGAGACCCTTGCTTACAGATAAGTGCGGATATGCTGGATTAGCGACTGTGAGGAGTGTTGTTTGTTTATCTCTGTCGGTGTAGTAGATGCTGAGCTGTGTGTGGATGTGAGAGCAGCGTATACCGGACCAGAGCGATGTCCAACAGCAGGCAGTCAGCACACTCTGGGTATGTTGCTGTGCAGTCTTCACAGACTCTTACGTAACTGACAATATTCGCACAGTACTCTGATGCTAGTTGATCGTACTCGCATACTAGCTAGTAATCTCTCTTGACTGCAAGACTCACAACGGACTGCACTACACTGGTCTTCTCAGAACACCACGGCGACCGTCCCGAAGAGAGTTCGTCGTTACATAATCATGCGCAGCTGTCTTACTAAGATTAACCGTGCATTAACATTATGTCATTGTGCGTCGTGCGGCGCGAAGCTTTAATTGAAAAGTTCGCCGACCAAGCCAGCCGGATTCAAATATATCACATCTCCGCGCTGCTTCCTCCTCCGCGGCATTCACGATCCACAACACAGCAATATGGCCTATCCCACTCCTCTTTGCGCGGTGCCCAGAGTGCTCAATCCCTCAATCTCGATCTTGTCGAGCCCGTTCCGACGCGCAGGCTTGTTCGAGATCGGCGGGCGCTGCTCGTTCGTCTCTCTCGACTCAGCGACCCTCGCAGTCATCGCACCGCTGCCGTTCGAAGCAGAGTCCGAGAAGATCGTGGCCGGCAGGGAAGTCAAGTATCTGATTGCGCCGGACTTTGAGCACCACATGGCGCTCAAGTCGTGGAAGGACAAGTACCCGGGCGCGACCGTCGTGGGCCCTGCTGGCCTCAGAGCGCGCAAGGAGCCCCAGGGTGTCCACGTCGACTACGAAATCAAGATCCCCAACACTGAGATGACGTCGAAAGACATTGGCATCGAAGACCCGCTGCTGGAGTCTGCCTTCAAGTTCATCTACTTTGAGGGATCAAAAAACAAGGAGATCGCCATTCTGCATGTCCCCACAAAGACCTTCATCGAGGCTGATATCGTCTTCAACCTGCCCGCCGTCGAGCAGTACTCAAAGTCCGCCACCAGTCCTTACGGCTTCGCCTCGCGCATCTTCAACACCATGCATCCCTACAGCCACTGGCATAAACGCCTCGCCGGCCTGGCGTTCAACAAGAGCACAACCGACGGCGTCCGGCTCCTCAACAGCTGGGACTTTGAGACGATCGTCCCCTGCCACGGCGAAGTCATCGAAACCGATGCCAAAAAGGCGTTTGCTAATTTGTACAGCAATTTCCTGCCTAAATAGCCTGCTGTGTGCAGTATTATAATAATGTACAGTAATGATTCCTGAAATAAACTACCAAGTGGACGCATCTGTTATGAGCTGGCGAGAACCGTTTACAGCCCAATGAACCAAAACCTCCTCAAGCTGGCCCCCCAAACAATGCTCAAAAACAATCCTCCTTCCCCCCTCCCCCATCCAAAGCTCCATGATCCGTATCCAGTTCTCTCTGAAACTCTTGAATCTGTTTTTTTTTTCCCTAGACCGCAGATATCCTCATTGTCTGCCTATTGTCTCAAATAGGCAAGAGGCGTCCTCGTATTCGTTTGGGGAAAGGGTTTGCGTGCGAAAGCGCAGCAGCCGGACATGATTCCATCGCCAGCTCCTCAGCTCATCCTATCGCCAACAAGTCCCACACCAGCTAGCTGCATTATGGAGCTTTCAGCGCCTGTGTCTGCGGCGTGTCTGTCCTGCCGCTCAAGGCATCTGAAGTGCGACGCCAGCGTGCCGGTCTGCCAGCGCTGCAAGGACTCTCAGCGCGAGTGCGTCTACGTGAAGTCGCGTCGTGGATGGAAGAACTCGCAGGGCCCTGGTCCTTCGAATGGCACGCCTGGCTCCAGTACTTCTTCGTCGACGCCAGGACTGATTCCTGTTGATCAGCAGCAGCAAGGCTCGAGTCTGGCGACGAAGCGGCGGTTCGTCGACACCGACTCCGCCGGCATGGACGGCTCGTCTCTTCCTGTCCTCAGAGCCATCGACAGCGTCGTCGCCACCCCGTCACTCGTGGATATCTTCTTCTACTACTTTCACAACGCGCACCCTGTCTCCATCCCGCGTCCCTTCTACGCGACTTTGATCTCGGGCGTCTTTGATCCCCACTCAAACGCCATGATATCCGATTTACTCGCGCCCGTCGTGCACTACATCGGATCATTCTACTCCAAGAACGGCAACACTCAGCTTTACCAACGCGCTATCGACAAAGTCGCCTTTGGAGAAATCATACCGTCAACCGATCATATCCAAAAGTACACATTCATCTGTCCGCCGTCTCCGTTCGCCGTGCAGGCTCTGACCCTCTATATGATTGTCTTGCACAGCAATAACGAGCAGACAAAGTCCATGGCTGTCAAAAGCTACGTCATCGACATGGCTCTGTATCTAGGAATGAACAAGGTCTCTTTTATCGATAACTTCATTTCGACATCGTGCCGCTCGGATGATCCGACATTTAGAGCTGTGCTCAGAGAGTCTCTTGCGCGGACATACTGGATGCTATACGTGATGGATGCGTGGACCTGTGCCATCCATGCCTCTCCAGAGTGTAAAACGATGTTTACCGTCCAACCAGACTTTCCTATGCCGTGCGAAAATGATGACTACGATGCTGGTGTAAGTCTTTGTTGCGAGCATCTTATTACTGTTCTGTACTAATCTTTTTTATAGCGAATTCCTCCTGCGGCGACACTCGAAGAGTTTGATAACCGGTTCTTTGCTGATCGGGTTATTGAGTTTTCGTCATTTTCATACCTGATTGGAGCAGTACGTGTGTTTGGTGGTCAAATGGGCGATGTATTTCAGAAGCGCACCGACGAAAAAATGGTCAAGATTGCAGACACAAAGGTGTCGACATGGCTGCTACATGTTCCTGAAATTAAAAGAAGCTTGATGCTGCCTCGTCGATCGTACGCGTCTCAGTTTTTCGAGTCTACCAGCAGCGGTGCGCGAGAAGTTGACGAGCTCATGATCTCGGCTTACATTATGATTCACAATATGCTCATCATGGTACACAAGCGGCTATCGCATTTTGCTATGGTTCCGAATGCATATGAAGAAATTGAGAATACGTGTATTACGCCACGGTCATTGCTTATCTCGTTTCGAGCGCGTGCGATTGCCTACCCGACCGCTGGCCGGAGTACAATGTCTTTGGTCGACGAGTTGAACAATTTGCGAGGATCTTTTATCACCACGGATTCTTCTGCCATTGACGAGCATACTTCAAAGTGTCTTGCTTCAGCTGATGCCCTTTCGCAAATGATATCCTTGTCACCTAATACATTGATGCGGCGAACTCCGTTCTTCTCGTGCGCAATCACAATGTCGATGTTGATCCATCTGACAGCGTGCGTTTGGGATTTCTTCCCGAAAAGCCTTGACTCTCAGATTGAGTATCAAGATAAATTACTTGCCAAAGAGAGAATTAAGATGGAAGTAGGCTGCATGACCGCGATGAGTCAGATTTGGGGTACCGCTGCTAAGGTATTGGTTGAGGTGAAGGAAGCTGCGAGGATTGTGTTTCAGCAGAGATATTCTGCGTCTAGTTATCTGTCGAATCTTGCTCCGTTTGAGCCATCGCCACAGCAACGGCAACAGCAACAGCAGCAACAGCAGATGATCAAAGATGAAGGAAATCCGGGCATGATGTATGACATGCCTGTACAGCCAATGCAACTGCCGCAGCAACCAATCCCACAGATGCAGCAGATTCCATCACAACAGCCGTCGCCTCTGCAAAGTGCGTCGATGCACAGCTCTCCTTTGACCGCCTCGCCTGCGCAGAATCAATCTCCCAAGCACTATATCGTTCCAGGCTCGTTTCCCCAGCAGGATATGCAGCAAAGCAGTTCCTACTCGCAGAATGTGATTGCGGTCGGAAACCAGCTTTACACGTGGTCGCCGAGCGATAACAGTAGTCCTGGAAGCGGCGTTGAATCTCATAGTACAACGGCGAGTAGTGCAGGAGAATATAGTCCGTATTCGCAGAATTTTGCCCCGTCGCAGACAGCTCCCCTTCCGGCTGAATACTCGATGCTACCGCAGCAGCAGCAGCAGCAGCAGCAGCAGCCACATTTGACTCCTCCTCCTCCTCCACAAACGCAGCCGATGGTGCTGGCCTTTACTGCCGCTGACAACCAATTTATTCCCGACTACGAATACCCGTATTTAACGGAGGAGGATAAGAATGCGTTAGTGGAGTACGGCGATTTACCGCCGCCATTTGTGGACGAGACTGAGTTTTTCGAAATGTTTAACGATGCGAAGTTACAAGAGCAATACTTTGATCTCGGACAGCCTGTTAGGTATTAACTTGAAAAGGGTTTGTTTTTTAGGGAGGGGGGGGAGAAGGGAGGTGCCAGGGATGGGTTGCATATTTGGAGTTTTGACGGCGTTCTGAAAGCAGACTACTGATTGAGTGTTGGTTTATAGTTATTTATGTGATCAAGTACATAGTGTGTATCTTCTCGGGAAGCTGATGTGTATTATCAGTTGAGATTTGGATCTTCTTGTATAAAGCTAGGATTTTGTGAAGTCCTGTAACAGTGTAATATCTAATTCTTATGTTTTTTGGCAAGCGGATGAAAAAATGGCGCAAAAAGTCACTGGTTTTTTTTCTTATGAATAGATTGTCTTCTGTATCCTACCTAAAGGTGGTTCATCTCCCTCGTAGGGCTATCAGCACTCACTAATTTACTTTAAATAGGCATAGCAGCTACTTTAACCAAACACCACAACCCCGAGACTAAAAATTGCCTCGAAATGTGTCCAACAATTGACTGCCAAACCCCCTTCTACCGCCCGCATTTCCAGCCTGTGTCGCGGTCGTAGTCGCTGTTCCCGCGCCGGCGTCTTCCTGTCTCTGTTGCTGCGGGGCAGTCGTTTCCGCGCCGGCGGCGGCGGCGGCGGCGGCGGCTGCTGCGAGCCCCGCTATGCCGGAGGAGTTGTTTGGTGTAGTACTCAGAGCCGCGAACGAGGACCTGCCGCGGGAAAGTGTCGAGTTCCAGAGGTGTTGCGAGATACGGAAGTTTCGGAGAGGCAGGACGTCGCGAGACCAGAGTACGCCGACGAGCCAGCCTGAGGAGGCGGAGATGAGGCTTGCGGGAGGTTGCGAGAGGGAGAGTTGGGCTGCGAGGAGGTAGACGAAAATTTTGTCGGAGAAGGTGATTGAGTGGGGTGGTGGTGGTGTCGATGGAGTTGCTGTGGATGAGGATGCAGAGTCCGGCTGGCTAGGGTCTGAAGAGGATGTGGTTGACGAAGGAGGCACGGGCGCGGACGAGAGAAGTTTGAATTTGTACACGGAGGGGATCATATCATGATACAAAGCCAGGACTGTGAAGATAGCAGGAGTAGGACCTGACGGGAGGTAATTAGCCGAGTATGACGGAACGAGTTTGAGGAAAATGAGCGTAAACGGCGCGATTATAGACGAAAATGCAAACGAGAGCACTATCAGAGACTATTATTTCATGATCAGTAACAACTCTCAGAGGGAGTAGATGGGGTGACATACGGCAAACTTGCGACTTCCGAGCATCCGCTCGATTCCGCGCAGATTATACATCAACAACGAAGCAAACAACACTTCGGATTCATTCAGATACACAAATTGCCAGATCAATAATCTCCACCACTGTCCTATATATATATCCATGTCAGCACAGATACCTCTCACCAGCCAAACAGAGGTCTGTGTACTCACCCCAACTCCAGACATGTGGTACAAGCTGTAGAAAGAAGTAATGCTTGATGCCAAAGATCGATGCGATAATCGACGCGCTGATATTGAATGCTATGCAAAACTTGGCGACGGGGGCATTCTGGAATCCCGGCGGCGTAGCTGCAAACATCTCTCTGTTGCTGCTGGTATATCTCACGGATCTGCTTGTCTTGCAATTGTGGTATGAATATGTAGATTGTGATATGGCAAAATCCAATTTGTTTATCTTTGTGTATCTTCACGGATGATGAGCAAAACCCGGGCGTTATCAGTCTGATGATTTCCCGCCGCAACCACTCAATCAAAGACACCGCGTAACAAAAACAGCACAATTACCACTTCTTAATTCCCTAAAATCACCTTAACTTTTCCCCTCTTCAAAGAATCGTCAGAGTAACAAGATAGAGCGGACGTTGTGCCGGTGCAGAGAGATCAGTGGATAAGGCTGATTGACTGATTGTGTGTCTCGTGGCTCTTTGGGAAGTTGGGTAACGTAGGACCCTGCCGTAGAGTTTGCGGATAACTACGTATTATTGAAGATTGAGTATTGCTGGGATCCATCTCTGAGCTGTTTTATTGGAAAGGTTAGTGATTTGTTGCTACAATTGAATATTTCTGGTAATTTAGGGAGTTTATAATTGTCAAAAAGGGCTAGACACTGCAGTGTTGCGTGAACATAAGGATTAATTCATTTTTAAATACTCAAAATATCCTCAATTTAACACTTCTCAATGCCAAAACGTAAATTCTCTCTCGAACATCTACATTTACGCAAGGAAACGAGACTCAGCAGTCTTCCAGTTGACAACGCTCCAGATGGCCTTGAAGTAGTCGACCTTGACGTTCTGGTACTGCAAGTAGTAGGCGTGTTCCCAGGCGTCGATTCCGACGAGGGGAATGTAGGGACCGGTGACGGGGTCCTGGTTCTGCACGAGAAAGAACGTTAGCAGCTGCATTTAGTAGTGGGATTGTGCGGGCGAAGAACGGTGGAGGGACTTACAGCCTTGTTGATGATCTCGATCTCACCGGTGGTGCTGTTCTTGACAACCCACGACCAGCCAGAGCCCTGGATAGCAGCAAGCTAAACAATTGAGTGATTAGCAAAAATGAGATAATTCTAATAACAAGGCAATGGCACATACAGCAGTGTTGACGTCACCAATGAGCTTCTCATAGCTTCCGTACTTGGCAACGATAGCCTTAGTCAAAGGCGACGACTCCGCAAGGTACTCACCACCACCCTGCGACTTGGGAGCCAAGTTCTCCCAGAAAAGGGTGTGGTTGATGTGGCCACCACCGTGAAAGTTGATCTGGGACTGAAGCTCGATCTGGGACTTGATGTCGGCTTTGTCGGCTGCGACCAGGAATTTCTCTATCGCGGCGTTGTAGCCGTTGACATAAGTCTGGTGGTGCTTGGTGTAGTGGAGCTGCATATCACCAGTTAGCTCTTATTTTCCGTTTTCTCAGAGCTACTAAACACACACCTCCATAATCTGGCCCGAGATAGCGGGCTCGAGAGCGCCAAAGTCGTACTTGAGATCAGGCAAGGTCGCCTTTCCACGAGCGAAAACTGCCGACGCGGGCGCGACGGTCGAAGCAGCGCGACGCGCAGCCGAAGTTCTGAGAAGAGCCAAAGACATTGTGATAAAGTGTTTGGAAGAAACTTGAGGAGTCTGTGATATCGGAAGTCTGTCAGGATCAGGACTGTTAGTACACGCAATTCGCAGGATTGCGACAGTTGCAGGGCTGGATTAATTCATCCCCGCAGACTGCAACACACAGCACCAAAGAAACAGAAAACACACCAAAGAAAGGGCTCGATAACAGATAAATCCACGGGGAAGAAGAAGAGAGGAAGCGGGTGAAGCGGAGGCAGATTGGTCAGCCAAACGAAGGCGGCCAATTGAGTGATGACGTAAGATTCAAACTGCTGGGTTCCGTCTGTGCCGCCGCGGAGATGACGCAAAGCGTTCCTGATTGGCGTTTACTGATTCGGAATATCACGTATAATATAGTCATAGGGTGTTCGTATCTACAGAAGAGCAAATAATAATTGACACGATAATGTTCATTGAATGCAGCATACGCTATTTAACTCATCGTACAATTTCCAAGCAACCAATTCCTAATACAATACTCCTTATAACTAAAACAAATCCTAACGTACAACAATTCTCCCAATTTATTCTTCAAAATTAGTTTCCTCCACGGAGACGAAGGACGAGGTGGAGAGTGGACTCCTTCTGGATGTTGTAGTCGGAGAGGGTGCGTCCGTCCTCAAGCTGCTTGCCAGCAAAGATAAGACGCTGTTGGTCTGGGGGAATACCCTCCTTGTCCTGGATCTTGGACTTGACATTGTCGATGGTATCAGATGACTCGACCTCGAGAGTGATAGTCTTGCCAGTCAAGGTCTTGACAAAGATCTGCATACCACCACGGAGACGAAGGACGAGGTGGAGAGTAGACTCCTTCTGGATGTTGTAGTCGGAGAGGGTGCGTCCGTCCTCAAGCTGCTTACCAGCAAAGATAAGACGCTGTTGGTCTGGGGGAATACCCTCCTTGTCCTGGATCTTGGACTTGACGTTGTCGATGGTGTCAGATGACTCGACCTCGAGAGTGATAGTCTTGCCAGTCAAGGTCTTGACAAAGATCTGCATACCACCACGGAGACGAAGGACGAGGTGGAGAGTAGACTCCTTCTGAATGTTGTAGTCGGAGAGGGTGCGTCCGTCCTCAAGCTGCTTACCAGCAAAGATAAGACGCTGTTGGTCTGGGGGAATACCCTCCTTGTCCTGGATCTTGGACTTGACGTTGTCGATGGTGTCAGATGACTCGACCTCGAGAGTGATAGTCTTGCCAGTCAAGGTCTTGACAAAGATCTGCATACCACCACGGAGACGAAGGACAAGGTGGAGAGTGGACTCCTTCTGAATGTTGTAATCTGAAAGGGTGCGTCCGTCCTCAAGCTGCTTGCCAGCAAAGATAAGACGCTGTTGGTCTGGGGGAATACCCTCCTTGTCCTGGATCTTGGACTTGACGTTGTCAATAGTGTCCGAAGACTCGACCTCGAGGGTGATGGTCTTTCCAGTTAAAGTCTTGACGAAAATCTGCATGATGTGAAGTTCTATCTGAGCGTAGATAAAAGAGGTGTATGATGGAGAAGAAGGAGCAAACAGATCGGACGAGGATTGGCTTATTTATGTGTGAGCGGTGCGGTGCGGAGGTGGCAACGGCGGATCGCAGCATGCCGATGCGGTGTAACTAAGGAATAATTGTGCAGTTGCAACCATAGAAGGGTAAATTTGCAAGAGTAATGCTATCGGGGGCGGGCAGGTCCATTCTGGGCTGTTCCACGCCACAGCTGCATAAGTACACAACGATTGAGTATTTATGCTGATTGACTGCGCCCGAGCGAGTTGCGCCGTGCTTTTGGGTGGCGGACTGGCTTGTTTGCCGCGATGGGAGTGCGATATTGAGCAGTGTGCTGCAATGGATGCAGCAGTGCGGTTGGATAAGCGGTAGATATACTCAGTAGTTGTATTTAGTCAACTACAGCGACAACCACTGCAGCTACAACCACAGCACGCGCTATTACCTAATCATACCAACACAGCAGCGCAGCGCGGCACCGCAGAGTCTTTGTGTACGTCATTGTTTCGAGCCAAAGAATCCTTCGCTTAAGCGAGTGTGCGTGGCAGGCGCCGCCGACGTCATCGGCCCGAGTCTGTTCTGAAAGGTGCCGCTACTCTGCCGCTGCCGCTGCTCTGTACTGCTCTATTGCTATGCTGTAACTACATTATACTGCACTACACTGCACTATTATAGCCATAATGCACTATATTAATACAACTAATGTCCTACAGCAATACAACACAGCTCATCTCATGAGTCACCAGCTCGTGCTCGCCCACGCGCTGACGCAATTGCTCGTTATCCAGCGCGGCGAGACCGATCGTTTGCTGTGTTCTCGCTGCCTTCTCCGCTGTGTGTATTCTGCTTCTGTTCTCTGTTCTCTATTCTGCAGCATACCTGCACCGTATTCTCTATTACTAATTGCACCACACTAACATGACTGTTCGCCGTAAACAAAACTCAATGCCCTTCTCGGCGCCCGCCGACGCCCTCGCCGCTCCTCGCCGCTCCTCGCCTGGACCTGTGACCTGCCCGCCCCTCACCGCAGACGGCCCTGCTCCTTCTCCTCCCGCGCCACTACTTAACCCGCCTGCTCCGCGCTCTGCTGCTTCCTCGCCACGCACCCAATCCACTCTTTGCCAGCTACTGCCTACTGCCAAAATAAATGATCGCTATTGCTCATAACCAGCAGCCCGTCTTTCCCGCCCGCAGCGCCGCCTTCCTCGCCCCCGACTATGATCCCGCCCCGGCAAAAATTCTCACCCTCCCCCCAGAGATCCTCAACCAGATACTGTCCCTTGCCTGCGCCGACGATCGCGACGCAGAGGGCGTCCCGGCGCCGCTGACCAGACGCCTGGCGTTTTTCAAGAAAAATATTTTACCAGTCTGCCGCCGGTTCCACGCCGTCGGCCTGCCCGTCCTCTACTCGCATGTGCACATCGGCCATCCGCGAGCGTTTGATGTCTTTCGCTATGAACTGAGAAAGAGTCCTCACCTCGGCACCTACGTGCGCTGTCTTGACTGTATGTTTTTTTTTGGGTGTTTTTACGTCTTTCTGGAGCGTGTTGTGGCTAACAAGAAAAAGTCTCTGACTTCACCTCGGTCGGACTAGGCCGCACCCGCAAAATGAACAGAGAAATCCAGATGGTCACGGCCGACACTATTGCCGATGCGTTGACTCATCTGCCTAATCTGCGAGAGTTTCTGGTCTCCGAGGCTGTCGAAGATGACCTCGGTGGCGAAGTGCTGCAGACTCTGCTCTCGCGGCTGCCGTATCTCGAGGCTGTGGACTTCTGCGGCGCGTCGTCGGATACCTTTGTGAACGCGTTGTCGAAAGCGAGCTCGAGCATGCCTGCGCATGACCTCGAGCTGTCGCGCATTAGTTTCCATGAATGCGTGTCGGTGCCTGCTGCGGTGTTTGAGTCGTTGCTGCCGAAGTTGGTTGATCTACGACGACTTGATCTGACCCATACGCATGTTTCTGCGCGCGCGCTGATGTCGATTCCGGCTACGGCGCGAATAACCCATCTGTCGCTGGCAAAGTGTCGGTCGTTGAGCAAAAAGTCACTGATTTCGTTTTTGACGACGCATCCGGCTGTGATGAGTGGCCAGCTTGAGTGGCTGTCGCTGCAGTGGGCCGATATCGAGGGTGAAGAGTTGCAGATGTTGCTGCGCTCGCTTGCAGCAAGTTCTCCCAAGCTTGCTAATCTGAGCCTGTACGGGGTGCGCGTGACTGAAGATGATCTCGAGTACATCCCGTCGAGCGTGTGCGAGCTCTCGCTTGCGTTTTCGAATATCACGAGCGACGCGTTGATTTCCGCCTTTTCCCAGCGCGACAACCTGCGCTATCTCGACTTGAGCGGCAACTCACACATGACTGTGTGGACAGTTGGCGGCATGAAGCTGCTGAAGGGGCTGCCGTCAGTGCAGACATGGGAGTTCGATTTGAGCAAGATCTTGCTGAAGATGACGGATGTGCGCTTGCCTGGGTATACGATTGTGATCGGACAAGGCCGCCGGGGATGGATTTTCCAGAGCGAGGAGAACCAGGACTACTTGCGAGCACCGCATCATTGCTGCCAGAGTTGCTCAGGAACGCGGAGTTACTGCCAGCATGATATGGGGAGTGCGGATGCGTGGATGGGCCCGAGTAGGAAGATTGATTGCTCGGGGATGCTGTATGGGGGAGAGCTGGAGAGGGGCATTTATTCGTACTATGCGTATCGCATTCGATGAGCTACGAGCACGAGTGCACAACGTGCCAGAGTATTATTGCTACTTGTATATATTCATATGGAAACTGGAAGGCAGGAAAGGACAGCATACGGTTAAAAGGACTAAAAGGAAAGGGAGCATTAATGGTAGCATGTTATGAATTATGATAGTGTAATATATATATGAATGTATTCGGACCAGAGGCATAGCATTGGGGATGGTATCAGATGATCTGATAAATGCGGGGAGTGACGAGTAGACACGCAATGCATTATGGAATAGACATAATGACATAGAACGGCAGTTATAAGCAGGATAGCAGGACAGAAAACAGCGAGTCTGGCCGCCATCTGGAAGACATTTACTAATAAACAGCATTGCGGGGATGCCTGGAGCTGCTTCAGTTCGCGACTATTGAGAGCAGGAACAACAGTCGAAGAGCACATCGGAAAGCTGCCACAGAAAGCAAAACCCGTGCGACTGAACAGCGCAGAATACCCGCGATGAACAACTGACACTGTAAAAGCACACAATAAACACACTATTATAAAATAGCAAAAACAGCAAACAAAACAACTACAAACAGCAAATGCGCCGGAAGACTGCACCCAAACACGAAGAATTAGGAAACTCTGCTTCGGACGAGTTCGCGGAGCAAGCCAGCAAATCCCGTGACTGCCTTGGAATGCCCGCGCTGCTGATTGGCTCGACTGAGTGTGCGCTGCTGCTGCTGCTGCTGCTGCTGTTCTCTCTATTAGCAACTACTTCATACTACTGCTATTATACCACTATTATACCACTATTTCACTACTCTACAGTTGCACTCCGACTGCACTGCAATATCACACCGAGTACGGCGCGCAAACCGGGGTACGACACAAGCCGCACGGTGCTCCGGGCACCAAAACAAGCAGCGCGGGGACGCCGGCCCGGACTAATCCTGGAGTTTGCTCTCCGGACGGATCTGGACCGCTGTATTCTGCTGTTGTAGGGCCATATTATGCTATTATGCCAGTAAAGTACAGTATCACGGCATTATAAATACAATGCACGACAGAATAGAATAGAACACACCGCCGGCTGCAGCCTGCTCTGCAGCTTCGCAGCCTAAACTGGGTCCTCGCATCGCAGGCCGCTCATTGGGCCAGCGGCTTACCCGGCCCTCCCCAAATGCTTCTCTTCGCGACAAATAAGAACGCCGGCCCTTCCTTCTTCTTCTCCTTCTTCTCTTCTTCCCCAGTGCCTCCCAGTCCTCTCCTCTTTTTCAGTCACCTTCCTCAAAATGCCTATGCCTTCGCGTATTGCCTCGTCCTTCGTCCGCGCCTCCCAGCGCCCGTTGGCCGCCAACTACCTCCGCGCTTTCCGCGCCTACTCCACCGCCAAGGAGCCCGTACGTATCAGTTTGTTCTGCTTGATCTCGTGCCATTGCATCCGGATGCAATTGCGTTCGATCGCATCGTGCCAGATCAATTGCCAGCAAGCTGCGCATGTCTATCCGCGATGCGTGCATATATACTGCAGCAATGGCACTATCACAACACCGTCTAACTCTTCGCCAGACCCTCAAGGAGCGCCTCATTGAGATCTTCCCCGCTGAAATCGAGAAGGTCAAGGCCCTCCGCAAGGCCAAGGGCAGCACCGTACGTCTCCTCTTGCTCTCTCACTTTAAGAATATCACTAATCAGCATAATAGGTCATCGGCGAGGTCACCCTCGACCAGGCCTACGGTGGTATGCGTGGCATCAAGGGTCTCGTCTGGGAAGGTTCCGTCCTCGACTCTGAGGAGGGTATCCGTTTCCGTGGCATGACCATCCCCGAGGTTCAGGCCGCTCTTCCCAAGGCTCCCGGCGGCAACGAGCCCCTCCCCGAGGCCCTCTTCTGGCTCCTCGTCTCCGGTGAAGTCCCCACCGAGGGACAAGTCAAGGCTCTCTCCGCCGAGCTCGCCGCCCGCGCCGAGCTCCCGACCCACGTCGTCGACCTCATCGACCGCTCGCCCGCGACCCTCCACCCCATGGCCCAGTTCTCGATCGCCGTCACTGCTCTCGAGTCTGAGTCCCAGTTCACCAAGGCCTACGAGAAGGGTGTCAACAAGAAGGACCTCTGGCTCTACGCCTACGAGGACTCCATCGACCTCATCGCCAAGCTCCCCACCATCGCGGCCAAGATCTACCGCAACGTCTTCAAGGATGGCAAGGTCGCTGAGATCGAGGCCGACAAGGACTACTCCTACAACTTGTCCAAGATGCTCGGCTACGCCGGCAACGACGAGTTCGTCGAGCTCATGCGTCTCTACCTCACTATCCACACTGATCACGAGGGTGGTAACGTCTCTGCGCACACCACCCACTTGGTCGGCTCGGCTCTCTCGTCGCCCTACCTCTCGCTCGCTGCTGGTCTGAACGGTCTCGCTGGTCCGCTCCACGGCCGTGCCAACCAGGAGGTTCTTGAGTGGATTCTCGAGATGAAGAACAAGATCGGCTCGAACGTCACCAACGCTGACATCGAGAAGTATCTCTGGGACACCCTCAACGCCGGCCGTGTCGTCCCTGGATACGGACACGCCGTTCTCCGCAAGACTGACCCCCGTTACACCGCCCAGCGCGAGTTTGCCCTCAAGTACTTGCCCGACTACGACCTCTTCAAGCTCGTCTCGCAGATCTACCAGGTTGCCCCTGAGGTTCTCACCAAGCACGGCAAGACCAAGAACCCCTGGCCCAATGTCGACTCGCACTCCGGTGTCTTGCTCCAGTACTACGGACTCACCGAGGAGTCGTACTACACCGTTCTCTTTGGTGTCTCGCGTGCTCTCGGAGTCTTGCCCCAGTACATCATCGACCGTGCCTACGGCATGCCCATCGAGCGCCCCAAGTCCTTCTCGACCGAGGCCTACGCCAAGCTTGTCGGCTACACCTTCTAAGCCTGTCGCGCTGGTGTGGTGATGTAGTAGTAGCATTACGAAATCTCTTTATGTTTTTTTATGTAACTTATACAAATGGGTGTTTGGAATAGTATACAAAAGTCTCTGTGTAGTCGGTGCCAGCGTAAAATCAGCCCGGGCTGGACTTCGGTCTGCGGCGCAGGTGGCCGGCGGTGTCACGCACCAAAATATTTTCCCATCTGTTTTGCTCAGCTCGCCATCCGCGTCTCCGTCCTCACCACCAGTGTGCACAACAGAGCAAAATGTCAGAACTGCCCACAGAGGTTGCTCAGCTGCGCGCGATTCTCACGAACGCGGCCGGCGACGTGCCGCTCGCGCAGCGGTTCCGCGCGCTGTTCAGCCTGAAGTCGCTGGGCAAGGAGGGAGTCAACGAGGCCATTGACGCTATTGACGAAGGTAATCCCCATATTCAGAGAGCACTGTCAGAAGAGCGAGAACACGAAGCTAACAGAGCGCAGGATTCAGCGACGACTCGGCGCTGCTCAAACACGAGCTGGCCTACGTACTGGGCCAGACGCACAACACCCACGCGATCCCGGCGCTGCAGCGCGTTTTGAAAGACGAGTCGCAGGATCCGATGGTCCGCCACGAAGCCGCGGAAGCGCTCGGGGCGATTGGCGACGCGCAGAGCCTTGCTTTGCTGCGGTTCTACTTCGAGACGGATCCGCTCGAGGTTATCCGGCAAACCTGCGAGCTTGCGATTGCGCGGATAGAGTGGGAGCATTCGCGGGCGTCGACGGAGGAAGTGCTGGGCGCGAGTGAGTTTGAGTCGATTGATCCTGCTCCGCCGCTGCCGTTTGAGAACAGCAGCGTGGAGGATCTGCAGAGACAGCTCATGGACCAGTCGACGCCGCTGTTTGAGCGATACCGCGCCATGTTCCGGCTCCGCGATATCGGCACGCAGGAATCCGTCGACGCACTCATCACAGGATTCGAGGATCCGTCTGCGCTGTTCCGCCATGAAATCGCATACGTCTTTGGCCAGCTCTCTGACCCGCGCTCAGTCGCCGCGCTCGTCAAGGTGCTCAAAAACGAATCAGAAGAAGGCATGGTCCGCCACGAAGCAGCCGAAGCGCTCGGAAGTATTGCCACCGACGAAGTCATGCCTGTTTTGCAAGACTTTCTCAAGGATAAGGAGAGAGTCGTCCGCGAGTCTGCCGTCGTCGCTTTAGATATGTATGAGTACGAGCGATCCGAGGAGATGGACTTTGTCAAGCTGCCTGCTCCTACTGCTGCTTAGTCTTTGTATTCTGCTTTCTTAATCGAATGTTTTTTTTTGCTTGCTTTTTGGTAGATCATATAGTGTTTTTGTCTTTTATAGTTTGTTGGTTATCAGGTTTGTTGGTCAATAGAATATTCATCATATCCACGCAATACTTTCAGAGTTTAGCAGTAGTAACATCATATATTCCCAATCAAAAATAAAATCATTAAAATAAAAACCACTAATTAAACTATCCAATCCATATACAAAAATTAAATTATAAACGCCCTCTCTCTCTCCTCTTTTTTTTTTTTCGTCCATCACTCATATCCAATAACCTGAATAGGAACTTCATACGTCTTCAAATACTCTCCAACCAAGAAATGTTTATCGACCAACATCGTCGCTGCTGCTTCGGCGTCCGGAATCTTGCCATTACTCTCGAAAACCTGTAAAACGGCCAGAACGTGCTCGCAGGGAAGACCCGTGCGGGTCCAGGACATGCAAGTGCAGTGGCCGAGCGTGAGGTCGACGATGTGTTCGCGCGCGTAGTCCGTCGACGTGGCAGCTTGGGCAGCGGCCATGTAATCGGGCCGTGAGAAGGCGGCGGCGGCGGCGGTCGCGGGGGAGTCGCCGAGGACTTTTTCGTAGAGCGGTTCGGCGTCGGACGACGAGGCTTCGATCGGCGTTGTCGAGGAGGAGTCTGGCGACGAGCGCTCGTCGTCGTCGTCGTCGTCGTCGTCGTCGTCGTCCTCGCCCTCCGGTGTCGAAGACGACGACGAGGAGGAGGACGGGGACGACGACGACGACGTGTACGGAGCTAATCGAACGCGCCATGTATCTCCTAGCTGTGAGGACTCGACTCGCACGATGCTACTCTTCAGACGCCGCTTCGCTTCTGTCATGGACCGCTGCGCGAAATCCGAAAGACGCATCTTCTTGCCTTGTCTAGACCTACTCTGCGCCAGCGCCAGTCTCGCGGCGAACAAAGCCGACAGACCAACATTCAACCTCTGGACGACCTGGTCCGCCGGAAGAACAATGCACGGGCAGGAATAGATCGCCAGACCGCGTTGACTAGGCCCATCTAGCGCCGGGCATCTCAGGATCTCGCGATCGGAAACAAACACGTCTGGATCCCCCGGCACGAAATCCCACTCGACAAACAGCCGCGCCATGTTCGCGTCCAAGATGCCAAACCTGCGGCCCCGAAAATGCGACTCGGCCCATAACGAGGGCGGCCATTGCCGGATGATCCACTCGATGCGGTCGACAGACATCGCGCGCGCGAGAATCACATCAAAGTCTGCCTGCGTGTGCGCGACCGCGGCCCGCATGAGGGCGTTGGCTGCCGCGGTACCAAACTTGACGCCCACGACGGCATACAGAAACCGCAGACAGAGCGCGTGCATCTGCGTGTTGTCCGGAAACACGTTATCGACTGCAGCAGCGAGGCCGAAGCGGTGGTCGGACACAAAGGTGAGATTGCGCACGAACGCGCAGACCTGGTCGAACGAGAGCTCTTTGCGGTTCGTGCACATGTGTCGGACCAGCGCTTCGCGGACAAGCGACAGAAACCAGGTCCAGGTCTCGGCGGACTCTGCGCGGGTGAACGCAAAGGCGACGGGGAATTGCTGGTCTTCGGCGTCGCGCGTGGTCGCGACAAGCATGACGACGTTCGAGTTGCGCAGTCGTTCGATTCTGCCGAGAGCGATGACCGGGCGACAGAAGGTGATGCCGTTGATGGCTGCGCCAAAGGTCCAAAACATTCGGCGGAAGTTGCATTCGCGCGGGTCCGGCAGCAGCGCGCCGTTTCCCAGTTTGTCGATAACGTCGACGGTGGCGCGCGCAAAGGGGTCTTTCGACTCGAGTGCCCGGCAGAACTTGCCAAACTTGTCGTTGATCAGGTAGCACGGCGGACGTGCTTCGAGGAGATGGACGGCGCATTCTTTTGCGCGCCAGGCCTGCTTGTATGTGATTGTGATGCCGTGGGTTGTGTAGATGTAGCGCATAATTTCGTGCGGAGTCAGCTTCGGCTCCGCGAGGAGTTTTGTGATGATGCGTCGCGCGAGCCAGGGCGAGGACGCAACGCTGTTTCTGCGGTTCTGCTTGACACAGGTGTGTTCTGGTCGGTACACCGAGATGATGAAGGGCGACGAGGTGCCGGTGCCGTCCGACACCGCGACCGGACACTGTGCTTTTGGACGCGAAGAGTGCATGTACCAGTTGCACGACGAGTCCTTGCAGCGGACGGTGTACCGCGAGGTGTTTGACTTGACGCAGACGAACTCGAAGTTGTCTCTGATCGCCATCATTTCGATGATGGATTTGAGCTCTTGCCGCGAGGAGAAGCACATTCCTATCGCGAGCTCGCGCGCGGGTGCTTGCGTGTCTGCGGTGTGCTCATGCTCGAGCTCGTCCAAGTCGGGGCAGTCTGGCAGATACTCGTCCTCGTCTTTGAGAAAGGGCTCGATGGCGGCGGCGCTTGCTCCTGCCGAGACCGCATCGCACACTGGATGCCCGCAGGACGAGTACGAGACCGACGACTGCGCGGCTGCCTGCGCTACCGTGTCTGCGGTCGTCGACGGCGGCAGCGGCACCGGGACGGCCTGGGCAGCCTGCTGGGCGGCGGCCTGGACGGCGGCGGCCTCTGCAGCAGCTGCTTCGGTGAAGAAGGAAGCGCAGGACAGCAGGCTTTCTGACTGCGCAGAGTAGGAGGGCATTTCGAGGAGGAGACGAGGCGTCAGAGGCCCGCTGGCATGCCTGGACTATCCAGGCAGAGGATGCGCAGTGCGAGCGCCGGCGTAGCAGGTGCTTTTTTGGTGAGAGCTGACGACGAGAGGGGAGACGGGGACCGAGACGAGGACGAGACGAGGCCGAGGAGAAGATGAGCGATGAGGGAAAAGGACGAAATTGGGTTCAAGTGGGCAATGTTTGTGCTTTAATGCGCGCACCGGGCTGCTCTGCGCAGACTGCTTTTGATGCTGTTTGGCTGTGTTTTATTACTGTCTAAAAGACATTTATTGTGACTATAAGCAAATTCAATGTAAGCAAATGCAGGCTATGTCGCTGCCAGGCCTGAACTGCTGCTTATCGGTTCTGCGGCGTGCTTGCCGGATGCGAATGCGAATACGAGCTTATCTATACTGGATATTCTACTCACCTGTACTATTTATACCAGCTACGCTGCTTATCCCACTTATGCGACTAGTACTATTCATGCTATTTAGACTAGTTACATACAACAATATACAAGCATTGCACAAACAGCAGCATCAAGTTTACAACGCTTTGGCGTCGACTTTCGAGACTCAGTTCGCTGACTCATCGGGAGTCGTCTCCGGTGGATCAAACTGCGTGCTATCGTGCCCAGAACAGAGCCTACTAAGAGTACTGCCAGTGAATAATATTATGGAGCTGCAGAGTACAGAAAGAATTCCTCCTTTTCCTTGCTCCTGAATACTTTGCAAATAATACAAATATAATCCTCATACTCCATATTATCCTCATATAAAATCACTGGATACTCTGCTTGCCTACGCATTGCTCTGCGCGTGCGCGCCGCTGTCGTCAGCAATCTAACGCGAAACGCGCGCGTCCTCGCGTCCACAAACACTTCACACTCGTCTCAATATCCGCCATCTTGTAAACAACAACAAATGGCTGACGAACTATCCTCTGAATTGTCTGCCGAAGACCTCGAAAAAGATGAGCAAGCACTGCTCACCCCGCCAATGACTTCTTCTCCCGAGCCGCTGTCTGAAGTACGTCCTTTCTCACAGCCCATCCTGCTGCTCATTCGCAAACTAACCATCCCCAGGAACAAGCGGAATTCAACAGCCTCTCAAACGACAAACGCGAAGCGCGTCTCAAAACACTCATCGAGCGCTCGTCAATTTACTCGTCAATCATAGCAGAAACCTGCGCGCAGCAGCAAGCTCAGAAAGAACATGCCCGCAAGCTCGCTGCAAACCGCACGTCGCCTAGAAAGAACAAGCCTACCGCCAGAAAAGCAAGACTGCGTCAATATGACATCGCGGGATTCATGTCAAAAGACGAAATCAAGGACTCGACATCCACTTCGGACGCAATCAAAGGCGTCGCAGACACTGATCTGTCGACCACCGCCTCTGCCACGTCTTCCCGCCAGCCCGCTTTAGTTACCGGCGGTGTGCTCAAGGACTACCAGATCGCTGGTGTCGAATGGCTCATTACCTTATACGAAAACGGACTCAACGGCATCCTTGCCGACGAGATGGGCCTTGGGTATGTCTCCTACACTCTCCTACTTTCGACAATGCTAATCCTCACAGCAAAACCCTGCAGACAATCTCATTCCTCGCCCATCTCCGCGAAAAAGGCTCCAATGGCCCATTTCTGGTCGTCGCTCCTCTCTCCACTCTTGACAATTGGGTCAACGAATTCAAACGATTCACCCCGTCAATCCCCGTTCTTCTCTACCACGGCTCACCCGAGACCCGCCACGAAATGCGTTCTCAGTATCTGTTCAAGAAAATCGACAGATCGTATCCTGTCGTCATTACGAGCTACAACATGATTATGAACGATAGCTCGTTTCTGCGAAAACTCCTCTGGAAATACGTCATCGTCGACGAAGGCCACCGCTTGAAAAACATGAACTGCAAACTTATCCAAGAACTAAAGTCTTATGATACCGCCAACAGACTCTTACTCACCGGAACCCCCTTGCAAAATAATCTCTCTGAACTCTGGTCTCTTTTGAATTTCTTACTCCCTGATATCTTTCACGACGTCGCACTATTCCAGAGTTGGTTTGATTTTTCGGCTCTGCAGCGAAAAGACGGAACTCAAGAAATCATCGCCAACGAAAGCAAACACCAAATCGTCTCTAGTCTCCACGCAATCCTCAAACCGTTCTTACTCCGTCGATTGAAATCTGACGTTGAGCTTGCCTTGCCGCCAAAACGTGAATACGTCTTGTACGCCCCGATGACGGCCACGCAACAGCAGTTGTATAAACATTTACTTGATCGTGACGTGAAGCAGTATCTAACAGACAAAATCCTCGACGCTCGTGGAATTTCACAGCATCCACCCAAACCAGTTACCAGAAAACGCCGCGCAACAAGATCGCAAGATAAGCAAGACCCAGCTCCAGAGCCAAAACGGCCGCGCCGACGAGCAGCAGCGAAATTGCTTAAAGTCGGTGCCTATTCCGAGCTCAGCGACAAGGCGTACTTTGACGCGTTAGACGCCGCCGAGTTTATTCATCAGGAATCAGACGACGACGACGAGGAGGAGGAGGAACGTATTCAAGCCGAGAAACTGGCTGATGCGAGTCGTGCCGTCGGCAACAAAAAACTGCAGAATATAATCATGCAGCTTAGACTTGCTTGCGACTCGCCTCATCTGTTTTACACTCCCTGGGACGATCAACATAGCTTAATCAGCGAACCGAATGAATCTATTGTCAATGATTCTGGAAAAATGCTTCTCCTCGATCGTCTGCTTCCCGAGCTTTTCGCACATGGGCATAAAGTGCTTATCTTCAGCCAATTTTCCAAAATGCTCGATATAATCGAAGACTACGCGCGCTTCCTGCGCGACTGGGACGTATGCAGACTTGACGGAGGCGTTTCACAGCAAGATCGGAAATCCGAGATTGCAAAGTTCAATTCGTCTACTCCTAATGATCAGTGTGATTTGTTTTTACTGTCAACGCGTGCCGGCGGGCTTGGAATCAATCTTGTCGCTGCGGATACGGTCGTGTTATTTGACAGCGACTGGAATCCCCAGCAAGATTTACAAGCAATGGATCGAGCTCATCGGATCGGCCAAACCAAGCCAGTGATAGTCTACCGCTTCGCTACGGCAAACACGGTCGAGCAAACGATGTTGGAAAAAGCAGATTCAAAACGACAACTTGAGAAACTCGTGATTCAAAAGGGAAAATTCCGCAGCGTCAACGCCGTTTCTGCAAAGACAAGCGGAGGATCAGCTGAAGATGAGCTTCGAAGTCTTTTACTAGGCGACGAGGGGCTAGAAAAATTCGTGGTTAAAGAGCGCGGCGATGTGATTCTTACCGATGAGGAACTTCAAGTGCTTTTAGATCGAAGTCCTGAAGCGTACGAGAAGGCAGGTGATGGACAACAGAAGAGTTTGATGTTTAAAGTCGTTGATCCTGCTGCTACTGCCGCGTCTGATCTGATTTAATGAGTTTATGACTATTGCATAATTAGAATGCTATTTTACAGGAAATATAGTAGAAACTAGCTTCCGTAGCATGCCACAAAAACTTTCAAACACAACAGGATCAGCACCATAATTCCATCTCACAAGTAATTTCCCAAGTTTCTCTTCTTCTATCGAGAATTTAAACATTGTCTCAGTCATCTCGTTCTTTGGACGTTCTCCTAGTTTTTGCCGTTTTCGCTGTCGTCGGAAACTTCTCGACCATGCATTTCCCAATTCTGATTCTCCTACAATCGAGTTCTTCCCCGGCGCTTCATTCATCCAGATATTCATATCTTTGCCATATTCACCACGAAGAGCATCGAAAACTACATCTAATGCCTTCATATCATGATCTTGCAGGCTGAGAATATATCCCGTAGCAGGCGGCAGCAACCCTCTCAGCGCAGCACTTACTTTCGTCTCGTCCTCATCATCATTCAAAGAGCCAGGCCGTGTAAGCTCAAAGCTCGGTCTTTCAAAGCCGAATTTCCAAGCGACCGCCCAACGTCTCGTTTGTGCGGAATGTCCCTGTATAAATTCCGTAATCACATAATTCGAAATTCCAAGCTCACGAAGCTTCGCGACAAAGTCTCTCAATGAGTCGAGTTTTCCAAACATACTTGTATACCACGTTCGTTTAGATTCCGGGGTCTGCTGTGATGCCTGAAGACTTTGTTCGAGGAGGTTCGAGATAAACGCAAGTTCACCACCCGGCGTGACTAATTCTGATTCTGAAGCGATAGTCGCACTTAGCGGTGCTTTCAGCTTTTCCAAACGCGATGCGTGGAGTTGTTCGAATGAAGAGTAGAAAGGCGGATTACACATAGTGAAGGAGAAGATTTTGTTAAAGTCGAGGAGCGGCGAGCTTGGTGTAGTTTGAAGTACTGAGATTCGAGATTCAAGGTTGTTTTGGAGAACATTGTCTTTTGCAGTTGATACTGATACCGGATCAATGTCTAGAATATTAGTATTGAAACAAACGGAAATAAGGACTGAATCATACCAGTTGCGATGAACTTCCATGATTCACAAAGTCTACATCCTAACAGCGGATATACACACGACGCGCCAGTTCCAATATCAAGACCAAGTACTTCTTCATTTTTAGCACAATCGGAATCTAGTAGATCCTGAATCCATAGAATGTAATTAAGCCGATTGGCTACTCGAGGACATAATCTGTCTTCTCGGAGATTCACAGTTAGATCAAAGTCTCGTTTGAGCAGTGCCTGGGTAAGTATTCTTCAATAATTAGCTGTAGCTCAAACACGCACTAAGGAGACATACCGAACTGCATCGTGGTTTGAAAAATCTATTGAACCCGAGCTACCATTCAGACTTGATAATGTCAGATATCGTTATCGTGAGTAAACTTGGAGAAAGTACTGACTATGGCTTCAGAGGCGGGAAGTCTGCTGCGAGAGATGTGAATCGAGGAGGATTTCGAGAATATGGATTCCGAGGATGCATATTCTCCTGCGTGCTTTATCGTATCATATTGTCTTCTCTCTTACAGGATCCTGGGTGTTGGTGAGGAAGGAGAGGTATGTGGACAAAGGAAGACGCGCTTGTGCAGGGGGGGAACTTGGGAAATTTTACTAAAGTCCCAACTTCACGAGACGCGCCTGTTCGCCGCTGCTTCAGTTTCACCTTTCTGCAAAGACTCGGATATCAGCGAAGAGCGGAGGAAATATACGATATGGTTGTTTGTAGAGATACATGCTGGATCTCGTTTACGAACTAAGACGAGTCCAAGTGTCGCAGTGCGAATTTTAACGAGAATGGAAATGGATATCGACAACGACAACGAGACCGCCGCGTCCACCGCCAGCGACGACGCGATTCGCAGAGAGTCAAATGGCGAAAGAAGAGAAGAGATTGCAGAAGACGAGAACTGGGGCTATGCGCTGCCGAGTATTTTGAGAGATGGATCGATATTTGACTTAGCGGCGACGCAAGCGATTCTGGACGACTCTTCACTCCCACCGTCAGAGACAGATTCAAGAGACGGTGGTGAAGACTTGCAGTCTGAAGATTCTGTGGATGTTTACGTTGATGCTGAGAGTACGAATGAAGCTGACGAGGAGGAGCACAACGACAGCGCAGAGCAAGAGTCTGCGAAACAGGCACGGTTCGAGTCCTCAGACAGCGACGACTCAGACTCGGACTCTGCTCCTTCCAGCTCAGAATCCAGCGAGTCCGAGAGCTGCGATGGAAAGGAGGCCGGCGCTCTTGGATACAACACCAACTATCTGCAATATCTGAACCACGAGATTGAAGAGTTCATGAATCCGATATCCCATTTCCGCACAACCGCAATTGTCATCGACGACAATTCACCAAGCTCACTCACAATCACATCTCGCTCGACGTCACAAGAAAGCGTGCGCCCATCACTTATCAGCGCCCGCACCCGATGGACCTCCGAGGAGAAAGAGCGGTTCTTCGAGTATCTATGCCGGCGAACGCGGCACGATCCGCAGGGTATTTCCCGCGGCGTCAAGACTAAATCCGCAATCGAATGCGCAGAGTACATTGCCTATCTGGAAGCAGGACTTGGCCAACTGCGCGCTCACGAACGACGACGACGGTCTTACGGTATGCGGTTACGGTGGAAAAGACTTATGCGGAAGATCCCTGCCGCGAGACAGATGTCGAAGAAATGGGTTCAGATGGAGAATTCGGAGAGTCAGCGGTTAGAGAGGTATTGTGAGCTGTTGGAGAAGGATCGGGATAGGAAGGCGTGGGCGCGAGTTCAGCGGGGACAGCCATTGTCTCGAGATAGCGAGAACGACGACAGTTGTCCGAGTGCTGCCAAGAGCACTACCGAGAGCAGTAGTCTCAAGCCATCAGAAATACTGAAAATATCTGGACGGATTGATCAATATTGCGTTGATATGATAAAGCAGCATCAAGAACAGCATTCTTCAGACACGAATTTCGACTGCTTGGGTGACTTATTTTCTCCAAATTTCAGACTTTTGGCAGTGGAAAAGTTTCATGAACTTTCCAAAAGGTAGGCAGCCCCTTATTTACATCTACTAACGCTAACAAAAAGGCAGATTGTATTATAACCAAGACAGCCTTCCCTCATCACTACACAATACAGACAAACTATCAATCCAACTCTCCGCAATTGACCACTTCCAAGACCTTGCCAAACAATACACACGGCGCATCATCGCCGCCACAATCCCTATATCGGAATGCCGGATTCGTGTAGCTGATTCTCAATTTTTCAGATCCACTCGCGAGATTCGACGTGGCGATGTGGATGCTGCGACGGCGGTTATTGGCGCGGATCGGGTGTCGCGAGATGAATTCTGGGTTAAATTCAAACGGCGGAACCCCAGTATCCCGGTTATTCCTACGACGGTGGTGAGAAAAGGGGGAGTTGATGTCGAGGATTTGCATGAGTGGTTTGAGAAGCCGCTGATGAAGGAACTAAAGGAGAGATATCAGCGATAGAGGGATGGCATGATATGGCATTTGTATTTTGTATATGTACAGTATTCATTTGGCGTTTGGGTATATTTGGTGTACGATAACTTTGAGATTACTTGAAAATGCATTAATAATTGCCAGTCTTCCAGTACAGCACATTTAACAAAAACACCGGTAACAGTTCATTGTTTGCAAAAAGCTGAAATCAGGTCGCGAACTGCAATGACGTAATGCTCAACGGCCAGCAGGATCCTTAAAGCGTCTTCACTGCTTCTTCACCACCACCACCACCACCATCACCAGCAACCAGGACAACAATGAGCACGATTGTGGACGACAGAGTACGGTCGCTGTCGACACAGCTCGAGTTGCTCGCGTCGACTACGCTTCCGAGTCTTCTTGCTCCGCGACTGCCAACAACAGCAACGACTTCCTCGGGATCCACGACCCCGACCGCGGAAAGCGACGAAGAAGAACTGAATGCAGTGTTAGACATGACTGAGCCGCTGTTGGCGGTGCTGAATCAGATGATGATTAGACCGGGACAAACGCTGCCGTCGCTGAGCAGTTTGAAGAGCTCGCTGGCCAACTATCTGGAGAATTCACCAGATGCTATTCGCGGCCATTCACAGCAACAGCAGCAGCGTGTTAGAAAGAGCCACGAAGTATCAGTTTACTCTGCAGCAGAAGACAAAGACGAGGATGAGGACGAAATCTGGGAAGGATACGAGGACTCTGTGAGCGACGGCGCGAAACAGATCGAGTGGTTCGTCGTCGCGTCTGCGTCGGTCATTCTCTACGGACACATGCTTGACAGGTTTCTAAACCAGACACTGCCGTTGGCTGAGGATATTTACTATTGGGACTCGGTTTTGACGGAGACTGGTGGGTTGTTGACGTACTCCATCCAGCGTATGTAATATCTTGCATCTACCAGTCTGTCAATACTGACAATTTACAGGAACACCCCTTGTCCTCTACTCTGCTTCCCGCGAAGTCATTTTCGACGCGCGACGACGTCTCCAACAAACAACAACTCCGTCTCTTTCACAATGGGTCGAGACGCTGCGTTCCTCCTTTGCGCGCCGTCGCAGACTTTCGCGCAGATTATCTGCCTTCACGCGTGCTGTCGCGCCGTCTTCGCCTTCTTCGATCTTCAAGTTTGCGTTGTCGCCTTTTTCTGCTATTTACAAAGAAGTCCAGACAAAACAACGTAAATTGAAGCAGTTGCGTGATTTGCAGTCAGCGGCGCTGGGCATCTTGGTTGGAGACTCGATTTCTCTATCTGCAGAGTCGGATTGGCGACGAGGCGTCGAGCGAGGCGTCGACGTTATGGAGTCGATCTTGAAGAACATGAGTACATTTTCCAGCACCGCAGAATCACCCACAAGCACTGACAACTTTGAATCAAAAGTTTTCTCAGTAGCCGGACAACCCAAAACAAGACGTCCGCCGTATCTAATGGCCGAGCGTATGGTTCGGATTACAGAAGAACTACTGCCGCAGCAATCCGCTGCGCAAAAGCAGGTCATTATAGACTCTGGAAAACCGCATGCGTGGGTGCGATACTGGCCACTCGGTTTAGCGACAGTCACGTTTGGCGGGACGATTCTGCGGATCTTGTTTAACAGACGAGCTAGTATTGCGCAGTGGACGCGCGACGCTATTTCTACTGCGCAAGATTTCTGGTATAACTGGATCGTCGATCCCGTACGCAACATAATCTCTACAATCCGCCACGACGAAGACGCACAGGTCGCGATCGTGAGCCGCAAGAGTTTGGAAGCTGATATGGAGTCGCTTGAGCGCATGGTCGTCGAGTTCGCTGTCGATGGAAGTAATAAATCGGGTTTGACTGATGCAGAAGTGCGTGCGATCAGAGATGGTGTGCGCGAAGGAGATTTATCGACTGTCCTGCGCGCCTACGAACAAGAACTCAAATCTCCAATCATCAACGTACTTCGCGGTGAGCTCGTCCGAACGCTTTTGATCCAAGTGCAAAAAACCAAAGTCGACGTTGAGGTTGCAATCACTGGAATCGACAGACTGTTAAAGTCTCAGGAGTTGGTGTTTGGATTCGTCGCGGCCATTCCCAGTTCATTGATTTCGTGGGTGACTATCCAATGGTTCGGCAGGATCTACACCGGCAAAGGTCTTAAAAGCCGAAGCGATCAACGCGCCACTGTCGTGCGCACCCTCGGCAACATCGAACGCATGCTCACCGTCAAATCAACCTCATCTCACGGCACTCAAGATACCGAATGGATGTCATACTCAGACCAAGGACTTCTTCTTTGTGAAGTTCATGTTTTGCGCCATAGTCTACAGATCTTACCCGCTCAGTTGAGAAGTGATTGGATTAGAGATTTGGGAGATTTGGAGGATATCAAGGCGGGTGTTCATCGGCAGCGCGATACGATTGGTCGTATTTGGCGTGTTTATGGAAAGTTCTTCTCTTAATCGAGGTTAGAATTGGCGTACTGCACATCTAGTACTATTAATACAAATTGCTTTCACCTACACACTGGGTAAGCTATGGCTTACTGTGATGCCCCAGCTCCAGGTCGCTAGCCAGAGCCATGTTCTACTGACTGTGCCAAATTGTTTTTTGCATGCTTCACATGCCGTCATGGATTACATATTCAAGCGAGCTGGTATTCTGCAATTGAATCAAAGCGAACATCGTTCCGCAAGAGCGGAGGAGATACATTGGTTGAAGCTGAGGAGTGCTGCTACGCCGCGGCATCTTCACGCGAAGCTGTTGAAGTTCTGCGGCAGCTGCCAGAACAAAATCTTTGGTGAATAATTTAGTAACGATGTAGCAAAAATGTACATTGGATTACAAGAATTCACCCCTGAATGCCACAACCACGTCTCATTTGGTGGATATTGCCATGCAGACAACTCATGAATCTCGAGCAGGCACAAATTCAACACCAAGTTTTTCACATGCCTAGCTCAGTCTCTTTCTTAAATCATCAAGCACGTCCTCAGGCGAATACAACACTTCTCCTAGTCCAATCCTAGGTATACAACAAGCACAGCATAATGGCAAGATTTGCTACTTCCAACAGACTCATGTAACCAAACATAAAAACATAATGTCACCGTGCAGCATGCCAATGTAGCATGCTTGCTTGTGTAGACCTGGACTCGCGGTCTTTATCCCCATTCTTGCTCTTCTTTCAGGATTTATTCCAGGCGATCGTCGTGTGAATTGAAATTTTACACTGGTTCAGCTGTCTTTGATGTGATACGCTGACGCAGTGCAGAAAATAATAGTAGCTGCTCAATGGGCATTTTAATACTCGTAGGCCACTGCCGCGTGTGCTTTTCATCACATTGGTATCACAGCATATATTTCAAGCAAAAATAATAAAGCAGTATGAACAGTCACAATTTGTGGTATTTGGTGAGTAATGGTGGTGTATACGTGGCTCGTAGTCTTGTAAGTTGTGCACTGTTTTCGATAGAAATACTGTATGTAGACTTAAAACTTTCGTGCATGCGCTCATTATATCTCATTATCATACTAAAAATACATCCATGCCACATTTAACTCTGCAATATCAATACACTACACAAGTGATTAAACAAGCGACAAATAATGACAAAATACAGATAATTCAACACATACAAATCCACAACTCCGAAATTATTTTTTTTCCAGACATAACACCAAAATACCGTCAAATTTCCAAAATAGTCAAAAAAAAAAAAATAGACTAAGAGCTACCTTGAAAGTCGTCATAATAACTATCTGATCTTCTTCTTCGTAATTTCAGATTTGCGAGCTCGGTAGCCCGCGCGATCAGATCTAGCTTATTCGGATCTCTAGATCCGGTGAAGGATTTCCATAGGGGTTCGCCATGTTCAAAGACTTCGTCCATTTCTTCTAGAGTTCGTTGTTTTGTTTCGGGAGCAAAGATCCAGACGTAGATGAAACCGGCGACATTGAAGGAGGCAAAGATGAAAAACAGGCGCCATTGGATTCGACGAAGAAGAGGAGGCACCGCGAGACCAAGGGCAAAGTTTGCAAGCCAGTTGGTGGCGGTCGCGAAGGACACGGCTTTTGCTCGGATTCGTAAAGGCGTGATCTCTGGGGGGTATATCCATGAGATAGGACCCCACGAGATGGCAAAAGAAGCGACTGTAAGATATGAGCAAGCTTGGATGGCGCGGGTAGCATCGTCGTGACCCATGACAATCCAGGTGAATGATTGGTCAGGTAACGGGTTCTCCATGCCAAATTTATTAAGAAGACCACCGATGATGAAAAGCCATATAGCCATACTGAGAGCGCCAATGAGTAAAGTCGGCCGCCTTCCCCAAAGATCGTTCCAGAGAATGGAAGGGATAGTCATGACCACGTTGATAATGTACTGGATTGAAGAGGCGAGAAGTGTATTCGAGACACCAGCTGATTCGAGAATGTAGACAATATAATACATCATAACATTAATTCCGCATAGCTGTGACCACATTTGAATTACACAGGCAATAATAACACGCTTGCGCATGCGTTTGCTAAACAGCTCGCGGTAGCTGCTTGATTCTTCCTCGCGCTCGAACCGGATTTGATCTTCGATTTCTTTGTACTCGGCTATGACCAGTGGATGGTTGATGTCGTTGTCTGGAGTTCGCAGAAAAGCCAGGACATTCAGAACTTCGTCCCATCGGTCTTTGCTGGCAAGCCATCGAGGCGATTTCGGGAACCAGAAGAGACCTACGAAGAGAGCGAGTGCGGGGATGATCTGGATTGCCCAAGGAGCGCGGAAGGCGGCCTGCGAATCAATATACGAGAATCCATACTGGATAAAGAACTGGATAAGAATGCCCCAGGTGATGGCAAACTGCTGCAGCGAGACGACACGGCCGCGGATTTTCCTGGGGGCGATTTCAGACTGGTAGATCGGGACGACGGAGGAGGTGAGTCCAACGCAGAGACCCGAGACGACGCGGCCGACGACGAGCATTGCGACGTTTTGCGCGGCGGATTGAAGTCTGAGAAGAACAGTTAGAACAAACAAGAAGCAGTGGGGTGGGGTGGTGAGAACGCACATGGAGCCGATAACCCAGAGCACAGCGCCGATTTGGATCGACACTTTTCGCGAGAACCTGGAGCACGTTAGCAGAGCACACAGCACAAGCAGCAGCACACACCTGTCTCCCAGATACGAAGAAGACAAAGAACCAAGCAGCGACCCGCCGGCCATCGCAGCGGTGATGCCGCCTTGTCTGGTGCCGAGCGGGTTGCCAAAGTAGTTTTTATACTGCTCGGTGCCGAGGACGCCTGACATGGACGAGATGTCGAAGCCAAACAGCGCGCCGCCGAGGGCCGCGAAGGCAGAGATCGTGTACACGTTGAGCAGGCGCACCATTGCTTCTGGCGAATGGCGAGGAGGCGAGGCCGCTGAGACCAGACCGGGGGGCGGAAAGGGAGAAGCAGGACTGTGGAGAGTTGGGAGAGAAGAGCGTTTATGGAGCAGGCTCAAAGACGGGGAAGAGTGGGTGGAGCTGGGGCCCTAGCCCTGGACTGCGCAGTAATGAGCCGGTGCTGTGAGTGTGAGAAGACTGGGCGGTGATAATAGTGTATTTCAGATTATGATTGATTTTAGTAATTGACAAAAGAAAAGGATAATCAGGAACAATTCAGAGGCAGTGCAGGCAGGAGGATGTCCTGCTTGGGTAACTTAAAGTGGTTTCCCAATGCAGTTGTGACATTACCTAACTAGGCAATAGTTTGCACAAGCGAAGCTCGTGCACAATGGCGCTCTTCAGTGGTGCTCCTATTGTAATTCTCACAGATACTGGATATATTGAATAGAATACATCTATGGCAACAGATATCATTATCTTGTTCTTATAATATCACCCACGCGCTAAAACAGAACCGCGCGTGCCATCATCGCTCACGTGCACTGCTTCTCAGTCATCTCATCATCTCATCTCATCATCGCATCTCATCATCTCATCCCGTCCATCGCAGCACACCACAATACCACCACCACCAACCACCACTACTTGAACAATAATAGCGGATATTCCACAATAATTACTCAATCCGTGAATACTCGATCTGCGACGTGATCAGCACTCTAAATCACCTCGAACTCGCCAAAGCCTCGAATTGTCCCTCAAACTCAATCCTATTCTTTATGCAGCCCTGCTTTGCGTGGGTTCCAAGTTTAGCTCGCTTCGAGAGCTTCTGCCAGCATTGACTACCTCATTAGGTAATTCCTGGCTCCTCCGGGAACCACTCATTATCCTCGATAGTCGCGCCTATTCGCTCATTCAGTCGTCATACTTTGTAGATCACTGCCGAGTGCGCAATGCCGTGCCTTAATATCTTGACTCGGTAAATATATAAACAATGCCTCAATCCCTACGCTCGCTTCGTCGTCATCCTCCGTTCTCTCAGAAATATCTCACAGTCTCTCTCACTTTGTAGTACAAACATGCGCTTCTCATTCGTTATCCTCCTTGTCGCGTTCTTGATCTTTGCATCGGCGCAGTCCGTGACTGATACCGGCTCTGCTGTCGGCAGCGCTACCTCTGAAGCAGCCAGCAGCATTGCCTCTGAATCAGCTTCTGAATCAGCCTTCGAATCAGCCTCTGAATCAGCTTCTGAAGCAGTCAGCAGTGAAGCAGCCAGCAGCATTGCCTCTGAATCAGTCTCTGAATCAGCCTCTGAAGCAGCCAGCAGCGTTACCTCTGAAGCAGCCAGCAGCATTGCCTCTGAATCAGCCAGCGGCGCAGCATCAGAGTCCGGCTCTGCTATATCCAGCTCTGCCGAATCCAGTGCTGCCGCTTCCTCCTCCGAGTCTGCCTCGTCGGGAGCGTCCGCTGGCTCTTCGGCCGCGTCGGAAAGCACCCTATCGGCCTCCACCACCAGCGGCGCGTCTTCCTCCTCCGCTGAGTCCTCATCCGAGTCTGGATCAGCTACTGCAACTACGTCCTCGGCTGCTGGCGCTCTCTCGAGCACCGCGTCTTTGAACGGATACTTGGCCCTCGCCGGTTCTTTGCTTGCCGTCATTGTCGGCTACGAGTTATAATTGCTGATAGCACTAATTCAGAGTTTTGTGGAGAATTAACTACGGGGTGGTTTGTGAATTGTTTGGACTTTGTCTAGTAGTGAAAATTGAATATGCCTGTTCAATAGAACTTTACCTAATGCGCTGATCTCAGTGGCCTGTAGTTCGTTGTATCAATTCTGCTTGAACTTAACAGTATATCTCTAATCTGAGTCCCTCCCGAAAGGAATACTCTTTAAGTGGTGATCCATCCACCCCGGAACAGCAATCCGAGCGATAGCATCCAAGACCAAGCTCTTGACAGCTCAAGTTGTGATATCAATCCACTCCAATCTGCTCAGCCATTTCATCATTTCATCAATCACTCACTACGTCAGCTGTACAGCGTACCCGCAACTGTTTCTCTCAAAGCATACAGCCCTATTGCTTTTTTTCCAGATCGCGTTCGTCGTATTAAATACTGCAACCACACTCTCTGGCATGCCAGTCAATGACGTAGCACACTCTCTCACTCTCATTCAAAAGCAGTCTATCCTCACCTTCAAATACTTCTCTTCTTATTCTAATACGCACACAAACCCTTCATCCTCTCGCAAATTCGATCCACTAAACACATTCTCACTTTCTCATCACTAAACTTTGCACCATCCACGCCGCAACTTATGCGGCTAATCATGACGTCATAATTACCCCTGAAACTGGTGAACTTTGTACTCAAGCAATACGCAGTACATACAAATTCAACCTGTGGATAATAGGTACAATATTTATTAGAAAAGTATACTAATATGCAGACACAGCAAAATATAAACAACAAAAGGGTCATCATCAATCAGTAAAACACACAAAAGTCTCGAGCAAACATGAATAAAAGATCCAGGTTCTCATCCCTTTCTTCTTCTCGAAATTCCACTTCACAATATTTTGCAGGTATAGTGAGCAAAAAGTTATGCTCTAGACATAATATTCATAAATAAACACTAAAAACACAAGAAGATAAACTGGATAGTAATCACAATAAGTAAATAAGATAGAAAAATAATATAACAAATAATGCACATTGAAAAGATTAAACTAGTAAGAAAAAATGAAAAAAAAAGTATTTATAACCCCAGCCAAATGAATAAAAAAAGAAGTAAAGAGTAACAACGATGACCTTGGCCCGTAGGTTACATATTTAATACGAAAGAGCGCAACAATCTCTCTTTCTCTCTCTTTTTTGAAGTGCTCACATGCTCACATGCGATGAGTGTTATATCCCGAAAACTCATTTGCACTAGCGCTCGCTCTATCAAACTGCGCACCACTACTATACTGACGTTCATGAAGCAGCGCACCTGTCATCGATGGCGACGAGCTGTGCTGCGGTTGTGTCTGATGACGCTGGTGCGGGCCCGCGTTTGCTGTGTTGTTGTTGTTATTATTATTATTGTTGTTGTTGTTATTGCTGCTGTGTGGCATGCCATCGGAAAGGTCAAGGCCATGCATGCGTCTTGCAAGCGAGCTCGCGTTACCTCCGCCTTGTGAATGTGGGGTCACGTTGTTGCCGCGGTATCCCTGAAACTGCTGGGCATTACTAGATCCGTTCGCAGACATCGCAATCGGTCCATTCGGCGAACCTCCCGAGCCAGATCCACTACCGTTGCCTGGTCCGCTTCCACCTGTCGTTCCAACAATCTTAGACTGGATCCGACGGCCATACGGAGTATTGCGGATAGAGGGCAAGATAGGTCTAATAGCGTCCACCAACATTACGCGCGTAGCAGGATCAGCATAGTCCAATGCCGTCTGGATAACGTAGTTCGCGTACGAATCACGCAGCAACTTCTCAAGAAACACAGATGACAATAGTTCATCCACCAAAATCTTGCGTGTCGATGGCTCGGCAATACGAATACACTTCTCAATCACGTTCGAGCTGAACTTCTGCGCAGAGAGCGTGCACACATTACCCGCAAATCGACGAATCAATGGATCAGAGTATGTCGAATCGCAAAGATCCAAAACATACTGCGTTACATAGTTTCCAAATGGATCCTGTACAAGCGTAAACGCGTTACTCGTGATCTCGTCAACCAACTGTCTCTTCTGCGCTTCAGACGCATGGTCAATACAGCGCTGAAGCACGCAGCAGCCGTGACGGTGGGTACCAACAGCGACACAGTTCTTTGACACAGCGTCAAAAATAAACTGAGCGTCATCAGTAGAGAGTCTATTCAGACATTTCTGAATCACATGGTTTCCATTCAAGTCCTGAATCAACTCAACAACATTTGTCTTGAGCGCATTAACAATCAAACAAATCTATTACCCAAATTAGCAACCACTCTCAGCACCTCACTAATAACCACATACCTGCTCAGGAGTAGAAACATGCTCAATCATCTTCTGCAGAGCACGAGTTCCATGCTGGTTAAGTGCAATCTTCACCAGCTGTGGAGCAGCAGTCTCAACCAAGATCGTGCGCTGCTCGTCACTGGCATGCTCCAAAAGCTTCTGGCACAAGTAATTTCCAAACGGATCTAAACAATTAGCACTCGGATCTTTAGATTATATAAAAAAACAGTTCTCACCAATCATCAACTCAACAACGTGAGGATAAGTCTCGTTGAAAATCATGTTCAAATAAGTAGGATTCCGCTCCTCAAGCTTCTTTTGCAAGTATCGGCATCCATGCTGATCCTTGCACAATGAGTAAATCTCATTCACCAAACTCTCGAGCGCAACGTTCGCAAACCGGTTCACATCCTGGTCACTCTGGCGACGATTGTTAGCCGCAGAAGGAGGACCGTGAACAGAAGACGCAGGTCCGCCAGCCGACGAGGTCGAGGACTGTGCTCGGTGCATCATATGGGGAGGTTGTTGAAGGCCGTGCTGATTCTGCTGCTGTGGCTGTTGCTGCGGCGACGGGGTAGCACGATGCGCTATGTGAGTAGATTGTGAGTGATGATGACCATGAGAGATTTGCTGTGGCAGCTGTTGTTGCTGCTGCTGCTGAGGCGGCATGCTGTTTGGATACATATTCTCGAGCGCATGCGAATTACCATAGATTGGCGGTGGATGCGGCGGATAAGTATACCCATGCTGATGTGAATGATAGTTTACCGGCGGCGCACCGTAGCCATACGACGCATTCTGCGCCGAATGCTGGTTCACAGCCGAGCTCAGGGCTGACGGGAGTGGACTGACCGACGGGGGAAATCCTGGCTCGCGTCGGTCAAAGTCCGATACGGACCGCTGAGATGCCTGACGCGAGTGTGACGACTCTGTATAATGCTGCTTTTGCCACACATCGTCATGCTTATCTGCAGCAGGATCGTACTGGATGCCCGAGAGACTCTGATGATGTGCGACACGGTTACGGTTGGCAAACGACCATTGCCTGTTACCAGCCTGCTGATTCTGATGCTGCTGCTGGTGATGCTGTGACGGGTGGCTCTGCTGGTGATGTGTTTGCAGTTGCGACTGAACAGCCAGCGGCTGCTGTTGCTGCTGCTGATTAAAACTTTCGCGGCGAATCAATATCGGGAACTTATCATCGGTGGTGTTGAACTTGAGTTCGTTTGGACCAGCCAAGGACGACGAGGGTCCGTTTGACGACGCGGGAGAGCTGTCGTCGCCAAAGAGGAACTTGGCGGTGTTGATTTGTCCAAGACCAAAGTCAGCATCAGCCATGCGAGAAAACAGTATCGGATCATCATTAGACAGCCGGCGCGAGGGGCCTATCGAGGTCGAAGTCAGCGTACGGGTGCGCGGAAGTGTGTCCTCGGGAGGTGTCATGAGCTGCTGATTAGACAGACGAGGCTGGCCATTAGGAGTAACAAAGACTCCCACCGGAACAGTGTTTGATCGTATCCTGTCGCCAGGCATCGAGCTCATGACGGGCGGTGAGATCGAGTCGCGAAAGTCCGGCGGAGTATTTGGCTCAGAAATGGTTGTCGCCGTGTTTGCGCCATTGTCTTGCTCGGCAGAGCTAACGGCGGCCATTTGCAGGAGCATTTGCTCGTCTTTACGTTGCTGTTCGGCCAGAAGATGCATCTCGTGCTCAAAACGACGGATATGTTCAAGGCGCATCAGTTCGTGCTCCTGGCGCTTTTGTTCAAGCTGCATGACTTAGATTAGTAAGAGGTCACCAGGTTCGACTAGCTTTCGGCCTCCACACCTTCCATACCGCAAAAAGTTTTTACAATATGCAAAAAGAAAGAGGTACAAAAATGCAAATGCAAATGCAATTGACAGGAAAACAAGAGACAGAAGGGAGCAATTCAAGCAGGGAGTGAAGAGCGAGGGCGGAAGGGCGCGGGTCAGAGAATTGGCGCTTGTGACTAAGTCGCATGCCAACCCAGAAACCGCAACCCCACAGACCGGGCAGGGCAAGAAAAGAAAAAAGAAGCGGTGGAATAGGAGGGTGTGGTAGAAACAAAAGTAGAAGATAAAGAGAAAAAGGGTGGGAATACATACAGCACCGTCGTAGATGCCCAATTGGTTCTTTGCGAGAGCAGAATCAGCCATGATTGTAGCTGCGGAACGGAAAGGGCCGGTGGAGGAGGCAGACGCGGAGGACAGTAGCGGCGGCGGGGAAGAGGACGAGACGTTGAAAGTGGCCAAGGTGGACAGGGCAGACGGGGAGGAACCGAGGCGGGTCGATGAATCAGAGGAGAGGAGGTAGGGGCTCGAGGAGGCCGATGCTGGGGGCAGAGCAGCGTTGGAGGACGGCGTGCGAGAGTGGGAGAAACGCAGCTGGTGAGAGTACTCAGACAGAGCGGAAACCGAGGGCTGCGCCTGTGGGCTGGTCGGGGTTGTCAGGATCGAGCCTGCGGAAGCTAGCGAGCTGTGGGGAGCAAGCGTGGAGGGGGAAGCGGCCAAGAGGGGGGAAGATCGGGGGCCGTCGAAGGACTGCGAGGCGGCGGTTGACGACTGAGGAAGTCTGGAAGGCGCGGACGATAGAGAGTTTGCAGTTGACTGTGCAGAAAAAGCCATCAATCAACGGACGACTTTAAACAAAAAAAGAGAGTTAGCAAAGAGTAGACGAAGGAGGAGAGGGTGCCAGGAAGAGGAAGAGGATTGCGTGCGTCAAGCTGGCAGTGAGAGAAAAAGTGCCCTGTAGAAAAATAGGGCCTGCTTCACGACCAGCGGCGGAGGAGATATAAAAAATGCAGCTCCAGATTCCTGAGACGCGCGCGATTCCGAAAGTGCAATAAAAAAGCAGAGATCGAAAGAATGCGGGCGGATGGCGGCGGGTGAAGCGGGACAAGGCCGCTGAGCCCGCGAGCGAGCCTAGCAAATATGTCGAGCCTGCTTACACGCCTGCCAGACCACCGGCGTCCCAGAGAAGAGCACGGCGAGGGCAGAAAGGGGGGCAAAGAAGGGGACTTTTGGGAGCATACCGGACTAATATACAGAACCCACGAGAGGGAGGATGAGGAGGAGGAAGAGGAGTGAGGCAGTGAAGAAGTAGGAGGAAAGGAAGAACCGGGAAGCTGAGGTGAGAGAACGGCGGGCGGCAAAGCGAGTATTCGAGGCTTCGTTGGGAGTCGGCTCACACTGCTCACAGAGGCCACGGACGAGTCGTGAGCGAACCCCGAAGCGCCGTACGCGCCCAGGACGGAGACTGGGGGAGTGTGAGTTGGGCAATGGGATGTTATGGGGGCTACAAGGAGATTTACTGTAGAAAATAGTCGTAGAAGGGGGCAGAGGGGAGGTGCTGGGGAAGAAGGGAGGAGCGAGTCAGTGAGCGGATGGATGACTGAGAACGAGGACGTGGTTAGTTGCCGGCAAAGACGTGAGCCCAGGACTCGTTCGTGCGATCGTAGTACGCTACTGTATTATTGTGTTGCTGTGCTTTGCAGCTGTTTATCACTGTTTATTGTGTCTGTATATGCATATACGTGCGTGTGCAGAGACTGCGCTCTCTGGAGGGAGGAAAAGGGGCGCTCGACTTCACATGGTGATCAGCAACCTCAGCAACTATCGCACGCGCTTAGTCTGCCTGTGCAGCCTGTTTGCTCAGCCAGCTGGCGACGGTCAGTCATAGTCTGACCGACTCAAGCGCAGTCGACACTTAGCGCTGTTGTTATGCAACACGCCGCGCTGTCTCCGCGCTGTTCACTATCTGCGCTCTCTGCACCAGCTACACCTCCACGCAGACACCGCTGCCGGAGAAGACAAGACACCGCTGATGGCACGCCAGCACTCTGCTTCGCTGCTCTCTCCGCACACTCATCCACACACCACCGCGGATCGCCAGAGTGCACTCGTCCGTCGCGTTACGTGATCAATTACGTTGCCTGTTTCGGTCACGGTGACCCGTCTCGCCATCCGCATGTGCCGTGGGCAGCTGCGCACAATGCTCGTCGCAGAAGGCCACTCGTCCGGCGACACTCGGGCAGAACAGCTGCGAGCAGCACGCTGGTGTGAGAACATAGACGCCGTAGCAGAATCCAGACGTTGCTGCCGCAGCAGGGGAATCCGCGGCCACTGACAGAGGCGAAGCAGCACCCATTCCACGCAAATCATCCAACTTCCCCCGGACCCGTCTGCAGATCCGCTAAGCCGGGGCAGTCTGCGTTTTCTCGTCGATTGTAAGCAGTAAACAGCCTTATGCTCACTAAACAGGCAGGAAATGCAGAATTCTCCGCAACAAAGTCACAATTACAGTCTCTTTGCTCTCGTCACTTTCTGCTCCTGCCCGTCCTGCGCTCGCTGGATGTGACTTGCCTCGAACTGATTCGTCAACCGCTGTGCACTGCCCTGTTTAGCACTCAAAACACAGCATGAGGAGCGCACACAGCCTCTATTAAACTCTCTAAACGTGCTCTGTTCAGTGCGCATTTGAATATATCCAAAGTAACTACACTGCTTTGCCCGGTGCGAGCTGCCCATCGCCGCTGTATCACTTCTGTGCCCCATCACCACTCCTCCTCTTCGTATTCTATCACAGCTCCTGCGAGCTCAGCCAGCCCGTTTCTGTGACCGCGCACACAACGACCAGCTCAGTCAGTCTTCCAGTATTTTACCACTGTGTTCTTCTCTAGTCCTCACTCTCTCCTCTCCTCTCCTCTCTCTCTGCTGCGACCGTCACCTCGCCACGCCAACTCCTACTTAGCCTCCATGTCCTCTCCTCCCACTTCCACTCTCCACCGTCCCCAGCCCAATTAATCTATTCCCCTTCATCCGCTACTCACATCAAACGTCACTGCTCCTTAATTTGCTCGCCGCAGCTCTCCGTCGCTTGTCCGCTCCCTCTCCGCAGCACTCTTACCCGAAAACACACCCCATGCACATGCATTTTATGCACTTATTCAGGGGCTCCCTCTGCATGCCACCCGAACAAAATTCTCGCCGTCTCGTCCCCGTTTCAACCGCATAAACTACCCCAAGCAACAGTAATTTAGACCTGATCCGCATCAGTTATTATTCCCTCTTTCTATTGACGCGTGTCTTTTTGCTTTGCTCGAAAAAGTCTGACGCGTTCGTTTTTCATTTTTACTAATCCGGCAATATGTCGCGTTTTCACTCAAACCTTAATAAACACGCGACTAAAAATTAAATTTGCTTATCTAATCCTGTGCACTCTGTATATATCCGTCACCTATTTCTGTTCTGCTCTATTTCAAATATAGGTTTTATTTATATCTATTTATATATACTCAGTTATATCTCATACACAAGCTTAGTCACAAGAATATACATCATCATCATCAATCTCATCATTGGAAAGATCCAATCGGCAAACCAAATCCACCAGCCGGAATCTCCTTCAAAGTGGCCGTTCTCGCATAGTCCACTCCCTCCGAAATTACATTGTTACCCCACCACGAGAGATTCACTTGCGTATACTGCAGCGCGGCAAAGATAATCACACCGCCAAACGCAACACCAGCGGAAAGTCCCGACGTGAGGATATAGTTGTACTTTGCCCACCAGGCAGTGTACCGTTTCTTGACGTAGTACATGAAAAACCACGAAAAATAGAGGCCAGGAATGTAATACACAAGATTGTACGTCGCACCCCAGAAAATAGTACCGTATCCAATAAGCGGCAAATCAAACCACTTCCACTTGTTGCGGTACTTCAAACGCAAAAAGCCAAACGGCACCGCAACGACAGCACCGATCCAGAACGCGTTCTTGAGCGCAGGGTACACGTCCGTCAACACGCGCCTCGGGTTAATCACGCCAAACATAATCGCCTCAGAGTACACAGTTCGCGGGAACGCACACACGAACTTATCCTTCTGGGTCGTGCTGCAAAAGTCAACCACCGAGCTAAACAGCGCCTGCACCGCGCCCACGGAACAGAAACACTGAATCAAAGTCGCGATACACTGCGCGCGGAAAGTAGCTCGCTGTGGGATACGCGCGTAATGAGCAGTCTTTTGATCACCAATAAAACTCTCCGATTGATCATCAATGTTGTAACCCCACATGCGAATAACGACGTTGCTGACTGCATTGCCAGGATCCATATAACCAGCCAGAATAACCGAAAACGCGCCAAATCCCATCGATGCACCGGTCCGCGACATGACGACAAGAGTGGGCATAAGCATACCAATGTTGAACAAAAAGATCGCAATAATAGTCCAAATCGGCACAGTCGTCGGCCAAGCAAAGATCGCAGCAAATCCAGTGCCAACTCCAACCACAAAGATAGCAATGTACCACCAATCCGGCACTTCCTCATAAGCAGACATCAGCTTTGAATGCGGATCATCAAATTCTTGTAGCGCACTGCGACGGGGATGTCTAATCGAAGTCCACATCATCTGCAAAGTCTCCCACAGCAGCTTATGTTCCGTGATAACCACGTACACGAATGTGCAAGTATACACTGCCCAGAGACCACCCATCTCGACCAAATGACCAGCAGACATGTAAGGCGCTGAATAGTTCTTGTAAAGTTCCTCAGACAGATGGTTTTCCGAGTCCAAGATTTTTGACAAGTTATATGCGGTACCAGAAGAATCGTAAATAGTGTTGACGTTCATAGGGATGTATGCAGTCCAGCGATGATTGGTCCAGTACAAGATAACCATGATAATTCCCGTAAGCAAAACTCCAATAAGCTTGTTGATAAACGCGAAGAATGGGTACACAAGCGGCGATCCGTAGTTGATAACAGACCAATCAAATGTAGGAATCGGGTTGACTCCAAGACCAAGATACGATCCAGTTGCCATCGCTAGTAGCTTGTTCTGAGGTGCGATCCATGTCATCCAGTTAAACACACTCAATGCCTTGAACACAAACGATGGGAAAAAGAAGTACAAGAACGAAGCACAGAAGACAATATAGAACAACTTCTGACGCGAGATCGTCCATCCGTGCACCGAAGTCTTGGTCTCCTTGACCACAAGCGCACGACTGAGCGCGAGAGTTGGCAACACATTAGGAAACACAGCCTTGACGGGGAAAATAACGAGCTTGCGCATCAATCCCGCGAGTCCATAACCAAAGAACAAGCAAGAGAAGTTCATCGTCCATGAAAAACCAAAGTCGACCCATTTGTAGCCAAAGAATATCGGATGCTTGAGTGCCACAACCATACTAAGCCAATTCGATGCCTGAGATCCGACATTGACCATAATAGTCGCCAACATCTGCTCCTTAATGTTCCAGGGACCCGGATTGGTGGAGTACCGAGTCCCGCGAAAAGTAAATCCCCAGTCCGGAAGCAATTGCGTAGCCTTGCCAGTTGGGAACACCAACAGCTGGATAACAGTCGACGGCAGAGTAAGCGCCGGTTGACGGAAGTAGAAGAACTGGTTAATAAAACTACCGATGGCAACCCAAACCATGCCAATCACATAGGCACGAATAGTCTCAACCGGCAGCGTCGGGTCGTCGAAGGGATCCGTCACGGCGCGTACCTCAGGGTACGGAGAATGGTAGTGGATGACGGTGGCTTCCAAACGCGCATCAAGTTCGTAGCTCTCGTAGTCGGTGCCGTAGGCGTCAGGTCCCTCAACAAGCAACTTGATCTTCTCGTATGACTTGTCGTCGAAGTTGACGTCGCCGTAATGGTACTCCACAGCACGCTTGAGAATCTCAATTGCGTCCTCGATCGAAGTCTCGAGCATCTTGTCGTACAAGTAATGAGACGCTCTATCAGCCAGCGGATCCTCATCGCCAGTATCGCCAGTTCCATTCATAATCTTAATTCTCGCGACGACGTGCTCACGATGCCGCTCGTCAAGCGACCTGAGGTCAAAATCGAGCGATGTCGCTCGCACTTCTGCCGCTTTCTTCTCGTGGAAAGCATCGTTGCTCTGGACGAAGTCGAGGCCGGTGTCGGAAGAGACTTCGCTCTCCGTCACTAAGACGCGAGCCGCTTTCTTTTCGTCAAGAGACGCCATTGTTGGATATCTCTCGTGTTAGAGGACAAAAAAAAGATGAACAGATTGAATTGAGTGGGGGGTTTATCGCAGTACTTATGTGCCATGCCCACTGCGATAGGGACGTCGCATTATCGTATCGCAGCGGTCTATAGTACACGAGGCAAAGCAGCTCGCATGCAGGAGCGATAGTACCAGCGAAAGTTTGATTAATACTCTATCTGATATGAGTTACCTGCCAGGTGAGGTATACAAGCGGGAAAGTGCCGCGCAGAGTACGATGAGTAGGGCGCGGATAGCCTGTAGCCAAGCAATTGCGCGTGTCTCGGAGGGCAGAGAAGCGAGTCTCGGCTGTCTTGTCAATTGGGCTGGCCAAGATAGCAGTTCTTCGTCGTTTAAACGGAATGAATTTGTGGTATACGAGTAAGAAGGCGCATTAATCAACGAACTGCGCTCTGTAGGCTCCATTTGATATTAATCGATAATCCATCCTCAGCTGCGAGAAGACGTGGACGGGCCACCTCCCGGGCCCATTTCTAATTGACACAGCAATCGGAGCCAAAAGTCTAACTTGAAAGGTACTCTGGATGATACGCACTTTACCGTACATTGATTGGCGTCTTGTCAGGTTGATCAGGTTGAGTACGGCCGTGCGGTGCAATTCTGCGGCGTTTCAAGTATCAGGCGAGCTATCCGCTCCAGGATCGTAAGCCACATTGGGCATTCTAAATACCCAACTGATATCGTATATTGACTACCTTGGATACGACAGTAGAAACAGCAGTTGCAGTGAGGATATCAGAGCATGAGGGAGATGTGAACAGAGCAAAGACCAAGCGGTATCTGAGCAACAGCCCCTGACTGTCTGCCAGCTGCGTGGAGAAGCGCATGTGCCAGCAGCAGCCCGCCATGCCGCTCTGAGCGCTAGTCCCAAGGCAATCCAGGCACTCCGCCATTTGAAATACCGAGATGATTACCGGACTTGCCGACTATCAACGCTTCGAGAGAAACGGGTATCCGGAACATGATCGGATTCCTCGTCGGCATTTCAGCTGCTTTGGATCAGCTGTTTGTCTGCTGGGCTGATAGCTATGCTTATAGCCCGATAATGCGTATCAAATGCCGCTGCTTCTGGAAGTTGTCTATTGTCTAGCGTCAGCGGCTTAGAACAATTTCAGATTAGCACAGCTAGGCCTTATTGGTCGGACACAGCCGTACTTATCCTAATTAGCTTACTTAAATAGTTCTCGAATTCAGAATTATACAAATTATCATACATGACACTAACACAAATCGTCACAATACTGAAAAAGAAACAAATACGTAAAAACATAGGAAAAAATGGCAGGGAGTAAATATCGTAAGCGACTAACTTGAGACATCCCTCCCTTAGCTTTTACAAATACATAGCATAACAGCATGTCTATCTCAAACGCTTACAATCCGATCTCCATCGCATCTGGATCAGCAATCTGGGCGCCATACAAGCTGTCCGAGAATGACACTCCGCCGCCAAGATTCTCGCCATCTGCTAGCTGGTGTTCTGACATGTGCGAAATATCAGCTTGCTGCTGCTGTTGCTGGGCAAAGGGGCTTTGCTGAGCATACACTGCTTGTTGTGCTGCCTGCGCGGCTGCTACTTGCTCGGCAACGGCCTTCTTTTGAGCAGCCATCTCCTTTTGGAACGCAAGTCTATCAATGTACAGCTGTTGACGAGCTTGTTCAATCTCTCTCTTCTCAGCTTCAAGCACCTGCTCAAGTTCTGTAAACTTCGCCAATTTAAGCTCGAGTTTGCGCGACTGCATATTCACAAGCGAGTTAACAAGTCGAGCCATCTCGCGCTCTTCATCCGTAGCAAGCAAGTGCGATCGAGCCGCAGCGACTCCAAGAGCAATTGACGCAGCTTTCTTGACTGAACCTTCCTGCTCCTTTGGCTCTGGTTCGTTAGACGCACCCGCAGATCCGTTTTCTTTCGCAGCCTCTTCGCTAGGCTTCTCTAACTTCCTTTGTATAGCCTTTGTCATCTCCGGTAACGCACTCTGCGCCGCAGCAGCAGCCACTTTAGGATCAACTATGCTTGCCAAAAAAGCAACAACAGACATGACCGGGTTATCCGCCTGCGACAAAGGAATATGGTTGTACTGAAGAGGACCAAGTTCTTCTTGCTTTGCCTCCAGGTATGGATCCTCAATAGGAAGCTGCAGAAATTTCAACACACACTGCTCACGAGTACGCGAGCCGACATGATCCGCAATCGCATTCCAATCGTCGTCATAAAGCTCCATCGCCTCAAGCAACAACAAAGTCTCCTGATCAGTCCACTCACGGTCACGATCGGCAGAAAGATATCCAGTATCTTCGAATTTCACAAAGTCCGAGGTTTGTGATGTGGACGGGAATCGGTTCTCGAGGAAACAGTTTGCGCAAAGATCGTATTGCTTATTCTTCATCGAGTGATATCGCACGCGCGTGCAATCATTTCCACAAGTAAAACAGTTATATGTCTTTCGCGCATTGCCGTTAGGCGTGTCCGCTGACAATGATGTCGGTGCAGAGTTGTCGTAAAATGTTTTGCGGATTTCAAGGTTGAGGTCTGGCTTGATTGGCATACCAGCCAACGCGCGTTCGGTTGAAGAGTGAGGCTGGCCGCCGGATACAGATGCACCTTGGCCGGGGTTAAAGGGCTGTAAACCACGAGGGGTGTCTGCGATGACGCGGAAATGGCCGGTGAACGGAGGAGCGATAGTCGATGGACGCGTCTCAGGGTCGATCTATGGAAATAAATTAGTCATTAGAACTGTAGACAAAATTTAACATTATGTAGTTTATGTAAAATACCTGATAGTTGATTAAACCCCATTGCTCGAGGAACGCGTGCACTCGCATGATAGCGCAGACGTCACCCGCCAGATTTCGTCGGCAAGCTGTAACTGTCAAATACTCAGTAGGATTGAGACGATACGTATTAATCATGAAATCTCTGTAGTCGCGGTACACAGTCGCAGTCTTGGAGCGATTTCGGTTGTTGAAGAACTCGGGAAGTGATTTGCGCTCAATGTCGTTGATCTTATTCATGTCGAACCATGCCGCGTAGGAAGGGATGACGACAGAGTAAGTCTGCTCAACAAGGAAGGCTCTTGCCTCTGCTTCCAGAGTTCGCTTTTGTTGCTTGACTTCAGCCTCCTCGACAATCACATTGATTCCATCAGTTTCAGGCCCAGCAGCGCCAATCTCATTCTCTGTTGTTGTTGATGGCTTGGTCTCAGACTCTGGGGAAGGTGCCGCCGGAGCATCAACATCCATAGCCTCAGGCTCTGCCGACTTCTCAGCGGGCACAGACACCTCGGTGGTCTCAGCAGCTGTTTCTGTAGATCCTTCTAATTTTGGCTCTGCGACAGATTCGGGTTGTGAGGGCGCGTCTGGGATGTCGGTGTCTTGCGAGACCTCGGCGGGAGCAGGAGCAGCTGGCTCCGCAGAAGGCTCTGCTGAAGCCGAGTCTTCTGTAGCGGCTTCTGTTGAGACGATTGCGGGCTCTGATGATGGCTGGGCGGTGGTTGCTGGATCAGCGGGCTCCGGGGTAAGATTCGCGGACTGCTGTTGCGACGAGGAGCCAGTGGCAGAGAGGGCAGCGGAGGAGGCGTCGGGTGCAGCGTCGACGGCGGGCGCCGGCTGCTCGGCCTGCTCGGTCTTTGGCTGTTCCACCTCATCTACGGCTGGTTGTTGAGATTCGGGATCCATGGCTCAGAGGGACGACGATCTGAACGGGATTGAGCAGAATAAACAATAGGCTTAGCCAACACTCGTAGAGTGACGAGGGGATTTTCGAGGGGGTGCGATGCGCCGCTGCATCTGTGTTGATGTCGTAGTGCGATTATGCCTTATGCGGCACAACATATGTTACACGTCTATGCAGTCATTTGTAACACGCCTCCGGCGTTACTCTTACTGGCGAGCCGCGGCAGGCAAAGTCTCGATGACCGAACGCCGCTCACGAGCACTTCCTCACTTCCCTTCTGGATCCTCTTTTCCGCAAGCAAGGCACCAGACACAGCAGTAATGGCTTTCGTTAGATCAGTTAGACGGCCAATACTGGGTTTTGCGCGGGCGGCGTCGGCCTATTCGCGCTCGCTTGCCTCGCTGGCTATTCTCGAAGCCTCGTCCCCAAGCTACAACGTGCTCTCGGCCGCTGCGAAAGTAGGCGGACCGCTCACTGTTTTGCTGGCAGGATCAAGTGCTGCTACTGCGGCAGAGGCAGTGGCGAAGGTCGATGGTGTTACAAAAGTCATCACTGCGTCCAGCGCTGACTACGACCATGTATGATCCAGCATTGCTTCTCAATGTTCATTGGTTTTTTTTTCACGTGGAGTATGGGATCTAATACAGTATTCTTGCAGGGTCTGGCTGAGAACTTTGCGCCTCTCATTGTCGAGAACGTCAAGTCTGGCGCTTTCACTCACGTCTTTGCTCCGGCTTCAGCATTTGGAAAGAACGTGCTTCCTCGCGCTGCCGCTCTACTCGACACACAGCAGATCAGCGATATCATCGACGTGACTTCTGAGGATACCTTTGTTCGTCCGATTTACGCCGGCAATGTAATACTCACCGTAAAATCGTCCGAGCCAGTTAAGCTTATCACCGTCCGCTCTTCTGCGTTCCCTGAGCCTGCTTCAGGATCAGGCGCTGCTCCTATCGAGACTGCTGTCGACCCTGCCGCTCTCGCTACTGCGTCCTTCGTTTCTGAGGACTTGACAATCAGTGAGCGACCAGATCTCGGCAGTGCCAAGAAAGTCGTGTCCGGAGGCCGTGGTCTTAAGGACAAAGATAATTTTGACAAGATCATGTTCCCTCTCGCTGACGCTCTTGGTGCCGCGGTCGGAGCCAGTCGAGCTGCTGTCGACTCGGGATTCGCCGACAACTCGCTTCAGGTTGGACAAACAGGAAAGGTCGTTGCTCCCGACTTGTACATGGCTGTTGGTATCAGCGGTGCAATCCAGCATCTGGCCGGAATGAAAGACAGTAAAACTATTGTTGCTATCAACAAAGGTGATTTTCCTCTGGTTGTGATTTATGATCAATTTCGTTACAGTATTGCTAACAATTTACAGACGCCGACGCGCCAATTTTCGAGGTAGCTGATATTGGACTTGTCGCTGATCTCTTCGAGGCTGTGCCCGAGCTTACTGAAAAGGTCAAGAAATAAATAAAAAGAATAAAAAGAAAGCCTTCCCGTGAGTGTTTTATTATTTGTATGTTCGTGAAGTACTTCGACTGCCATGAACCGTGTGGATTTCGAGAGGCGGGTTTGGTACTCAAACCAAGATAGAAATTATAATACAATGCTTTGAAGTTAGAGTTTAGCTTTTGCGTAGTCAATTTGGTAATTTGTGCTGTCAGTGTAAACTTTATTCTACCTGCGCTGTAAACTAAATTTGCTTCCGAAATTTGAACATCCAATTTTCATAAACCTCGAACTTTTGTGTTTTCAGTAAACATCATCAGAACTACGACTGACATCCTTTTTTCTTGCATTATTTGGGTTGGATGCAATTATTTGACTAGTACTTTTGGATATATATCAACAGTGCTTTCTTGTGCCAGGCGTGGACGGCAATTGTTCAATTCAAAGGCACTTTGGAGTACGAGTTCGTCTCTATCATTTTTGACTTAGTTTGGGCAAGCAGAAAATACAAAACTGAATAACTGGCTTTGAATGTTAGTACTGGCATATTTCCCACTATTTTTCGTATATATGCGTCCGGTTGGAGTTCTCAAAGCTGACTCGTGATGTTATAGATATGCACGCGCTCCTACATTGTCCCCAGTCATATACAACAAACCCTCACCACACCCATCCCATAGCGATCAGATTATGTACACGATACAGATATCTATTTAATATAAGGAGAAGCTAGTTTGCAATCGCGAGGATCGCCAGTCACGGCGGCGCCAGCTGCTCGCACCAGATCAACAACAAAATGCGGCCGGCGCTCACATGCAAGCTGATTCGACAATGGAGTCGATCAGCGCTACTAGATCCGCACATCATTGTCCAGAAACAGGCATTTTCATGTCGTCGACACTCCGGGTCTTTTTCTTTGTCTGGTGAGATGCAGCTCTCTCTTAGTCTGGCAGGGCGAGAACCGCGGAGAGGACGGCGAAAGGACTTCCTGCGACGGTTCCACACCTCAAAAACGCTGTGTGGCGTAATCAAAGAATTCAATCACAACGGCGCTCATAGTCCGCGTCTGCCTGCTGATCCTTCTTCGATGTCGCTGTCGGAATATTTAGACTCGCTCGATAGCGGGCAGTCGGTGGATGATTTACGACAAGCAACTATGCCCAGGTCTTCACAGCCGGCACCACAGAAAAGCATAGGACCAGCAAAGAGCGAGGAGAATACATCGAAACCGTTCACGTACCAGGATATCAGATTTGCATTTAACCACGCCTGGGTTCCTCCGGAAGATGGCGTTTTTCAGCCACAGATGTCCGTACATCGCAATGCGAAAGCTGACAGGAACTACTATAATCGTTGGACACCTCCGGACCATATTGGCTTAAGTGCCAATCTTCCATTATCATTTTTCATTGAAAACATCATTTACGAACTCACCACTATCCCACGTTATCCCGACCCCCGAATCGTTGAGTGCCGTCTCTTCCCGATTCTCGAGCGCGCTCGAGATAATCAGCATTCATACAATCTACTTAAAGAGCTTCAGCAACGTGAATATAGCCAGCATATGCATAGGCTTTTGTATTGTCTTTGTACAGCTTTTTCGCGACCTGGAATTCCGCAATATGTCTTTGAGGGCCTTATTATGCTTCTTATGAGTGAATCTATGCCAGAAGTAGTCGCCCACCTTCGTTATGTTGCAAACGGATCGCCATTGTCAGAAGTATGTCGGAAGCTAAGTCCTCCGAATCATGCCAGAGAGAAGGATCCTGTTGGCTGGATGCTCTCTGAGATCTCGGAAGCTTTCTCCCAAGGCTATCCTGACCGAGCGTTCAAGGCTTTGTCGATAATACTTGTGCAGTTTGCGTTAGCATGCAACGAAGAAGTTCTCGCTACTGCTATGATTGTCCGATTTTTGCGTCAAGGTTCTCAACTTATTTCTCGTGAAACTGATGGTGCTGCTCCGAGACCGCTGATTCCTTCGGCAGTTATTCGCACCGCTATTGATCAGCTTCTAATGTCAATGGACCACGATCCATCCCTCGAAAGGCTGCGAGCTGTTACTCTGTTATGGAAGGAGCTTCAAAAGGAGAACCAGTATCTTACCCGGGAGCAGCAATTCACTCTTATGGAGAGAGCACTGCAGATTACAGACAGCAACTCCCGTCAGGGAACTGACTCGCGTGGCCTTGCAACGACTTTTATCCAGCCAATTGGTATTTTGGAGCTTATCGAGAAACAAGAGTCTCAGCAACAGGAAGCAGCAATGATACCCACGACATTTTACAGCGAAGTCATCTATCGTCTGCTAGAAGCTGGAAATGTGCTTGAAGCTGCAGCACAGGTCGATGCAATGATATCTCGCAAAGGATTTACAATCAACTTGGCGCCTCCGGAATTAATTGCAAAAGTGGTTCGTGCGCTTGCAAGAGCAAGAATGTATCTGCGAGCGCAGGCGATAATTATGCAGTTCAATCGTGCACTTGTGTCGAACGAGCAGATTCAAGCTGTATTGCTTAACTTTGCTGCTCGAACGAAAAACTCGATGCTTGCTAGGCAAATGATGAAGATCCTCAATCCTCCATATTCACGCATAATCCTACGTGAGCTGCTGTACTTGAGTGTGCGTTTCCGTGATCAGAGTGGCCAAAAAGCAGTTCTAACTATGATGTCTCGCGCTGATTGGAACTTGTCTCCGGCAGAGTACAGTTTGCTGATTGAGGATATGGTTGATACTGAAGGTTTGCAGGTTGCATATGAGAATGTGTCTGAATCTGTATCTGAAGAAGATCGGCAGTACGCCTGGTCGACTATCTTTCATAAGAGTTTGGCTCAGAAAGACTATATCATGGCAAGCGAAGGAGCACGTCTTGGAAATCGCGATGATCAATATCTTGCTGGCCTGTTGATCTATGTGTCAAAGAACTTTGGGTCTGCGGTTGCCAGACGAGTCTTGCAGAAGCGGATCGCACAGACAGTAGATGTCGATTCTAGGCGAAGTCGCCAGAAATCTGCGAAGGAGCAAGCGGCAAGGTTCAAATATCTACGAACCATTACAGAAGTTCTTGATATGCATGATGAACCAGTGGAATTTGATCCCGAGAAGTCGAGTATTGATACGAAATTGTTCTTACGTAGGGATATAGCTACGTATAACGGTTATAAATGGCGGCAAGGACTTAAAACTTCGGATACTGCGAGTAGTTTTGATGAATCTGCTCCACAAGGAGCCACAGTGCATGAAGAGTCTTTTTCAAAACCAAGCTCTAAAACTAAGGACTCAGAACAGCTTGCAATCTCTAGCGATCGTTTTGATGCCTCGATTTTTGACGATACAAAGCCTTCTTTCCTCGCTGTTTCGTGTCTGGCAAGTTTTGCGCTATATTCAGGCGATGCGCGAACATACAACTGGGCTCTACTGACACTTGAGAGTATGGGTTTGGCACCACAGCATGTCAAGGCGTTATTCCACGACGATCTTGAAGAATTCAAGTTCCGCAAGAAATATCCCGAGCGGGCTCCTGAGCGCAGTAGTGCAGAAAAGGAGATTCTTAACGCTAATGAGACATCGTTATCCAAGCTTGGCTTCGACTTTTTGAAAGAAGATGAAAAGCCTACGCTGAAGAAACTCGATAAACTCCATGCCGAGCATATGCGTGAACTGCTCAACACAGGAAACTTTAAGAGCCATCAAGCACAGGATATCCTTTCTAAGATGGACATGCGGGGAGTTTTCCATTATGACTCTAACGAAGTTAATCTTGCACTTGATCCACCCTTGATATCACCTGAAGTTCGAGAGGCGGCGATCGTTAAGCACGAATTGAAGAAACAGAGGATGGCGCGCAAGAAAGCGGAGAAGGAGCAGGCACGGATGTACAATGGAGGCGAATGGTATGAGAATGAAAGTGCGGAACTAGATAAATTTTACCTGTAAATTAGGTTCCATATGTTTATAGTCTTCTTGCATTTTTTTCGGTATATAGCATTTTCATTTGTTATTTTTGTCTATAATTGTTTGGCGGTTTTAGTTACATGTAAATATGGATGTGATTTATGTTTGTGTATCTCAAGTCATGACTAATGTATATATTCTTTTCATCGAAAGTCCAAACTAACAGGCCAAATGTAAACAAGTTTCACTAGTATCTATCTTACAATTAAGAATCAATTCAGGGATGTTCTATCGGCACACGTCTCTTGCCTTCAGTCTAATACAGAAACAAGCATTTATATTGCAAGCACCTGCTTCCCAGTAAATCCCAATCTCTACTTCCGATCCACACCTCATTTGCAATCTTTAACTTCACGAATACTGAAGCACCTTTCCAAGCTAATAGCATTGGATCCATTTCGCGCGGAGTTGGCATTACCCATACCGAACCTGTGCTCCATCCCTTCCACATCGCAATGCGATCTTCGAGTAATCGATTAAACGAAGGAATATTTGACGCGCCACCACCCACAATAATAATATTCTCAAACATCTTGCGACCGCGTGCCTCATCAGCTTTACTAAACTGTGCTATACTCTCGATAATGGCGTGGTCTAGAGGAGCGGCAATCACAGCCTGGGTGTTCATAAGAGAAAGAGAAATAGATTGCGCCGACGGACCTGCCGCCGCGCGAGTAGCCGCGTTACCTCCTGCGATACCGGCCACACCCGTCGCGGCCAAAATAGCTGATTGCGCGGCTGATGTAGTGGCTGGAGCGGTTTCAGGAGCTGGGGTACCAGCGACTGAGGAAGTGGGTGTGTTTTCTTCCTGGATTTGTGCGGCATTGGTAGTTTTGTTTGGACGCGGAGTAGAGACTGACGACGACTGTTGAAGCAGTATTGAAGCGTTCGTTTCAGTAGAGTATTGGCTGTATAGACTAACTTGACCTTCGGCCTATTAAATCCAGTGTTAGTGAAAAATTAAGTAAGGGGGTATCAAGAATAACTTGCATAAGGATCGTTACAGGTTCCGTCATATATATCAGTTGAGCGCTCAAACAGGGTATGCCGTCCTTTTAACTTGTTCTCATTTTCAAAAATTTCAGGGAAAAAGAAAGACTGTTAGATAAGTTAGCTCATATCCATTGCCAAGTATAAAAAAGCCCATACCATAGGTGCCAACATGACCTCGTCAAATGTCTTAAAGGAGTACTTTTTGGCAGACGCTCCTGGAGTTCTTTGATAAAAACTGTACAGCTGCACTGCAATCTCAGCATCATTTGCAGTTACAAACTTAGCTTTGATATCTTCCATCAGCGCCCAATCATGCTGAAGTGCCAGATTCAACTCGCGATACGGGAACTGAGAAAGTTGTAGTAATTTTCCAAGTACAAGAGTGATATCATCACCTCCGTAAGGGAGATTGATGCGCGAGTCAACGACGCACATGCCATCGTCTACGCATGTGATTGAGGTCTTTTGAGCACCGATGTCGACGACGCAGGCGGATGAGATACCAGCACCAAAGGTCGCAGCAACTGATTCCTGGATAATACTAACTTTGCTAAATTGCAGTTCATTGAAGAGAAGGGATATGAGCTCTGAGATCTCAACTTTGTCAAAAAGATCAGGAATCGTGAGGATGACAAAGTAAGAAGAAAGATCGCGCTTAGATATTCCTAGCTCGGTCTTGATTGCACTTTCGATGATAATTGATAAATCTCCGAGAAGTAGACGCTTTGATTTGTATACACCCTCGTTAAATACACCAAATTTAAGAGGCCAAAAGAGCTTGAATTTTGGAGTCGACCAAGGTGAAATCTTGAGAGCCTTCTCACCCACAAAGTATGAGTCTGATGCGGTTGGAATGGTCCATTCGATTCTGTTCGGATCATTGTGATCAGGGATTTCTTCCGGTGTTGTACGTTTATTATAAGAAAGCACAGAGTCTCGTGAATTACTGGCCACGCGACGTTTGTAGAAACGCATTCGCTCTTTGAAATCCTGCGTGATTGTCTGTTGCTGTTCGACGAAACTGGCATCAGTTGGCGGCTTGAACGCTGCCTCTGCTTCAGTGTCCTCCGTCATGACTCTGTGTGCAATCACAGTAGGTATGGTATGAGGGAATGTATCCGACGCGAGACCGATTCTGGTATTGCGGGATCCAAGGTGAATCACGATTACTTTTGAGCCATATGCCTCCTGTGATATGCGATCAGCTGTCAGTTCTTTAGGAAGCGGAACACGAATAGCAATACCTCTTCTATTTCCTCGTCCTCCTTTCCATCAACTTCCATCTCGTCGTCTGCTGTTTTCTCTGCATCTTTTTGCTGCTCTTTAGCTTTTGCGAGGTCTTCCGCCAACTGGCGCAAGATCATAGCCTGGTCATCGCGTTTTAGATATTCACTAGCAACAGTCAGCATTCACTCAGACATTCAACCAATCCTCCTTAGTTGCACTGTATTCCTTACGTGTAATAGTTCTTCTGGTTAATAGCAATTGCCTGCATAAAAGACGACTGGCGCAGTTTATTGTCGATACGCTTGAGACCGCTTTCGAACGGCTTGGGACCCTTCCGCGGCGGCGCCATGATGATCTCTCAGTTTGATGAGCAATTCCACTATACAATAAAGAAACAATCAAGCTGCCATTAACCAGAAAAAACTTTGATAACCAACAACAGTGCACGCTGAGCACTTCTTGTCTGTTTGATCCAAACTCGCTCTTTCTTGTTCAAGTAACTTTGGCAGGGCAGTCAAATTGGTCACGTGTTTATAATCACGTGTATGCTAGTGGAGTTTCGCGGATGGAAAAGGCGGAGCAGCGCCGGACGAACATCGTTTTGATGAGAGATTATAGACGACGGAGTGGTTTTGAGTCCGCATTTCAGGTGTTGGAAGTGTCAGACAAAAGAGAGACGACTGCGCAAATAAAGCACTTGTGCGTGTGATTTTCTAGAGATTTAACTGAGCGAAAGCAGTTTCATCGCGTAGAGAACAGATTTGGACTTTTATCCGAAATACATCGGCTGTGCGGACGCTGATTACGATAACTGGTGGGCAAGCCAGATACAACAGCATTATAAATTTGAGGATACTGCGATATGGTGTTTGAAAGAGCTGTGCAGCTTAGCCTGCGGTCTGGAAGAGTATCACAGGCGTGTCGACGACAGTTCCACGCGGGCTCATGTCGTATGGAGGAGGGCTCATCCTTCTATCAGCGTGAGTTGACTCCAGGGTTTTTCAGCTATAGCATATGGCTAACTTGGATAATAGTGGCAAAGGAACAGCAAGGATTAATAGTACAGCAGCGAATAAAAGCTCGCAAGGCAGAGCAGAAGCTGAATCCAGAGCTCAGCAGCGTGAAGCAGGACAGGAAGTTAGACCCGCATCTGATACAGGTTGAGAAGCCTCGTGAGCTTACTGCGCAAGAGCGAGCCAGTATGTGTTTTGCCTGATCTTATAGTGCTGTCGTACTAAAGAGGAATATCAGTTGCTAATGTGAGATTTAGGTATTGTGTTTGGATCCCGTTTGGCCGGACCGAAACGCAGGGAAGCGCAGGCATCGACATATCGCAACATCCTAGGTATTCAGGTTCCGCCACGACCTTCTGAACCCGACAACTGCTGCATGTCAGGCTGCGTGAACTGTGTGTGGGAGCTTTATCGCGAGGACTTTGAGTACTGGCAGGAGAAGAGAGCGGAGGCTATGAAGTCGCTTGTGAAGGCGGACAGATACGACCTATGGCCGGAGGACTTTGGCAGGAAGCCCGACGAGGCCGCTAAGGCTGCTGGCGACATGACTCTGGCGAACGACGAGGACCCGTGGAAGGGCGTTGATGTGGGCATCAAGGTGTTCATCCAGACTGAGCAGAGGCTGCGGTCGAAGAAGGCGGCAAAGGCCAAGGCCGCTGCTGTTCCTCCTCCGCCGCCGCCCGCGAGCACCACGTCCGCATCTTTGTGAGTTGCATCGTAGCATAGTTTTGGAAGCTGTAAATACAAATGATATCTACACAATTGTGGAGGCCGTTCTGGCGCAGATAAACCGCGATACCGCGAAGCACTGTGATGAGTAATCGCCGCACGAGCCCCTCGATCCCACAATATCAAGACAAACCTCCAAATAAATTTTGCCCCGGCCCAGTCTCGGCATACACTCCTCACCTACGAACCCACACAACCGAGAATGCCGCCACCACCCTCAGTGCAGTCGTTCTCTGGCACGGAGGTCGTGTCGCAGCAGCAGAGCGTGAACGGAGTGTTGAACATGAGCGCGGAGAGCGTGGCGACGCCGGCGAAGACGAAGCCAAGGAAGGCGATTACGCTCGAGACAATGAACCAGCATCTTCGCAAGGCAGACTACGCAGTGCGCGGTCGGCTGGCCATTCGCGCCGAGGAACTGCGTGAGAAATTGAAGGAGAAGGACAATAATCTGCCATTCGAGGAAATCGTTAACTCAAATATCGGAAACCCGCAGGCAATGGACCAGCGGCCCATCACCTTCTTCAGGCAGGTGCTTGCCCTCGTGCAGTACCCGCCCCTGCTGGAATCGCCCGCTGCAGCCACCATATTTCCTGCAGATGCGAGAGAGCGCGCAAGCATTCTTCTACGAGAGATTGGCTCAGTGGGCGCGTACTCACAGAGCCAGGGCGTGCCCTACATCAGACAGTCGATAGCGGACTTCATCAGCCGGCGTGACGGTTTCGCCGCCGACCCCAACGACATTTACCTCGCTGGTGGTGCCTCCTCCGCTGTCTCGTCGCTCATGACTACAATCTGCAATGGCCCAATGACCGGTGTCATGATACCTGTGCCGCAGTACCCCCTCTACTCCGCGACCCTTACGATCGAGAATGCGACCGCGATCCCCTATCTGCTCGATGAGTCGACATGCTGGGGCACCGACACCGCCTACATCGAAAGAGTTGTGCGCCAGACAATTGCCTCTGGCGTACAGCTCAAAGCCATGGTTGTCATTAACCCATGCAACCCAACCGGCAGCAGCTTGACAAAGAAAGAAATTAAGGACATCATCTCGCTTGCGGCCGAGCACAGCTTCATGATTCTTGCCGACGAGGTATACCAGACAAATGTGTACGAGGGTGAATTTTTTTCGTTCAAGCGCATGCTGCGCGAATTACAGCACGAATTCCCTGGAAAGTACGACGATGTCGAGCTTGCCTCCCTGCACTCGACCTCAAAAGGTATGGTCGGCGAATGTGGCCAGCGTGGTGGATACCTTGAGCTCATCGGGCTCGACCCCGAAGTTCGCGAGGAGCTTTACAAGTTGGTGTCTATCTCTCTCTGCCCTGTTGTCACCGGCCAGGTATTGACGGAGCTCATGGTGAACCCACCCAAAGAAGGTGATGAGTCGTACCCATTATACAAAAAAGAATATGACACAGTTTATAACGCACTGAAAGAGCGCGCGACTACTCTATTTGACGCTTTCAAGGAGATGGAGGGCGTCACTTGCCAGGAACCAAAGGTACTTTTATTTTTATATATATATTGTCTGTACGATGACTTTAACTAACTCACAATCAAATTGCAGGGCGCCATGTACCTTTTCCCTACAATAACTCTTCCCGAAAAGGCCATCGAAGAAGCCAGGCGTCTGAACGAAGAGCCAGACGAGTTCTACTGCATGCAACTTCTCGAGTCTACTGGAGTCTGTGTAGTCCCTGGCTCTGGCTTCGGTCAAAAGGATGGCACCTTCCATTTCCGTACAACATTTTTGGCCCCTGGCAAGGAGTATGTTGATCGAATGCTTGCATTTCACAAGGAATTCCTCAAAAAGTTCTCATAGATTATTTGGGCGTACTTTTGTTATCTCTTTGGTTTGTCCTTTTGTTCTCGCTATGTTTATTATCATCACTTTTCACCATTATTACTACTATTATTAATACTAGCGCTGGTTCGAACTGCTTTGCTGCTTTGAATATTAATTTTCTCGTTTATTTCGGGCGGCGTGCTGCGGTTGTTTTTTTTTTACATCTTCTTCATTTCTATCTTTTTCCAGAGCTTTAAAGGGGTGCTTGAGTTTACGTGGAGCAGCAAACATCGCCTTTTGCTGATAGTTGTTGGTCCCTGTTTCTTTTTTTTTCTTGAAAAAAATTTGTTTTTATTTCTTTGTATCTATAGTTCATTGAAAAGGGGGTGAAGAAAAATGATGTAATGGATATGATTTCCTGATTACATAGAACATTGTGTGTCTTTTGACGACTGTCGTTGTATTGCATCTGAATAAAACGATTATCGTTTTTATTATATATTTTGATGAAGTTTACTAGAGCAGAGCTGTAGGAGTAGATTGCTTGAATACACTGATAGAGGGAATCTATTGATAAGATGTTTCTTTCACGAGCCAGAATCACGATGTACGGTCAATGACAGAAGTCATTATATCCATCCGTTTTTGCATTAACTTGTCTACAGCGCTGAAACTTATTCAGCGCTCTATGTATGCGATATTATGCACACGTTTAAAGAATAAATTGCAGTACATCCAAGGGCTGCAGCCATAAAATGAATTTCAGTAATTTGACTCAATATTTCAATTATATACACCAAGCTGTCGAATAGTAGTGTCTGGATTATATATACATGACCGTGACACCAGATTACCCATTCTCAGTTTTCGATTCCTGTCTTTGCTCTTAACCAGTCCGCGTTTCATTCTCGTCTCATCTAATTTAACATGAAGTATGTATGTTTACTCTAACTTCTTTCCAAAGCCAAATGTGATGTTGCGCACTCCTCGTCGTCTCTTCGTTTCAGTGAACAAAACATGTCGTTGAGCTATCATTCCGTCAGTCCTATTCTCACTCTCAACCACGGCCATCGCCATTCTTTCTCATAGATAGTACATACCAGTAGGATCGTATCTGACCATCTGGATAGGTTTAGCTGTTCGGCGAGTGAGCATTGCTCTTTTTAGACCCGTCATCGCGCTCGAGGCGAGATACACCAGTGTCGTTTGTTTCTTGGCTAAACAGAACCACCATTGTTAGATACATCATCGGCCGGTAAAAGCAGCAATGACTGAAGATTAACAGTAATTGCTAGCTGTATAATATCAATAGTAGACAGCAAACGAACCTTTGGCCATTGTGTGTGGATATTCTGTGGATTGTAAGAATTCAACAATTCTCTCGAAAGCTTTGTGAAAAGCCCATCCCGAAATCATAGCTTAGTTTAGTCAGTAATTATGTCATGTATTAATGGGTTATGTAATGTTTTATTTTGCTCATTAATTTCGGCACCAAGAAAAATGTTGAAAATACATCTGAGAAATAGACTATACTGGCATATTTAATTTTATCTGCATTATATTTGTCATATAAAAAGTCATTTGTGTGTGTATAGACAACGAAATAGTGATCGAGTAGATTGAGGTCGAGAGTTAACGCGTTGCCGGTCGGGCCACGCAGTCATTTAGGAAACAGTTTCTCAACTTCGCCCAATGGATTTCAGCCACCCTTCGAGCAACAACTGTCTGTCTATCATTAATTCTCTGGAGACCTAGTTTGCGAAATTAGTACTGCTCGATTATATATCTACAAAATACGAAATGGCGATAGAAAATTCAATTGTTGTGCCCGCTTATCACGAGCACGACAACATCCGCCCTTTAACGACGCGTTTATTCGCGGCTCTCGGTGACGACGCGGCCAAGAGCGAGCTGATCTTTGTCGATGACAACAGCAAAGATGGTTCGGTCGAGGAAGTTGAGACTCTCAAGGGAGAAGGGTTTAATGTGTCTATCATCGTGCGAACGACTGAGCGTGGGCTGAGCTCTGCCGTCGTACGTGGATTTATGGATGCCAGGGGGCAGTACCTAGTGTGTATGGATGCTGATTTACAGGTAATTAAAAGATGTTTATATTTGCGCGTGAAAAATGGAACAAGAAACTGATAAGTTAAAAATATGTAGCATCCGCCGGAACGCGTGCCAGCTCTTCTTCACAAGCTGAGATCCTACGCGTTCGTACTTGGAACTCGTTACGCACCCGGTGTGGAGATGGATAAGGATTGGCCGCTTTATCGACGAATTATCTCTGGAGGTGCGCGCATGCTTGCGACACCTTTGACGCCGGTCAGCGATCCCATGACGGGGTTTTTCGGCATTCAAAAGACTTACGTGGGTTGCCTCAGTTCGTTTTAGTATTGACTGAAGTACATAGTTTTCTAACGCTGCATTGTACAGGTCACAAAGGCCGCCGACCATATCAACCCTCAAGGCTTCAAGATTGCCCTCGACATACTGGTCAAGACCGGTATCCCATCCTCGTCAGTTACTGAGATTCCGTTTTCGTTTGGCGTGCGTACTGAGGGCGAGTCCAAGTTGACCGGTAAGGTTATGGTGTACTACCTTGACCAGCTGAAAGAGCTTTATTTGTATAAGTTTGGCCTTCCTACTATATTGGCAGTCATTGCCTTTGTGGCCCTTATTGGACTATTGGTGCTTGTGTATATTGCCAAATTATTTTTGTGAGTTTTTGTACTTAGTGAGTAATGATTGTAAACGGAGGAGGATGTATTATAGATCGGGTTTGTGCTAATCCATTCAATTGAACATTACAGTAAGAGAATTGTCACATGGACTGCGACAGACCAAGAGTAACTATTAAGCCTATAGACGAGTCTTATTCACTACACTATTGATACCAATACCGAGACCAAAGCACAATTACTCCATACTCGAACTACCTTACTTGATTCAAGAGCAACAAAAATCCAAAACCGTGAACGCCATCTCATGCAATCTCGCCTTCTAACCACGACCTAAGAAAGATTTTGCACGTCATCATCCTCGTCATCGTCGTCATATTCAGGAGGTACGTAGTCGTTGTTGACTACGACGCGGAGCATAGGAGGTACTACGCCTCCTAGTTCCTCGATCTTTTGTGCGAGCTTCTGGTTTTCTGCCAGTTCGCTCTTTAAATGCGCAAGTGCTATATGAATTGTTAATACAACAAATACCCTGAGCGCACAAGCTATAGAATATGCATACTCTTCTGTAAAACGACTGTCTCCGATCGGCCCTGACTCTTTGTCAGCCCTGGAACGACTTCAGTCAGTCGATCAAAGCCTTCTCTAATTGCCTGTCGTCTTTTCTGCTCCGACGCAATGTGATTTGCTTTCTTCTCTTCGGCAGTGAGCAATTCACCTGGCGGTTTAGCGGATTTGGGAACAGGAAGTACACTCATTGGTCCTCGGTTGTTGCGTTGTTTGGCACGCGACAGTGAATCCTTTGCAGTGGGAGACGTAGGAGAAGGAGAGTCCTGGGAGGCGGATCGTGCCGGCATTTCTGATGAGAAGGTGTGAACTGAGAGCTGATCTCGGGACAGAGTGTATAAAATAAAGTAGTGTTAAGCGAGCTGGCTAATAGACGTGTATATTGTGCGGGGTCGAGGAAATTATGTAGACGCAGTGCGAGGTGTATTTTGCTGCGAAATGTAAGAAAAAACCGGCGGTATTATCGTTGCCATTTATCATCTGAAATATGTCTTCAAAATCGATCAACAAGGCAAATTGAAAAAATTGTAGTAATCCTGACTGCCATGATCTCACAATAAGGTAGCTGAGTAGATGATGTTATGCCAATGCATTCATACAAGCCCCTTTATTTTGTTGAATCCCGTCAGCTCCATCCCCTAACCCTTAAAAATTCAATATTTGGCCGTTACTTGTGAACTCGCACAACGCGTGCATAACTGAATGCCCTAATCCTTAAATTATTAATTAATGCTCTGCGCTACTTGCACGTCCGTACAGAGTTGAGAATTGAACCATTCCCACCCACATGCTTCCTACTTCCGTATCGCAGCGCCTGTGAAGACGTGCGAAACTACACACGTAGTAACGAGCAGTAGTAAGGCACGATAAGCAACAGCAATTTCAGTCTCTTAACGCGTCTGCTTTCTACCATGAAGCTGCAAATCAGATACAACCTTAGCTTTCCTGTAGTGCTTTCAATTAATAGCACGTAATTAATTACATCCACAGCATGCCCTAATCCTTATAAGTTCAACTGTTGCTCGATACTGGCGCACTTTGCCCACTTTGTTGTATAGACAGGTACACCCATGTCTCTCTGACGTGCACAGTATCGAGTACTTCTCAAATATATAAGGCTTAGGGCGTCTAAATTATAGAGTAACTAGCTATTCCATTATCAACCCTAAGCCTTATATATTCGACTATACATAATTCATTCTTCCTCCGTAAAGGAGAAATTTCTTTCGAGGAGCATACGGACGCAAAATTCCGTCATACGGTGCTCATCAAGTCGTCCACGGTTTACCCCGTTCAACGATTATTACAATTATGTTATCATGTATTGTTTGTTGTTACATTTCCACTGTGGTATAGTATAATAGATTAAAGAGACATGATTCTTACCCTAAGCCTTATATATTCAGCTTTTCATCATTTCTTGCACCTTCATGACCTGCCTGCGTGTGTGCTGCGCTAGTGACGAGCAATGAATGGTTGTTGAACTTACAAGGCTTAGGGTACTGGTTATGGACTTCGCGTCTAAAATACACACCTAACCCATAAAAATGCAAAACTCGACGCTATCAAAAACTCAAGCTGCTCTGTGCCTGATTGCGCGGCCTAACCCTAAATTAGCGAATCGCCAATTCAGGGGACTCAGCAGGAGCTCACAATCCGGATACAGTCTCGGGCCAGCCTGGACTGGTGTTGTATGTTTGGTTTCTTCTACTTCTACCGTGGTTGGTTGTCTTATCCGATCATCTTTATATTCAAAATGACTAAAAAATGCTTTTTGCGAAACGAAAACTAAGCATGCACTATACATCCAGCCCAACCAGCCCCTTCCAGCCGACTCTCATTTGCTTAGTCAGATAGTGGAGTTTCATCTCGTAATTCTCTCAGGTCAATGCGCTATTTATAGCAGCGTCCAAATCAATTTTGCAAAATATTTCTATTTGGCTTTGGGATTTTAGTGTATTGAGGATATTGCGAAAAAGACAAGCGCGCGCTTGTCCGAAATTTTATATGGACAGTCGATTTGATTTAATCGTAACTGAGGATGTTGATAGGGTCTGAGTATTTCTAGAGTTTGTGTTTTGAAAGTGTGGGGAAATTCGGATTTTGTAGCAAAGGCTAGTTCCGAGTTGATTCTGCGGCTTTGCCCAGTAACGGGTTCCAACTCCACTACTGCATCAGCGCATAGCAGACTGGCAACAATCTATTTTAGACCACTCCTTAATTTGATCCGTACGAAAATTCAGCAGGGTAAAAAATACATGTATATGGCATCCAAATGGATTCGTCGGAGGGCGGGCAATATGAGATTCATTTAATTGGAAACTGCTCCTGTTTTGGCTGGCAGCGCAAACGAATCACAACTGACAAAATGCAATAAAATGCAATTAAATACCGTAAAAGCATTCTCATTTTATAGCCCAGTGGCTGTGACATATCTAATTCCATAGGATGTAATATAATAGCGAATGACTTGAATAGAATGCTCGGAAGATTCAACAGCGAGCGCAGAGTCGGCAACTACTGAATAACGAATAGCGATGAGCGGTACAATGTCTGGCACTTCGAAACGGCAACGCAACTCACTCAAAAGTCTTGATTTTCCATTTATCTGGCTTAGCTTTTCTTTTTTTTTTACATCTTCGTTGCTGTTTTAATAGTAAGAACGTCAAGCTGCAGGCTGTCAAGGCATTGCAGAGGTAGTCCTGCGTCGGCTCACGTGTAAATAGTGTCCTGAGCTCACAGATTGTACCGTCGTCTACTGCTCACAGAGGAGACTCACACGGTGCAGACCAAAGAATAACTGTACCAGATCCTAGGACTTGGGTTGCGTCTTGCGCTAGTAACGGCTGTAGAAAAGCCAGCTGCGGAAGGCTGCAGCAGAGGCAGGAGGTGGCAGAGCATGGCAACTGCTTATTTAGCACCCGGCAGTATTCCCAGCAGGCTAAATCTCGCTCGCCAATTGGCAGTGAGCGACGTGGACGCGACAGTCCGACAGTGCTGCAGATTGATTCATGGATTGCTCTCTGTCGGTGTCATAAATCGACTCTGCTGCTTTTTAATTACTACAAAATAATCGGAGGAGCCGAGCAGCAGAAACGTAAGAACACTTGCGAGGCATCCCGGAAACCTTGCAGCGCAGATAAGAGACAGCATACGGTAAGCAGCTGACTCTGAGACCTGTTGAAGTTTGGATCCCAGCTCCTTCGTCAGCGTACTGCCCACTGAGTAACCTCGACAAACAAAACAACAGCAATCTACCTTGATAGTTGAGTTAAATCTATAAGGAGCAAACAAGCAGCTGCTAATAAACAAATATATGGCCCGAACCCTAAAAGTCGCCTGATTGTCTACACTGAATTAAACCTTGCACTGCGCTGTTAATGACTACTCAACGCAACAGTGTCCATAGTGCTCTTTTAATCCGAGCTGCGATTTATATCATGTTGGCAATAAGGAAAATTCATTTATCCCTTGATTCTACAATCTAGAGTCAGCAAAGCAAAATGAATGGGCTGGCTGTATGCAATCGGAGCCAGCACACTGGCATCGATCGTTGACTGAGATAACGGCGAGTGTACACGGATTTGTCGGTCTCCGCTGCCGTCCTGCCCTGTGATTGCGAGTGACCAGCATTTGAAGTAGCGACTTCCTTCTTTGTTGATTAATTATACTGCGTAAAGAAAAAGTATCGTGCAGAGTTCGTACTAGACTAAAACGAAAGCAGGGGGTGTAGACAAAGCAAATTTAGGTGCATGTGCTTAATGTCGGATTACCGTGACAAGCAAGCGGGACGAGAAAGCTAGTTAGTACTGTAGGTGTATTACTAGCATGTGCAGACAGTGAGCGAGTTAAAGAGCGAGCTGGAGGCAGTAAGGGCACGCTAAGTGAAAGTTAAGCCAGCAGTCAGTGAACACGACGGTTGATTTGATCGGCACTATCGGTAGCGGTGGTGTTCAACCACTCACTATACGCCTAAAAAACGGTCACTATATCACTGTTACGCCGCTACTTTATCAGCACCCTGGATCCTCGTCTACTAACCGGCTGGGCAAGCTGTTACAGACTAGATCAATAATATTGGAGGTAGACCACCGCCAAGTCCGCTTGTTGCCGTCGCCTTTTGTCCGTCCGTGTAAAACTGATTAAATTATCTCCTTCGCAAATTTCTCGTCTCCTTTAGTATCGGTAACCGTGGGGTGGTGGGTCCATGGCTGCGGAGGTACGCCGAAGCAAGTGTGGGAAGGGAAGCAAGGGGCTCGCAAACAAGATTCAGCCATCGTCACCACGATCGCTCTTGTACTGCGTACTGACAGCTCCTTCATTGCTTTCTATGCAGGATACCATTGATTGTCAGTTTTCTGTTATTCTGTGACAATATTTGGCTATCATATTATGAGATCTTTTAAAAATAAAAGCAGAAGAAGAGCGTGTAGAGCAGCAATTAAAGGTCCGCCTAGTCCAGGGTACTGTGCCTTTTACTCGCTACCACCCAAGAGCACCACCAAAGCGCTGTGCGCAGGGGCTCGTCAAAAGTCTAAATCTTGATCCATCGTCTCGTCCGACTGGAAGATGAGAGCTGGGCAGCTGCTCATAAAACCGGCCCCATCCTGCTCTTTCTGTAGCACGTCTTCATCGCTCTTATAGCCTACTCCTCTATCTTTCTCCTGTTACTCTTCTATCTCGGATCTAGCTCGCAATGCCTCTCTTCAGAAAACTAAAGTCGTCAAAGTCCAAGGCGCGCGCTCAGCCTACCTCGCCGGCATCGCGACCACTTTCTTACACCACAACCTCGACGACCTCGCCAATTTACATGGCGCCTTCATCGCCGGTAGCTACTACCTCGTCTAGACTGCCACCTTCTCCGTCCTCGTCGATGGCTTCTAGAACCTCGTCCTCAGGATACTCGGATCATTCGTCGGCAACTGGATACTCGTCAATTGCTGAGGAAGCGTCTGAGAAGACTGAGAAGACTGGGCTCTCTTTCCACGAGATCACAATCGAGCTCACTGACGATGACGCGTTCGCCGTTCGTGAGGCATACAACGAGTGCGTACTTTGTTTCGTCTAACCATTGCGGTTGTGTACTAACTCTCCTTTCCAGGACCATCGGTCTCTCGCCGTCCAACAACGCCGGTTCATCCCTTGGATCTCCAGCGAACCTCTTTTTCAGCCAGTTCTACCAGAACCTTTTCGCTCTCAGACCCGATCTGGAGTTCATGTTCCCCGATATCCAACGCCAGTCGGCCGCGCTCTCCGGTATCTTCTCGGCCGCGCTCGCCATGCTCGACAACATTCACGCCCTCGACGACGTCCTTGAGCGTCTTGGACGGAGGCACTCCTACATCATGGGTGTCGAACCTGAACATGTATGTCTCTTTTCCTTCTCTTACAGCGTATTTAGTGTCTTTTTATTGTGTTTGCAATATCTTTCGCTTCGAGTATTTGTAGGCGTAAGCGAGAACTGTGCGTTTTGTCTCGAGCCAATTTATCCTGAAACGAAAGCTTTGGCTGCGCCGCACACAATTCAGTCACAGATCATGCTTTGATCACAGATTACTAACTTTAACTTTTAGTTCGAGCTCGTTGGTGTAGTCTTCATTCAGACTCTTCGCGACCGTCTTGGTGATGTATGTTATATATGAGTAATGTTTGTGGTGTTTACTGTACTAACTGATTATTAGCACTTCACTCCTAATGTTGAGGTGACATGGGTTAAAATCTACTCGTACCTTGCCGCAAAGATGATTGCTGCTGGCAACGACAGTGTCTCGCCGTCGAGTTCGACTCAGCAGCAGACCGTCGAGGCTCCAACCAGACCTAAGCAGCTCCAGGTGCCTCCTCCTCCCGATAAACCTTTTTTCCCTACGAAGGAGCGCAATGGCTTAGTTGTGCCCGATGCGCCTGCTAACGCGTTCACTGCAAATCCTTCACAGGGATATAACCAGCAGCACAGCACCCGGTATAACCCCCCTTCGCGCGCGCAGCATACACAGCAGCAGCAGGCAAGATCTCTGCAGCCTCCTGCGCAAATCAATGACAAGGCACTGGTTCGCCAGCAGATTTCTACTTCTAATGTTCCTACTTACAGCAACTACAGCGCTGCACAAACTGCCAATGCCGGTCGACGAAAGACTGATAGTGGAGAGAAGTGTGTGATCATGTAATTGCTTTATTTCTGCATGGATTGTCTGTTTTGTTAATTGGGAGTATCTGCTTTTTTGTGTTTATATATAATATGTTAGGCGTTTTTGATTTTTATGAAGGTTGCAAAGTGGTGGGTTGTGGATATAACAAATTGTTGAATTGGGATAAAGTCTGGAAATGTCATTTTGCTTATAATGTTTCATTCTGTTTGATTTCTTATGAAAATGCAATGATTATATCTAATGCTGTTTACAATTGTCATATGTGCTAGAATATGTATGTTAATCGCTAAATTGATCCTTGTTCTATTCAAGACACAGAATTTCTAAGCGTGCGCGTAATCGCTCTGACTACCCAGCCGCTCGTAAAGGCCGCTTCTTTCTCGTTATAGTATTGACAGGTATTTTGACGATACCTTGAAGCAACAACTCTGAACCATCAACGAAAGCAAAACCTTATTTTCAATAACGCTTCTATTTTTCGTTAGCGTTGCTATGTATCCGGCTGAGTCATTGGTTACATAATCTTTGTGCTGACGGCCGTGGGATCAGCAACGATAGACGCGGCCCGGTCTTGTGTCTCCGGTTCCCGACACGAATTTCTTTTTCTTTTGTGGATTGTTTTGGTTGATCTATGTCTTTCATTGCATGGTTGCTATAAGAGGAAGTTGTTTTGGTTTTCGGCTTGTGTTGTTATAGATCTCGGGCATGTTCAGATTATCTAGATATTGTGTCAGGAGCGGATTGCGAGGTGGACGGCGGTTTGCGTCGACTACCTCAACTACCTCGACAGCTCCGAATACCGTGAAGAAGCCAGCTGCTGAACTGAAAGCCAGTAAGAGCAAGCCTGTGAAGAAAGGAAAGTGGGGCCGACGGGCGCTTTATACAGCTGGAGTGTTGACGGCTGCTGGAGCGTATGACAAGTACTTCAACTCTTCTGCTCTTTCACGAAACCTACGCGCAGTCTACGCCATGTCGCTGATTGCAATTGACTATAAGCTCAACTTTGACGAAAATCACGACGTTGAGGCGTTGCATAATCGTGTAGCGGACCGAGTGTATAACCTGATCACCGCGAACGGTGGTCTATACATCAAAATCGGGCAGGCTATTGCAATGCAGACACAGGTGCTGCCACCGGTTTTCCAAGAGAAATTTGCAAAACTGTTTGACAGCGCGCCTCAGGATGACTGGGCGACTATTGAAGGTGTATTTCGACGCGATTTCGGGGTTTCGCCTGACGAGGTATTCGAGTGGATTGATCACGAGGCCATCGCAAGTGCAAGCATCGCGCAGGTGCACCGGGCCAAGTTAAAAGCTACTGGCGAGGAAGTTGCGGTCAAGATCCAGCACGCGAATATTGAGAAGCAAATTTTCTGGGATTTGCTGACATACCAGGCGATGATGCGCGTGTACGAGTACATGTTTGATATTCCGGTGTTTTTCATTGCGCAGTATATCGCCGGACGGATGCGCACCGAGGCCGATTTCACTAACGAGGCTGCAAATTCGCGAAACATGGCAGAGATGCTGAAAACCGAGAGCTCGCTTGTGGGGAAAGTCCACATTCCAAAGATTTACGACGAGTACACGAACAAGCACGTGCTTGCGATTGAGTGGATCGACGGTGTGAGTATGAGCAACCGCGCCGAGATTGAGAAGCGCGGGTACAGTAAGTGGTGGATTATGGACACTATGGTGAATTTGTTCGCCGCTCAGATTTTCAGTTGGGGTGTCGTGCATTGCGATCCGCACCCGGGAAACGTCATCATTCGCGAGAAAAAGTCGTTGTTTGGCAGCAAATTGCAGCTGGTGCTTATTGACCATGGATTATACATCTATGAGCGGCCTGCGTTTCGGGCGGAGTACTGCGCGCTGTGGAGACACATGTTTACGTTTAACGACGCCGGTATCCGAGATATCATCACGCGCTGGGGACTTGGGCAGCCCGAGCTCTTTGCCTCTATGACGATGATGCGCACCTACCGCAGCAAGAGCAAAGATGCGAGTGACAATATGACAGAGAAACGCAAGTTCAGGGAGCAGCAGAAGATGAAGGACCGGTTCCGCGAGTTTATCAACGACACGACGAAGATGCCACTCGAGCTGATTTTTCTGGGTCGGAATTTACGAATCGTGCAGGGCTGTAATCAGCTTATGGGTTCGCCCGTGAACAGGGTGAAGATCCTTGCCGACTGGGCGTCGCGCAGTCTTGCGAACGAGCCGGGCCTTTCATTCAGCGACCGAGTTCGTGAGTGGTCGCGACATATTGTGTACACTGTTGTAGTTGGTGTTTCGGATGTGACGTTTTTCTTTTCTCGGATGCAGCAGATTGTGTTTAGACGGAAGGCTGGATACGAGGATTTGATTGAGGAGCAGATGCGGAGTGTTGCCAAGGAGAGGTTTGGACTAGATGTCAAGGAGGGCGCTTTCGAGGGATAGAGGAAGTAATGTAATTGTTGTGGGTTGGTTATTATAAGTTATTGTATTCTAGCATTTGCACTGTATAATGAATCTCTACTTCCAGATCCCTGTTCCGATGCGCGCCGGCAGCACAATGGGACACCGCAGTGCACGTGCACACGCCTGGGCGACTCTGTGTCTATAAATGGATCACCACCAAGAGCGTCTGCTTCGAGCCCCAAACAGGGCTGCTCTGCGTTTCGTCAAACAGGCTGCTCTGCGTTTCATACGTGCTATCAATAGCAGCCAGGCAGCGCAGTCTCTTATCTGCAGCGCCTCCTTAGCTTCGTTCGCCCGCCAAGCTGGTACCACTCGCTCGCAGAAGGCTGTGCTAATTAAAGCGTTGTCGCGCATTAGTCATTTGTTACCTACTCTGACGCGCAAGACGCGTACTTTAGGCTTTTTCCCGTGGGCACCGCCTTAACAAAGTGGCGGCGGACAATGGGCCATCGCGTCCCCTTGCCTGCCCTACCCTTGCTTGCACTCTCGCTGCTCGTACTCAACTGGGTCTTTCAGTTTCGGCCAACTATTTTCGGACCCTGTGCTCGTCTTCTGGCTCTGTTTTCTATCTTTTTGTTGGCGTTTATTGGTTCTAGGCTGTGATTGTGCATCGTCAGGACAACCGTCTGTGTGCGTGTTTCAAGAACCACTGGTTTGCAAGTTAGAGGGCCGTCTTATTCATTTCGTACGATTTTGCGCATCACTCCTCGACCTTACTTGCTTCATACGAATCGTGTATTCTCCAGACAGTCTCGTTTCGACTCTCTACGATAGACTAGAGACCACTATCTTCCTTCTACAACCTCCTTCACTACTTCTCATATCCCGGCATGATACCCCGCGCAGCAACCCCGCTGTGTATCCTGCTCCTGGTCGCGTTCGGCTTGCAGCTCGTGTCCGTCTTGTCTGTGCCTGTTGTGGACAAAATCGTGCTGTCAAACTACCAGAATGTTAAGTTTGGTGTATTTGGATACTGTACAAGTACTTCGTGCTCGACTCCCGCCATTGGGTATCCTGGTATCGTTCTTATGCGCTTCTCATATTTTCGGTGCTTCTTACTAACTGTATCATGCAATTGTAGACTCCATTGTCGATGAGGACGAGAGTGACTGGTCATTACCTTCCAACGCTCGTCATTCGCTCACAAACTTGCTTATTGTGCACCCGATCGCTGCTGGTTTCTCATTAATCCTCCTTGTGCTCTCTCTTATTTCACACTGCCATGGGCCAGCCAACTCGCCGCGATACCTTCTCTGTCTACTCGTGTTTTGTCTGCCGACCTTCATTCTCTCGCTTCTTGCCTTCCTTGTGGACATCCTCCTCTTTGTTCCACATTTGGCATGGGGTGGTTGGATAGTACTCGGCGCGACCGTCCTCATCGCTGTTGCATCGCTCATCCTGTGTACGATGCGGCGTACGCTCTCGTCGCGCAAGGCGATGAACAAGATGTATGAAGATGATGATAACTCGTCCAACGCCATGCGACTTAATCAGATGCCTTTCTTCCCGCCTGGAACCGCGCCTCTCGACAATTCAGGCGATCGCGAGGTACTTATCTACGATAACGAGGCTAAGTCGTCGAATTTGCTTGATCGCAGCACGACCAACGACGACGATGATGAGGATGATCTTGGAGACGAAGGTTCGTCGCTTACGCGTGGAAGCAGCGGTGGCATCGGCCATGCTGTGTCGGACTTTGAGTCTCCATATCCAGCTACCCAGACTGTCGCCTCTTCTGCCGTGCCTGCGCCTATTCAGACTCCTCAGCAACGGTTTGATCAGTACGGTCGTCCACTGCCACCGCCTCAACAGGCTCAGCAGGGCGACTACTCACGGTACAATAACCCGCAACAGCGTCCCCCGCGCGACCAACGTCGTGGACCACCTGGACCCTATGCTCAGCAGTACATCAACCCCAACCAGCAGCAATATCCTAACCAGCCTCTTCCTAACGGATACTATCCTCGCGACCGATTGCCTCGTGGTGGTCCTCCGCGCGGTGTGCCGCGCGGCCGTGGTCCCGCGCCAGATGTGAATGGAGCGCCTGGTGCGCGCTCACCGTACACCGTTGTGATGCCGCCTGTTGGTAATGCCACTTCGGCGCCGCAGGACTCGTTTGTTACAGCTCGCGATTCTACTGATGGATCTGAGATTAATTCGCCGAGCGGGATCCCTGTTGCTGGAGATTTAGTCGGACAGGCGCCAGCCCAGCCGCTTGCGGGACCGCTTGAGGTGCCTGCTGCGGGCACTCCTGTGAATGGAGCGAATACGCGCGATACTGTTGGAGACGTGATTGCAGCTTACACGAACCCGCGCGAGAATGGTGCGCCGGTGGAGCAAGACGAGTATGTTCCTGCGCGACAGAACTGGACTGCGGCAGCGACGACTGGTGTTGAAGGCGAGACGCAGGGACGTACGAGACAGCAGAGCGGAGAGTACTATGACGACGTGGATCCGCAGTATGCTAATCCCGCTGAGAACGCGTATGCGCAGACTGTGTCGCCTGTTTCATTGCCTAGCGCGCGGTCGCCATATGACGAGTTCCGTCCGCCTGCGGAGTACTTCCCATACCAGCAGCAACAGCAGCAGCAACAGCAACGACGTGCGCCTCGTGTCGCGATGGGCATGGCCTCGCCTAGCAATACGCAACAGCAGCAGCCGTACACTTCGCGTCCGATCTACCCCGCTGAATACGCTCCGCCTGCTCCGCGCTCGCCAGCAGGCTCGGTGTCATCGCAATTCACATCCGTCTCGCAGCGGCCTGTTAACCCGCGATACTACACTGGCGGTCCTACCGCGCCGCCGCAGCTCCAGCAGAGCCTACAAGCGCCGCCGATGCAGCAGCACACTCGCGAGCTCACTTCCGCGCAGCAAACTAAACGGGACCGCACCGAGATGATGTTAAACACGAATCCTGATTTCTCGATTGCGGGAATCGGAGCGCAGACAAGACGGATGGGAGGTTCGAAACCGATGACTGCGCCTACTTTGTCGAGTCGAGCTAAGGATTCGCCGTATGCGCCTACTATGAATTAGAGACGCCGCATTTGTTGGGTTATGAACTTGGGATGTTCAAGAATTGCGTTTGTGGTCATGTCTTTCAAATTGATTTGATTTGCTGGTTTTTTTGCTTCATTTCCGAGATTGTTTGTGGGTATTTTGCGACTGTTTCAGCATGTTTGTGCTGAAATAAGTATTTTGTAAGAGTATGGTTTGTGTATTTTTGAAACTGTGGGTATTATATTTTTTTTACGTATGTTTTTTTTTTCACTATGATATTTTTTCAAGTTCTATGATTTTCTATGTTATTTCATTGCTGAAATTGTTTGTGTGTATTGTTTTGTGAAGTTTTATACGCACTAGATGTTTTATGTTATTTATATTTCCCTCGCGTGGAACACTAGATGTTTTATGTTACTTATATTTCCCTCACGTGGAAGTTGCAGTGGCTGCTTTTTTTGAAGTCAGTTTTCGTGAAGGCGTAAGAGGGCGACGGCCTTCTGTTCAATTACCTGATCCGGCGACTGATGTATGCATGCAACTGTGCTCTCTGCTGTGGCCCTGCGAATGCAACTGCTGCTGCTGCTGCTGCCATAAGAATAGAATATCGTAAGAAACAATGAAAAATGGATCTGCAGTATACTCATAAAAGAATAATCAGTCTCCATATCAGCTCACTAATGCCCTGACTCCAAGACTAAATTAGTTTTGTTAACTGAAAGGTAAAAATAGCGCCGCGCGTAGCACTGGCACCAAAAGTTCAAAATACGTCACTAAAAAAAGGAGCGCCGTTCGGAGCGAGCAAGAGAGAGAGAGAGAGGGAACGGTAGATCAATTCCAGGAGCTGCGCTGAGGTGTTTTTCTTTTTGGATTCTGTGAGGGCTGTGTATTGAAGAAAGGACGGCGAAGAGTGTGGGACGCTAGTTCAGTGTGATCTGTTTGAATTTGACCTTTTGTCCCGTGCTTGGTTTTGGTGTTCGTCTGATCGACTGATTGATTGATTGAATCTTGTTGATAAGAGCAGCATATCGAGAGATCGTACCCGAGAACCCTGGTCGGCTGCGATTAACAGCGATCAGCAAAGGTCAGGCAGAAGTTCCTGATTGCACATATCTTGTTGTATTTTCGTGTTTTCTCGCCGGAGGATTATGGCGCCGCTGGATACACCAGAGTCTGTTGCTGATCGGTGGGATGTAATCTCAGCCGAGTTCGAGAGCATATCAAGGTAAAAGCTACACAATCACGATCTTCTTCTGCAGAAGCTAACCATGGGGATGCAGTCGCTGGATTCGAAGACTCAAAGATGCAGAATCAGAGCTAGAGTACTCAACGAGCAAAACGGCTCCTCCGCTGCATCAACTTGCGCGGACAGTCGAGGAATTAAGCGCGACAGGCCAAGCTCTTTTCCAGGCTTTAGTAGCGATGCAACGTCGTCGTCACGAAACGCAGAAGCAGTATTCGGACTGGTACGCGAGTTATGTGACAGAGCGCGCAAGAGTTTCTGCGCTCGCGGCCGAACTTGACGCAGACTCGCAGCGGGAGCGGATGATGCGTGAGGAAGCTGCGAGAGAGCTGCTTCTGGCGAGGGAGAATGAGGCGAGGATGACGATTGTGATTGATGAGAGTCGAAGGGAGTTGAGGAGTGCGAAATTGGAGTGTCGACGGGCGTGGGCTGAAGTTTCGAGACTCGAAGAGGAGAATAGAAGGTTACTCCGTCATGCCGGCGAGCCTATCGATAAGCGCGCCCAAGATGAGGATGATGATGATGATGATGATGATGATGTTAAGCAGTTATATGCTGATAATGAGCAGCTGATTGTTAACAACTACGATGCAGATGATGACGATGATGTTTTGCCAACTGCAGTCTACGATACCCCGGAACTAGAAGATCTCGATCGAGAGATTTCGGCCACCGAATCCGAATCAAGCGTCCCAGGCGGCCGCTACATCCCCGACGAACTATCCTCCTCAGAAATACCAACACCTCACGGCAACGACGATATTGATGAGTTTAGCAGTAACCTTGAATCTAACGAGGATATCGGTCCTGCTGATCCAGAACTGCAACGACGGATGCAGATCCTCGAAATGCAATACTGGGCTCAACAGCGTCAGCAACAGCAAGAGCAGCCTGGGCATCATCGTTCTGCTGACGATGAAGGTGAATATTATGAGGACGAGCAAGCTGAAGCGAGCACGAGTGTCGCACCGCGCAAGTCGCGGTGAGCACTCTTGTCATTTGAAAGATGACTTCATCGTCTGTTTGTTTGTTTAGCAGCATTATGGGGTTTTTAAGGGTGGTTTTCTTTTCGGTTTGAGATTTTTCTATCATCTCTGACTATGCGCGTAAGTGGAGTAGGTATCTTTGTCTAGCGTTGTGTTTGGCATTTTTTGTGAAGATTTCAAAAGCGTTTCTTGATTTAGTGAGAACGAAAAATCGTGATTGGAGCTACATGATATGATGTAGTTTAATATATCTTTTGGCATAATTTATTGATCGATTGCTTTAGAAGGCTTTCGGCTTGGATACTATTTACTCAAATAATGTAATATAGACATCAAACGCGTGCGTATGATGTTCATCAGTGAAAGTATTTCATATGCTGATGACTGGATAATGAGATGTCTGCTAGAACAGAGTAGCAGTGCAACGCTTAGAAAGAAACAACAGTCAGACAACAGCGCAGTAATCAAATACCGAATATCCAAATAATAGAAGATTGTCTGATAATAGTCTTGGTTGTCTTGTGTACAGCGTCTTCTTTTCACCCGTGGACTGAGTCTGGATTGGTGCTTAGCATGCAGCCAGTCCAGCCACGGCGGATTTCTGCACATTTCCGTTCCCGCGCTTCTTTTCGCTTTTACATAACTGAAGTAAATAGAAAAAAAGGTAATAATACACTGTAATAGTACGATGAAACACGACAGCTCTCGAAACTGCAGCCAACAAGGCAGCGAGCGAGCTGAGTTGAAACAAGGCAGCGCACTTGCATTTCCGAATTTGGAAATCATTGTTCTCGAGACCTGCTCGGGAGAGAGCAAAGCAGTCAAGCCCTGGAAAAGCCTTATAAACCACGCCTTCGCCCCTGCGCTGCTTCTGCTGCCTCTGCCACTCTGCTTCTTGTTGGTTTCTGTGTTCTAGCACTCTCTTTCCATTGCTCAACCCGCTCAAGCAATACGGCAGACAGCAGTCCGGCATCATGATCCAGCAGTCAGCGCATGCACGCAATGTGCCGCAGCAATCATGAAAACACAGCGCGAGTTACAACCCCAACCACGCATCCTTACTCAGCATTTGCAACCACACCTACTGCGCAAGCCTCATCGATTACAGCCGCATATCCCATTGGCGGTTTCTGCACTTATGCCACTTGCCACCAGCCTTCCTTATCTTTTGGTGCCGACTCACGCGTGACTCACCGATCACAATACGCTAGCCATAACGCTACTGCCTGCATACCCCAAACCCACGCAATCTAAAACTAGGGGGTTTCTCTTCACACGCAGTTTGGAGTCCTGCGCCGCCATGTTTGAGCAGCTGCTGCTGCGCCGGTCACTTTTTTGGGTACCTTCGTTTCAAAAGTGGATTCCCAGTGAAAGGGGTTTGCTGTGAGTTGCATTAATCTAGATAAACTGCTGTTCTGTTTCATCTGTATCATAATACCCTTTTGTTTTATCTGCTCGTCAATGCATGGATCTACGACGAAAAATAATAAGACACAAGTTTTATTGTATAATAATATATGCACATTCCATAACTCATTTATAACACCGATGATCCCATAGCAAATCAAATCAAATCAAAATCAAAACAATCCATATCCAGTCCCGGTTGTTCTATCGTAACACATAAATGGGATCAACCTCAATCCCAACAAATTGATATAGGAAAATGCAAAAAATCTAGGTAGGAGAAACAGTAAAAACACTCTAAGCAGTAATGACACCGTTATTACTGAAGGTTTTGCTCAGAGGCACGACGGTACGTCTCGACTTTCTCGTGGCATCAACACCCGTAGCAGGAGCGCTGTTAAAGGCGTGCTTGCGGGCCTGCTGCTGAGGGCTGCGGTTGTGAGGCTTCTTGAAGCGCTCGAGGTCGCCAGAGTCGAGGATTCTCGAGACTTCGCGCTCAATGTCGGCAAAGCTGTCGTAAGGAATGTACTCGATTCCGTGCTCGATGCAGTACTCCTCGAGTCTGAGGCCGGCGCGGGCAAACAGGACATCGGCTTCGCGGGCAGCGGGAAGATCAGAGACGCCGTCGCCGATGAAGATGATGAGAGGGTTGGTGTTGGCAGGCAGGTGCTTGCGGTAGTGAGCGCGACGCTCCTTGATCGAGAGCGACTTGTCGTGGCCGAGGGGCGAGTCGTGGCGCCAGAGGACCTTCCACTCTGAACCGTCGTCTGCAATCTCGGCGTCGTTGGAGATAATGTCGATCCGTTTTGAGTGCTCACCGACAAACTCGTTGAGAACACCCCGCAGGACAGGCTTGAGACCGGCGGAGATGACGTTGAAGGGAAGACCTTCGCGGACGCAAAAGTCGTGGAAGTCGATAAAGTCCGGGTCAATCTCTAGCTTGGCCTTCATGGCCTCCATTGACTGGTCGAAGGGCACATTGAGTGAACCCCACATCTCCTCGGAGACTTCTCTGAACGAGCGCTCGCCAGTGTTGATCTGGGCGTCGAGCATCTCGCGGTGCTCAGAGCCGCAGCCATGTTTGTCGAAGAGGACGTGGCCGGTATCCTGCATGAAGATGGTGCCGTCAAAGTCGGAGAAGATGGCGACGTCTTTGCGCATAGCGGAGTAGGCCATGATGATGATGATAGTAGTAGGAAGTTGTTGTTGTTGTTGTTGGAGTAGTAGTAGTCAATGCCAGGAATGCTAGCAAAGTAGTGAAGATAGTAGTAGAGGCTGTAAAAGCAGGAGCTGATGAAGAAAGGAAAGGGGGCATCCATGTGGGACCGCAGCCGTACTTATATATCTGATAGTGGATGGGAAGGCAAACAGTACTTCACGAAGGAGTGCCCGAGTGTGTGATCCAAAACTTTACATTGCCATCTGCGCTAGAGCTAATATAGTTAGTGCCGCGGTGTTCCTGCGTTAACTAATCCAGAGCGGACTAGCGCTGTGGCACAAACTTTGGTAGTGCAAGTCTTGTGAGTTGTGATTCGGACGGCAGGCGCCGAGGAACTCCCAACTGCAGAAGCAAATGCGGACGCAGATAGCGGTGGTAGCCAGGTTATCTAGACTGATGAATCGCGGTATTGGAGGCAGCAGCACTGGCAATGCGAAGAGCGAAAAAAGCACATGAAGTGCTTGAGACCGAGATCGTCGTCGCGAGCTGCATCCCAGACCGCTGCCAGACAGCACTTTGATAGCGACGAGACGATGTCGATGAAAGCGGAAGCGACAGACAGTCCTATCTGAGACGGGTCCGTGTTTAGAAGTGGGTCAAGCAGGCGGCTGCGCAGAAAAAGACTGACCTGGGAGGTGGTTATGTCAGAGATCGCCGGGTCGGGTGTCCAAGAAGAGCGAGCTGATTGAAGAACAAGTCGGGAGCTGAACAAGAACGTACACACAGGCTCTGCCGGGGCTGTTCTATTCACATGGACTGAATGTGCTATTAGATGATATGCTGTGCCAGAGAGCGAGATATGCTGTTCTGAGAGCTGCTAGCAGCCTCTTGGAGAGTAGCAGAGCGGAGTAGAGAGTAGAATAAGGGCAATTCCATGACATCATCGCCGCGTCAGAGAAGCGATTGCCCCTTCTCCGCAGGACAGCTCGACATTCAGCGACGGCGACGATACTTCTCCCTCGCCCATCGTGAGTTTGCTGAATATGTTCCAGTAAATGCACATGAACCCGCCAGCACGCTGCTGCTCGCTGTCGCTGCGAGGATTGATGCATGCCCACACGCACACAGCACACGCGTCTTATCGCAAGCTCGTCTCTTCTCACCGCGTCCTCCTCGACCACCGCGGCCCCCACCGCAGATCCGCCGCCGCACGGCTCTGTCCTTCCCGGCGTCGTGACCTTCGCCGCAAACCCAACGCTCCTCAATATGCACCGCGGAACGTGGCGGAATACGAAAACGCGTCAGAACGAAGCCCAGAGAAACGTGTGCTCAGACACGCATCACAAAACTCAATCACTTCTCCCAATCTGGATCACACTCACATAGTATATCACACGCTAGAATAACTCACAAACTCTGTATTACAGCTGATGACGTAGAGATCTGTCGCTCGCTGCGCCGCCGCCACCGCCAACGCTCAGCGAGCTTCGTGGGTTTTCCTCGGCTATCGCCAGCGTCGGCCAAGACCGAATTAGAAGCAAACAAACTTCGCGGCCGTTCGCCCATCTCATCGTCATCGTCATCTCAGATACTCGCTCTGCTGCTCCGGCGCGGAATGCTCCGCCAACAGTGCCTTCACCACGTCGCTGGCTGCTGCGGCGCCGGCGTAGAACGCTCCACCAACAGTGCCTATCTGAAGCTCATCCGCGCAGTGCTCGCCAGCAAACCACAGCCGTCGCGCAGCAACTCCCGTTCTCAGCAGCGATAATGCCCTCCTGATATCTGCGCATCCTGCCGGTGCGTAGACGTAACTGCCGTAGCCCGCGTATCTATCTGTACTCCAGCTCGTGCGGACAATCGCGCGCGGGATGTCCCGTGTAGCGTCGAAGCCTTCGAATTTAGAGTAGAATGGCTCGAAGAATCGCGACACCTCGTCATCTGTCTGGAGTCCGACCACGTGTGCAGAGATCTCGCCGCAGGTGTACCACAGCAGTGTCGGTTGCGCGTAGGGAGAGGGCAGCTGGGCCAGCGAGACCACCGACATCGGCCAGTGCTGAGATGTGTATTCTGGCAACAAGAACTCGGCTTGGTCTACGTCGCCCCAAAATGCCCTATCAAACTGCATGTATACCTACAATCGTCAGTATCGATCTCTCATATCATAAAGTAGAGGTTTACCTTTTCTAGCCGGCCGAATCCAATACTCTTGATTGCAGTCCCCATCTCGCTCGGCAGCTCAGGCTCAAACTTGATCCCGCCAGCCTTCAACACTCCCAGCGGCACCGCACAAACAACCGCATCAAACCCCTCAACTTCTCCCGCCTCAAGCACAACCGCTGCCTTCCGCGTCTTTTCGTCTGTCTCTATCGCCACAATGGCTGTTTGCAGCCGTAGCTTGACGCATTCGTGCTCGAGCACCGGCTTCGCAACGCGTCGCAAAATCCCCGTGTACCCGCTCGCGACAAACATATTCGCGCCCTCAGCCATCTCTTCCAAGCACATAAACTTCAAGCTCTGTTTTGCCGTAGACTCACCAATATAAAACCCAAAGGCATCCATAGCGTCGCGTATCCTGACGCGTTCGTCTTCATCTAGTCCTTCGCGCGACATTTCGCTCTCGACGTAGTCTAGTAAACTTAGACGCGCGTCGATACTCGCAAACTTCTCTGCCGAGTACGCGATCGCGCGATCCACATACTCCCACATCTTGCCTTCGATTTCTTCGGTCTCTTTCCGTGTGAGCTTGCGGCCATTGCGAGCGTAGATCGCGTTGCGGTCACCGATATCGTGAAGCGAGACTTCGGGATAATGGTAGTACTCTTGCAGTGAGTTTGCGGGGGAATCACCGTGTAGCCAGTTTGGTCCTAAATCCACTCCTTGTCCTAATTTCTTTGATTCGTGAATCTATTTCGTCAGTATGTCGTTCAGTTAAGCACAAAACGAGACGTACCCGTCCACCAATCCGATCTCTTGCTTCAAAAATCGTGACATCTTTAATCCCGCTCAATAGTAACGATCGACAACAGCTGATCCCGGCCATACCGGCTCCAACCACTGCTACTTTAATATTTGCCATGGCTGCGCTAGTAGTCTGGTGAAAGAGTTTGATAATAGACAGCGATTGGCTAGAGCCTTCGACGGATATCTGGTTCGACAGTGAGAGAGTATAGGCCCTAGAAGGTAATATGTCAAGTTTCTCCCTATTCAAATGTATTGAAAAAGAGCGATATTATCCAATTGTGTTCTTCCAGTTGAATATAAAAAGTGGGGTTAAGCAGAGACTGTTCGATTCGAATACTCTTTATACTGAATCAAATAATTCTTAAAAACCTTCCAATTGATCTCTCACTAATCCACCTCAACCTAGAAATAGACCTTGATACTGTTGTATGCGATAATTTAGACAAACCCACTTCACACTTGTGATATAGCTATCTCTCTGTGTTGTTGAGGAACACGTGGATAGTGTGCTGGATGGGTTATCTTACACAAACCTCGTGGTTCGCGAGAGGTGAACTCCCAACACTGACTGAATCCCAGCGCATTTTAATGATCACTTCACTTCGATGGATCACTGAATCAAGAAACAATAGATATAAAAAGCAGTATAAAAACAGAAAAATAAAGAAGACGTAAAATGGCGATATATATACTCTTCACTTCACCCCTATCAAAAAAATAATACTCCAAAACGTTGAAGATCGAGGATTGTCTGAGATCTTGAAACGGGCGATATCCATCATTCTCTCTCGTCGGGAACCTATGTTACTTATTTATTGGGTGCCTTCTACGTAATTATTACACCCTGTTAATTTATGATTTTGTCTAGTCGTGGAAAACGGGAATGTATAGTTCAGACATACTGGACACCTGATCAGATCAGCTTTATGTCACGATTACATCACGAATACGCTCTTCCACGCTCGCAGTACTCTCTGAATTCTGGCTTCCAAGTAACGTCACATATCGTCATTAAATTCTTTATTTATCTTTTTTTGCAGATCCAAATTGCATTCCATCATAAATTTGATAATTCCTCGAGTTCTGAAGTCAATCACGTGACAGGAGACCTGCTTGAACAGCTTAGGACGAGTTCTTGCTTGTTTTTGATAATTGATTTTGCAATCTAAATAGACTCTAAAAGTAATAGTGATTCATTATCGTACTTCTGTTATATAGTCTCTCCATGGTCGCGTAGTTGTAACTTCACTATACTGGCAGAGATTGTAGATTGAAGGAGGGTAACACTGGCTGCGACATTCGAGTGCGCGCAGCAGTTTGGAATCAATAAGCTAGGAGGTGTCTTTTCTACAACACTACATACACACAGAAACCCACACAATGGACCAATTCTCAGATTCCGGAGGTGAGTTACTGTTAACTGAGCTATTATTATGATCGAAGAGAAGAAAGCGACTGACGAGGTGGGATAGAGCTATTTGTGATCCACAATCTTTTCTACCAAGGCGCTTACAAGGAAGTCCTCGAGCATTCCTCAGCAGGATACTCCGAGCCTGCGCAGCTTCAATGCCGGATCTATAAATATCGTGCGCAAATTGCACTTGGGGAAGCCGCGACTGTTATCGAGGAACTTGAAGATACAGAGAGCGAGGCTGCGTTAGCTGCCGTCAAGGCGCTCGCCTTGTATAAAGCTGGCGAGGAAGAGGCGAGTCTTGAGATTGTGCAGGAGCTTGTCGAGACTGCGGGAGAGGACTCGAATGTGCAGGTGTTGGGTGGAATTGTGTTGTATCTTGCTGGAAAGGTTGAGGATGCGTTGCTGCTGCTTAGCCAGCACGAGGATAACCTCGCCGCGTATGTTTCTTCGATATGTGATGCATGAGAGTCTGTACTAACAGTATGATGAAATGTCCAGAGTCGCGATGATTGTACAGATTAGATTGGCGCAGAACAAGCTTGATATGGCTGCAAAAGAAGTCACACTCGCCAAGCGATGGGGCCAGGACAACATGCTCGTCAACCTCGCCGAAGCCTGGGTCGACCTCAGTCTTGTATGCCCCCCTCTTTTATGTTTGCTTAGTTTATACTGACTGTGCCAGGGCGGCGACAAATACCAGGACGCTTTCTACATCTACGAAGAACTGACACAGACTCCGTCCTCGTCCAACGCGCGCACATTCGTCGGTCAAGCGGTCGCTGATATCCAGCTGGGCCGTTATCCTGAAGCCGAGGATGCAATTAACTCTGCGCTTGAGCGCGATGGTTCGAGTTCGGAGGTACTTGTTAATGCGATTATTCTGTTTACGTTGCTCGGTCGCGATTACTCTGCGTACTCTGAGTATGTTTTTTTCTAATGCCTTTTGACTGAGCTTGTTGAAGCTAATGCGATGCTATTTAGGACACTCAAAGCCCAGGATCCTTCAAATGCATTCCTGGTCGATTACGAAGAAAAGAGCGCGCTATTCGACACCTGCGCTGCTCAATACACGTCTCTTATTGTCGAGTAACTAGACTGATTCTCTAGACTTTTCTTACATCTATTAGACGGCAATGAGTTGCCGTTTTGTTTGTGTTGTTTGCAACTGTATAATATAAATACTACGATCCCAATTGAGCCCACACATATCTTTCAATTCAAACAATGCCACGTACATATTTTAACCAACATTCTCTCTCCTATCAACCACGATACAGCATAAGGATCAAAACAACGGACACATATAAACCACAACCACGCAACAACGAGAACCAATTAGGGCACAGACCCCGTGCGTCGTACACACGCACACAAATTTTTTTTTTCAGAACGAGGACTTCCGTCTGAAACCCACTTCGGTAGTCTTCTCTCTTCTCACGCATTATTGATCATCGCAGAATATCAATTTAACATTCCTCACAATGGGTTTCGGAGATCTTACCACTGCTACTGGTATGTGTTTATTTTTTCTGTTTTTAGCTGGATTCGAAGGGTGTGGTTGGGAGTGTGGAAGACGTGGTTTGAAACTGCGGAGTTTGAGGCAGAGATGTGGAATATGAGAGAGACAACCGATATACGCGAGTGAATGATGAATGAGAAGCTGACGATTGCAATTTGATAGGCCTTAAGGCTCTTGACTCCTTCTTGGTTGCCGAGTCCTACATCTCTGGGTATGTGTTCGATATTGATTGATTAGTGATAAGATTTTGGATTCTTTGCAGTGCACCTCGACAAATCCCCCCGTTTTTTTAATTTATGCATGCTGCGAAGCAGGAGTATAGAGAGATGAAAATGCTATGATGAAAAACAATGGTCCGTGTTTATGATAGCGGATTAAGACCCCGCATTTGGCTGAATACAAACCCATGTTTTATACATTTCTGATCGCTTCTGTGAATTGATATTGCTAGTATCTTACTTCAGTTGCTGCAATTTCTTTCCACTCTTTTTTTATTCTCTTTTGGATTTTTCGTGCATTGCAATTCGAGTTCAACAATCTCACTGATCTCTATAAAGCACTTTCACTAATTGTGAAATAGATACGCTCCGTCGCAGGCTGATGTGATTGTCTTCAAGGCTGTTGGCTCTGCTCCCGAGAGCGCGACCTACCCGTACGTTTTTGTTATAAATGTATGGATGTGAGAAATTTTCTAATTCTTAATAGGTCTGCTGCTCGTTGGTACAAGAACATTGCCTCGTACGAGAGCGAGTTGTAAGTGCTTACCTCGTTTCATGATAAAGAACAGAGCTAACGTGAGTAGCGCCTCGCTGTCTGGCGATGCTTCTGCCGACATTACCTCGTTCGGCCCCGAGATCACCCCCGAGGAGCCTGCTGCCGAGGAGCCCGCTGCCGAGGAGGAGGATGACGATGTCGACCTTTTCGGATCCGACGACGAGGAGGAGGATGCCGAGGCCGAGAGAATTAAGGCTGAGCGATTAGCCGAGTACCAGGCCAAGAAGGCTGCTAAGGGACCCAAGCCCGCTGCTAAGTCGATTGTTACTCTTGACGTCAAGCCCTGGGACGACACCACCGACATCAACGAGATGCTTGCCAACGTCAAGGCTATCGAGAAGGATGGTCTTGTGTGGGGTGCCAGCCAGTTCATCGCTGTCGGATACGGTATCAAGAAGATCCAGATCAACTTGGTTATTGAGGACGAGAAGATCTCGCTTGACGACTTGCAGGCTGAGATCGAGGAGGACGAGGACCATGTCCAGTCGACTGATGTTATTGCTATGCAGAAGTTGTAAGTGCTCTTTGAGCGTCTATGTTCTATAATGACTATGCAACTTATTCTACACTATACTCAATTATATGTAAGATATGTAGACTGTAGACTATGTGTAAGAGCTGAGCCTTGCGGGGGAGGCGCTGGCCGTGCGTCAGAAGACACTCTCGCCTGAGCCGCAGTGCTCACCCGTACAACGCCTGCATTTTTTTTTCTTCCTCAAGTGACTCTATTTCCAGGATATTTCCAAGCCAGAATACTGTACCGCCATGAGAGTTTCGATGTTTGTGAAAAAGTCGTTGACGAGAGCGAAGGCCAGCAGTTGTGTCTCTGTTTCGAGTCCAGTCCGGATCTCGCACGCCAGATCATCCTCTTCTTCAGCAGAATCCTCGCTGAAGCGGACTCCGCTGTATGATCTTCACCTGGCGCATGGCGCAACGATGGTCCCGTTTGCAGGGTACTCGATGCCGGTGCTGTATTCATTGCAGACACATGTGGAGTCGCATAACTGGGTGCGGAGTGAGGCTGGGTTGTTTGATGTGTCGCATATGGTGCAGCATAAGTGGGTTGGCCTGCTTGATTTCTTTGATTTAAAGATGGTAAACTAACTTGGCCTATGTAGATTTAAAGGACCCGGAGCAACTGCATTTCTGGAGCGAATTACGCCGTCAGGAATCAAAGAACTCGCTCCATTCCACTCAACCCTTTCGACTCTGCTCGTACCCGGCACAGGCGGTATCGTCGACGACACCATCATCACCAAACACGCCGACGACGAGTATTACGTCGTGACAAACGCAGGATGTCGCGAGTCTGATTTGGCGTACTTCTCCGAGCAGATTCAGGCTTTCAAAGATGTCGATCACGAGGTTCTTGATGGATGGGGGATCCTGGCAGTGCAAGGCCCGCGAGCTGCTGAGGTCATGCAACGATTGACGGATGATGATTTGAGTAAGCTGAAGTTTGGGATGGCGGCGTATGTCACGTTTCGTGGTGGCGAGAAGTACCATGTTGCACGGGGCGGATATACCGGCGAGGATGGATTTGAGGTGTGCATTTGTGTTTTCTGGGTGTGCTGATGGAGCAGTGGTGAACTGACATATTTCATTGCAGATTTCTGTTCCAGGAGACAAGGCGATGGGACTGACAGAGCATTTGCTAGGCGAATCCGAGTCAGTGCTCAAGCTCATCGGGCTCGCCGCGCGCGACTCGTTACGCCTCGAAGCTGGCATGTGTCTGTACGGCCACGACATTGACACGACGACAACGCCAGTCGAAGGATCGTTGTCGTGGATCATTCCTAAACGCAGGCGCGAAGAGGGCGGATTCCACGGCTTCGAAGCAATTTCAAAGCAACTTGCCGACGGTGTCGCGCGTCGTCGCGTCGGTCTGACGGTGCGCGGCCCGCCTGCGCGCGAAGGCAGCATCGTATACGACTCCACCGGCGAGTCCGTGATCGGGCAGATCACGTCAGGCAGTCCGTCGCCTACGCTTGGAGGTAACGTCGCGATGGGGTATCTTGCACGGGGCAATTGGAAGGTTGGGACGAAGGTGTTTGTGGAGGTGCGTGGACGTAAGCGCGAGGGTGCTGTTGCGAAGATGCCGTTTGTGCCTACGCGATATTTCCGTTAGGAAATGCGCATTATTTGATCTAGAATGGTTGCCATATTGGCAATATGACTGGTGTTGTCCACGAGTTCAGATAGGCGGACAGTCAGATAGTCAGATAGTATGATTAAGTTTCTTGCGGACAACAGGTCAACGACAGTCTGCTGAATACGCTGTATGACCACAGGCTGTTTATATAGACAAGCAGCAACAAAGCAGACTAAGTGCGTAGAACATTAGATAATCCTAGGATAAGCAGGGCCGCTGAGTGGCCGGTGGCCGAGCAAGCCGGGCGGGCCGACGCGGAGCGACGCGGAGCGAGTGGCCGACGAGCGAAGACAATAACAATAACAACACAGAACAGCGACAGCACAGCAACAACACCACGCCAGCCATCTTAGTTAAACTAATAGAACACACTACAGCCAATATACTACTACAATTACCACGCTATTACATAAATATCCTGCATTATACAGTAAAGTAGACGCCGCTGCCTGCTCCGGCGCTAGGCCCAAATAGGGAGCTTCAGGGGTCGCCCGCTCTGATTGGCCGCCGTCCACAGGCCGGCCTCGGTGCGAGGCTCACTCAACCAGCGACCGCCTCTTCTTCTTCACCGTCCTCGCGAACTCCTCCTCCTGTCTGCCCCAGCACTCCTCCTCTGCTTCATCAGCTTCCAGTCAGTCAACAATGCTCTCCTTCTCTCGCACGGCTGCTGCCCGCGCTGCCTTCAACCCGTCGGCTGTCGTACGTTCTCCACTGCTGCGTCGGCGTCGGCGTCGACCCTCTTTTTCTGTTTTTTTCTCATGAGTGCTAATGATCCCATAGGCTTTCCGCCGTTTCAATTCTGATGTTGCCGCTTTCAAGGGTGTCAAGAATGCTGCTGTATGTTGTTGATCGTGTGGTTTTGGTCGTTTTTATTGCCCGGTTTGCTAATCTTTGGATCATGCAGGGCAAGTATACCGTCACTTTGATCGAGGGCGACGGTATGTCTTATTTCCCTATCCTTTTTTCTTCTGTTCTGTTTTTGATACTAACTGCTCTTCTAGGTATTGGAACTGAGATTTCTGCTGCGGTCAAGGACATCTACGCCGCCGCTAAGGTACTCCATCTTCAATTCATCCTCACGATTCTCTATCAGATCGAGCTAACTCTCAACGTAGGTCCCCATCACCTGGGAACCCGTCGACGTCACCCCCATCCTCAAGGACGGCAAGACCGCGATCCCCGACGAGGCCATTGCCTCTGTCAAACGCAACTACGTCGCCCTCAAGGGTCCTCTCGCGACCCCCATCGGCAAGGGCCACGTCTCGCTCAACCTCACCCTACGCCGCACCTTCAACCTCTTCGCCAACCTCCGTCCGTGCCGCTCCGTCGTCGGTTTCAAGACCCCCTACGACAACGTCGACACCGTCCTCATCCGTGAAAACACCGAGGGTGAGTACTCCGGCATCGAGCACGTCGTCGTCGACGGCGTCGTCCAGTCCATCAAGCTCATCACCCGCCCGGCCTGCGAGCGCGTCATCCGCTACGCCTTCCAGCATGCCATCGCTACTGGCAAGCCCAAGGTCCTTGTCGTCCACAAGGCTTCCATCATGAAGATGTCTGATGGTCTTTTCCTCCAGACCGCGCGTGAGGTCGCCAAGGAGTACCCTCAGATCGAGCTGGGCGCGGAGTTGCTCGACAACACCTGCCTCAAGATCGTCACCGACCCCGAGCCGTACAAGCCCGTTGTCATGGTCATGCCTAACCTCTACGGTGACATTCTTTCCGACATGTGCTCGGGTCTCATCGGTGGTCTCGGTCTCACCCCGTCTGGTAACATGGGTGACGAGGTCTCCATCTTCGAAGCCGTCCACGGTTCCGCCCCTGATATCGCTGGCAAGGGTCTCGCTAATCCGACCGCTCTTTTGCTCTCCTCCGTCATGATGCTTAGACACATGAAGCTGAACGAGTACGCCGACAAGATCGAGAACGCCGTTCTTTCCACCATCGCCTCGGGACCCGAGAATATCACTGGTGATCTCAAGGGTACCGCCAGCACAAAGCACTTCACCGAGGAGATCATCAAGCGTCTGTAAATTGTCTTCTCTAAAATAGACATTTAGAGCAATTTTTCTTGGACTACCAATTGTTTTATGTTTGATGTTTTGAAAGCTTTTTGAAATGCTGTGCAATGCCGAGTCTTCTTTTTTGTTGGTTTTTTTTCTACGCGGGTTGTTAATTGTGATAAGCATGCATCTTTTTTTTGTTGTCTTGTTTTATTGCGAATTATCGTGAAAAAAAAGTCCTTTAGGAATAAATATCATAGATCAAATATTGCTGTAGTCCGCGGAGACACTTCAAGACTCTTTGTTGTAACCCCTCCGAGGAGCTGTTCAGAGTTGTCGTATAACCAAATACGGCCAAACCCTATTCTCCTTGTCCACTCGAAAAATTTACCTTCACCTCGGGAAAACTGCGCTCTCTTTTTTTCTTTTCTTTTGCACAGTCTCGTTTGTAGCTGCAGATTTTATTCAAAAATCAGTAAATACCAAAGAGAAAAGCAAAATGTCTGGAGAGCTTACGCACGCTACTATTAAGGGTATGTTTTTGGTTTGTGCGGTTTCAATTCGGACTGAGCGGTGCAGCAGTCTGAATTCGAATCGTAGAGCTGCAGTGTTCTTCACCGATCACTGGGGTCGATCTGGCTTTGCGAGAATTAAATACTAACAGACCTACTTTAGACGGATGGTTCCGCGAGGTTTCGGATGAGTTGTGGCCTGGTCAGGCTATGACTCTCCGTGTGAACCAGATCTTGCACGTCGAGACCTCAAAGTACCAGGATGTTCTTGTCTTTGAGAGTTCCAACTACGGAAATGTGCTTGTTCTTGACGGTGTTATCCAGGCTACCGAGCGCGACGAGTTTGCGTATGTTCACTTCTTCTTTGCTTTCAGAAGATTAAGCTAATGAATATGAAGGTACCAGGAGATGATCACCCACCTCGCTATGTTCAACCACCCCAACCCCAAGCGTGTGCTTGTTATTGGCGGCGGTGACGGCGGTGTTCTTCGTGAGGTCGTGAAGCACGAGTGTGTCGAGGAGGCTGTCCTCTGCGACATTGATGAGTGCGTCATCCGTGTGTCGAAGAAGTATCTTCCCTCGATGGCCGTTGGTCTTCAGCATCCCAAGGCCAAGGTCTATGTCGAGGACGGATTCAAGTTCCTTGCTCAGTACAAGAACCACTTTGACGTGATCATCACCGATTCGTCTGACCCCGAGGGCCCTGCTGAGTCGCTTTTCCAGAAGCCTTACTTTGAGCTTTTGAACGATGCGCTGACCGAGAACGGCGTTATCACTACCCAAGGTTGTGCTGTGATGTTTCTTTATACCTCAATTCTTGCTCGTATTGTGCTGCTGAGTATACTGCTCACAAGAGAGAAAGGATAATTTCTTCCACCTTTAGATCTGAACATGTTGCTAATACGTTTCTTTTTAATAGCCGAGAACATCTGGCTCCACATGCCCCTCATCCGCGACCTCAAGAAGGCCTGCTCAGAGGTCTTCCCCGTCGCCGAGTACGCCTACACCACTATCCCTACGTACCCTTCGGGCCAGATCGGCTTCATGGTCTGCTCCAAGGACGCCACTCGCAAGGTCAACGAGCCTCTGCGCATTAACAATATTGAGGAGGAGAAGGAGAAGTACCGTTATTACAACGCCGAGATCCACAAGGCTTCTTTCGTCCTGCCTACCTGGGCTCGTACTTTCTTGAACGGAAAATAAATTAAACATAAAGCACTATGGCGGTTTTTGCGAGCGAGTAAGGGAACAAAGTGTATAGTGATTTCTTTTGTGGTGCTTTTTTACTTCTTTAGAAAGTGCTGAGGCTGTAGTATCGTCTGGGAAAAAAAGTTGTTTGGGAATTGTATTAATAATGTTAAACCTTTATCATTCATTCTATGTGTAAACGCTATAAGTAGTTGCAGATGCAGCTGTAATGCTGTAGTAGTGCTGTTACGGTGGCTAAAGATATAAGCTACGGAGTACATTATGAGGGAGAACAGACGAGTAAGAAGATATATTTACAATTATATAAAGCAATGCAAAGAGTAGTGCATATCATAAAAAGGTGAGCAGATTATCTACCAATGTTCAAAAGCAAAGCATTAGCAGAGGATCCTCCGTTCTGGTCACCGCCGGGGACGTAAGTGACATTGCTCGACTTTGCGAGTGTGCCAGCGATCTCCTTTGCGGCTTCGATCCGTCTGATGAGAATCAAACCATCACCGTTCTTTTCAAGAGCTTTTGAGATCGTCTCTGCAGCTTCGGCTTCACCTTCGGCGCGGATAACAGAGGCTTGCCGTTCCTGCTCGGCGCGCTCGACAACGAAACGCGCACGCTCGGCCTCCTGCTGCGCGATCTGTTTCTCCTCTACAGCCTTCGTGAAGTCACGGCCAAAAGTCATGTGCGTGATCGAGACGTCTTCGAGCGCGATGTTGAACTCGGAAGCGCGCTTGACGAGGTCGTCGCGGATCCGCGCGGATACGATCTCTCTCTGTGTGATGAGTTCTGCTGCGTCGAACTGGGCCACGATGGCTTTCAGCACTTCATTTCCGATGGATGGCAGAACACGCTCGTCGTAGTCGAGACCCAGGTTCTGGTAGATCTGCGGAAGATGGGTCACGTCAGGCCGATGCAGGACACGCAATGTCAGCGACACCATCTGCAAATCCTTCGACCCAGTCGTGGTCGAGATATTCCGCGGCGTAGTGCGCACATCCATCACAACTGCGCGTTGCAGCCACGGAATCAGAAAATGAGTGCCCTCTGAGACGACGGTCTGCTTGACTCCAGAAAGACGGTCGAAGATGACTGCGCGCGATCCTCCTTTGACGTCGTACATCGACGACTGGGCGACTGAGGCCCCGATAGCTAAGGGAAACGCAAGGCCTAATTCGTTAGAATGTGCTTGAATACACAATAATACACCTTTAAAAAAACTCACGATAGATCCAAGTCAGTGCTCGAACAGACATCGTTGTTGTTGCTGAGAAGTGGTGAGATTTCTTTGCTGATGATCCAACACTGCACTTTCTTCTTCTCGTCTCTTCGGCACGTGATCTAAACAACACAACACCCTCGTAAAATGTAAGCTACACTGAGCCAATGAGAGCCGGTGCAAAGGCTTGATCCGAGGCAGCCTTGAATTCTCGTCAAGGGTTGCGCTTGAGTCTTCACGTATCTCGTCTTTACATTTCCTTAAAACACAGTAACTGTGAGTGTTTTGGAGCGTTATTGCGCAGCATTGGAAGCTGCTGGTTCGAAAGGATTCGAGTACTGATTTTGGTTTTGTCAGGATACACAATGGGTGGACCGGAACCGCATGGATATATGGGCTGGTGGGGACACTTAGGTATGTCTTTTGGTGTTTATACGGCAATAAACATGCTAATCATTATTGAATAACTACAGGTGGCCCCAAGCAGAGAGGTACTTTCACAATCTACCAAAAAAAACATCCATAACACCAGCCAAGATACTAACAAATATATCAGGAATCGTGACTTACTCGGTCTCCTCTTACGCCCAAAAGCCTTTCGCAGGCGCTCTTTACAACGCTTTCTTCAACACCTTCCGTCGTGTTTCCTCGCAAGCTATCTTCGTTATTATCCCCGCTTCGGCTTTGCTCTACGTCGTTAACGGCGCGCGTGCCAGGTATGTCTACTTCACCACTCGCAAATCTCACTGAAAAAATGTTAACGTATCCATCCAGAAATGAGTACCTTTACAGCAAGGCTGGACGCGAGGAGCTCGAGGCTATGATGTAAATTGATATCGATTTGAATATAACAACATTATCTACTCATTCTTGGCTCATTTCCCACCTATTAACGTCATACAATTTATATATATATATATATAATCTACTCTAACACAAAATGAAACTATCACTATACAGAAAAACAAACGCCCAACGAGATCTCGACCCATGCAAAGAAAAGACAGAAGAGGAAAAAGTGAAAACATGAAAACATAAAAAAAGAAAAAACATGTACAAAGGAAAAAAATATGTATATGCTCCAGCATCCAGTATCTACTGTGAACAAAAAGACTTTTGAATCTTAAAACGAAAACTCCTTATGTGACGGACTCGACGGCACCGTAGTAGAAGTAGACTGTGGCGTACTGCCGCTCAACATCGTGCTGCTCGAGCTACTGCTGAAAAACACGCTATCGTCAATATCCCAATCATCTTCTTCTGACCCTCCGGTTCCGGACATCCCTGCACCGCCGGGGACGTCAGCTTCGTTGTCAAGATAGTCATTGAACGGTTTTTGTTGTTCGCGGACATTCCATTTTAACGTGCGACTGACCGATTCAATGTAATCCATAGGTCCAGCAGTCACGGTTGGGAACGGATACTGCGACGCCGTGACAGTGACATAGTCGCCCGAGCGCAGTTCAACGCGATGACGACCGTCGAAGGAAGCCCAGGCGGTATTCCGTGCGCCCCGCGGGACGCTGACTTTGAGAAGCATGCTGTCGGGCAGGAGCATAGGCCTGAAGGATAAAGTATGGGGGCAAATCGGCGTCACTGATATAGCCGGGATCTCAGGGTGTACGAGAGATCCACCAGCAGAAAGCGAGTATGCTGTGGATCCGGTCGGTGTCGAGAGAATGAGTCCGTCAGCTTGGACCATGGTGAGGAGGTGGTTGTTGCCGTACAATTCGAGCATCGATATCCATGGTGAGGGACCACGGTCAATAACGATTTCATTAATGACCTCATACGTCTCAGTCTGATGTCCCCCTTTGTGCACTGAGCAGGTAAACCGCATTCGCAGATTGATATTTATTCCTTCGTCGAAAATGCGATTGAGATTTGCTTCGTGATCTTTGTAAGCAAAGTTCGTCAAGAAACCAAGCGAGCCTAGTGAGAACGCCAGTACAGGCGGCACAATCCGCTGAAATAACCACGATGTGTACAGCACAGTACCGTCTCCACCTAGCGTAAGCACGAGATCAAACAGATCAGGCATGGTCTTTGTCAACTCGGGCGTCCAGTACCGCAGATTTGACTCTGCCCTGGGTTCTTCGACGAGCACGCCCTCCGCATCGAACCTCTTCGACAGCCGCAACTTCGCGTCGACGTAGACACACACGCCCCGTGTCCGTATGAGCCATAGCATGAGCTGTCTTGTAAGAAGGATGAGCGAGTTATCGCGCGCTTTGGTGACGATCAGGACGGAGCGCAGGTTGACTTTGATCGTGGCCTGGCCAATTCGCTTTGCCAGTTCGCGAACGCCGGTGGCAGTCTGCACGAGCGACGAGTGGGATAAATGCGAGAACGTCTCTGCTGAGAACTCTCTCAAAACGGAGCTGACGTCCACAGCGTCGTCCAGCCGCGAATGCACGAAGCAGGGCTTGCGGAAGTAGTCGTTGAGGCCCTCCAGCGTTGACGAGAGGATTGTGTCTGGAGTCGGCTCGACTGACGAGTCCCTGTTGATTTTCAGCGGCGAGGTCTGCAGCTTGAGACGCGGCTCCTGCCCACTGTCGTGCTGTTCAGGCTGCTGCGCCATTCTTGCGCTGCTTCTGCTGCCACTGCTGCTGCTGCTGCTGAAAAGGGGCGGAGATAGGCAGGATGTGAAGTGGAGACGGACGTTGATACTGGGGATAGGGCGCTCGCTGCCGACGGGAGGATTGGGTGCGCGTGTAAGCTAAGCTTTCTTAGTGAGCAGCGAGCGATATCCGCTGACGACACGAAACCCTCACATCCGCCACTTAGCACAGCTCACCGGGCTGCCGTGGACCAGCCCCGCCTCCGCCCGCAAGGTTTGCTGAGAGCACTGCGGACTGTGGACTGGCATTCTACAGAGAAGAGAAGAGTGGGACGCAGTAGAGAATATGAAGTAGAATATACGTGTTGCATTGCTCAGTACACGTGAAAACAGCACTCCGGCTCAGCTAATACGGCTTACATGTTTCGTGGCCGTCCTCAGGCAAAGTCCTTCTCATCATCTCAGCGGATATTCACACATCCGAATCATAAATTTACGTAGAAGCAGCAGCGGGCGCAGCGGGGGCCTCCTCCTTAGCCGGCACAGGAGGCATGTTGCGCTTGTATCCGACCTTCTCAAGTCCCAGCGCAATATAGTCTCCCGCGAGCTTGGCTCCCTTGTCGTACTGCTGCTTGAGCTCGCCCTTCGCGACGTCGGTCTTTGCATTGATCTGCGACTTTGCGACGTCCACCTGCGCGTCGATCTGCTTCTGGAACTTCAAGTAGATTGGCGGCGCGCTGAAGGCAACGATGACACCTGTACACTGCATTAGCCCACTGCTGATCAACACACACAAGCAAAACAGTACTCACCAAACAGGACAAGCGACCAAACAGACACCAACTGCACCATCTTGTACACAAAGTACGATCCCACAAACGCAGTCAAAGTGCACTGCGCACTCTCAACAAAAACAATCTTCTGCACCTCGACAAGCACAAAGTTGGCCATGACGACAGACTCGTCAAAGATCGGATCAACCACCTGCTTCGAAATCACAAAGTAGCCCTTGGCCGAGCGGAACGACGACACGAAACCAGGCGATTTCTTGATCGTCCGGCCAGCAAACTCGACCGCCACAGAAGCTACACAAACACATCCGTCAGCCTCCTTCTTTCTAGACTTGCAGTAAGATAAACTCACTTCCAAAGGCAATGTAGGCAAGATTGAACAACAATTTGACCACATTGACGTACTTGAAAACAAACAACGAAGTAATCAAGCCAGCAAACGCAATTCCAGACGGAATCACTTTCTTCCACGTTACCAGATCCGAGATCATCGTCTTGTACTTATCAAACGGAGCTACAAACAACGCACAACATGTCAGTCCATCTCGGTCATCGCCATCAATCACAACGCAAACAGATGCTATATTCTTCGTTAGAATCAATTCTCCACATAAAAAGAGAATACCTATTAACATACCACTCACGAGTCTCCGTCTCCACGGGCGCAGCAGTAGTCGACATTTTTCTTATCTCAAGACTTGGAATGAATAAACGATCAAACACAATCAAATACAATCCAGCTTCAATTCCAATAATCAAGATCCCTTAAAATCCTTCCTAAAACAAGCAAGAATTACAGTAACTAAATCAAAGCTATGATTCGCGATTTGTCTGAACTGAGTTGTGGACAGATAATCCGCAAGGCCTCTCTCTCGCTTTCTATACGTGGAATACCCGCGAAGTCCGCCAAAACTATAAATCGAAAACAAAACCCTAGCGAGCGCGTGCAAATCTGGCACGAGCACTCTTGCCAAATCAGACTCTTTTATTTGTTTACATTTAGTCAATTAGATACAACGACCTCATACTCGCATTATATATATGAATATGTAATGTACATGCTTACTATACTCCTCCTTCCATCTCACTAGTAATTCAGACTAAATGAAGAAATACAAAACGAAAAGTAAAACGCAACTCCCGCTCCAATTTAAGCAACCAATCTTTGTTTTATTATACATACAGCTCTTCTTCTTTCTCTTCTTATTCCTGGTGCACTTCAAGACTCGAGTCCTTCGCTAGATTTGCCATTCCGCCATTTTCCAATCTGCTTGAAACCTCTGTAGAATTAATTAGTACTTAGTCCCCACATACATAAAAGAAGATAAACTCACCTCGTCAAATCAACGCCCTGCAAATCACCAAGTCCTTCATCGCCATTACCACCGCCGCCGCCTCTAACAGCAGCTCCAGCAGAAGCGCCAGAAACACCCGACGAACTGCCAACTCCCGCAACCGCATTCACCGCATCAAACAGCGCATTTCCATTTCCGTTTGCCCGCTGAGGCGAGCGTTTACTATCATCAGCGTCATCAACATGTTGTCGCTGCTGCTGCTGACGCGCGCCATACGGCGATATCTGCTCATTAGCAACAGGTGAGTTATCATACTTTGACGGCGAATAATCCTGCTTTACAGGCGTCGACAGCAAATGCATGAAATTCCAAAACTGCGCGGGTGAGCTATTCGGTAAAAACGACGACGGCAGCTGTTTCTGCTGCCCTGATGACGGCGGTGCAAGTGCAAGCGCGTCTGTCTTACGACTCACGATAGGCGTCTTGGTCTCGCTATTACTGCGCAGTCCTAGTGAAATAGGACTTCCCGTTGATCCTACAGCGGCTGAAGAGTCTCCTTGAGATTTTTGTGATTGATTCGACGACTGCAGTGACGATTGCGCCTGTTGCTGCTGTGAATGTGAAGATTGATCAAGTTGATGATGCACAGGAAGCGAGACAGAAGAGTGCATGTTCGCACTAGCCGGGCTTTCGAGCCCGCTAGAGTCAGTTACATGTGTCACGGAAGCTGAAATTCCTCACCATTACGTTAGCATTGCGTATTTAGGTATTGCGACGACTTCCATAAAATAGATCCCAGAATCTTGATTTAGCGAATTTCGGGCGACTGCATCGTGATCTATGAAAAGAGTTCTTTCATTTTTTTAATCTTAGATCTATTGTCATCCTCGATGTCACGCCCAAAGACTCGCTGGTTCGCTAAATCCAGAAGGTGGCGGCGCGCAAAACCATCTAAAGGGAGAGAGACGGAGAATAAAAAGGGCGATAGTTACCTGTCTGTTTCGTAGGAGTGCCATATGGTATTCCGGAGTTACTGCTAAGCGGAATCTGTGATCCCGCAAGGGGCATTGAAGTATTTGGCATCGGGGAAGTATTCGGTCGTCCATGCCCAGCAAAAAGTGCAGCTCCTCTTCGACGAGAGAGCTCCTTATCTTGTAGTTTCTTGATATACTCGTCGCGGTACTCTGGATTGATCTGCCACTTCATACCCTTGCCAGGCTCATCGGTTGCCCGCGGTACTTTCTGAAACGCCTTACTCAGCGACAAATTATGTCTGATGGAGTTTTGCCAGCCAGTCTTCGCGTGCCGATAAAATGAGTAATGATCCGATATCCAGCTGTAGATCGCGGCCAAAGTGAGTTTGCCTTCGTCGCTCGACAGGATAGCCTGTGAAATCATAGTAGCATAGCTGTATGGCGGCTTGATATCTCGCGCCTCGTCCATACTCAAGTCGTTGTATGTATTGTCGATAGTCTCTACGCCGCGCACTTGAGGCTTTGTTATTATAGCCACACCTTTAGGGTACGCGACTGATGAGTTTGTCAGTGGTGCACGGGAGGTGATCATCTCTGATTCATCATAATCTGGAATATGTTGTGGTTGGCCATTATCCATGTCTCCCGGAACTTGGTCTGGCAGGACAAACATCATCTGTACTCCTCCTATATCGAGAATACTTCCACTATGCAGGGCCTGACTCCGTCCGCCTTTGTAGGTGACGCCGTCAATCTTGACACCATTACGTCCGGTAACTTCGATGATCCAGACACGCAAATTAAGATCATAGCGCACAATTGCGTGTTTGCGAGAAACAACTTTTGTCGGGCCCAGATCGATGTCAACGCGGTCGGGATCTATCTGTCCAGCCACAGGTTCGGAATATCTGCCGATCGTGAGACTCAATTCACGAACATAGTATGTCCACGTAGCACCTATTTAACCTTAGTATCAAATCACACTCTTACTCGTTCATAAAGCCATGAGCGAATCTTACCGGCAAGCTTAGCATAGGCTTGGACATCAGTATTTGATGCAGAGTTAGCGTTGGCGTAATCGACTGCGACCTGCACCAAGTGATCTGGCATCGTCAGGTTTTGAATGATTGTGTTGAGATTGTCGGGTTGCGACAGTGGCTGGTCTTCCTCAAACGCAGTCTGCGCATGAAAATTAGCACTCAATGGATAGAAAGCAGACCTATTTGATTGTAGGCTAAAGTACCTTTCGCTTCTTGCTCTTGCGGTCTCCTGGCGATGGAACCATATCAACGGGTGGGACCGATGATATTGACGCACCATACCGATTATGCCGAGGTCGTTTTGATGGTGACGACATGGTCTATAAAATAACAACGAAAAAATTCAAATGTCAGAGAGCAGGCTTGATAATAGAGAAGAGATCGGGTGAATCTGAGGCGAGGATAGTGCGTGGATGGTCGTTGCTAAATGAGCTGAATTTTGTAAACAAGGGCGTTCTGCGCTCCCGCTGGCTATAACCGATCTGGCAGAATACAGGACAACCAGTTGCGAGGCAACAAAACGAAGTTGAAAACCACTAAATAAGGGATCCAAAGACCAAATTCAATGCCAAGAACGATGGATAAAAGGTGGTTGTGGGCGCAGGAGCAGATGCGGACTGTGATGTTTACAAAATTCTGCACTTGAACAAAAAACCTGTCCAGGCAAGTCCGTCGTATTCACGGACCAGCGATCCCCACACGGATCAGTCAAAAGACGAGAGCAAATAAAGAAAAAGACACACCTCGTAATCGAATAAAGCAAAAGAAGCAAGCTATCGCGCGACTTGTGATTTGAGGACTCGAGAATACCGACGAGAATAGAAAGAGGAAAGCAAGGAGGAGTTGGCGAGGGTTTCTGGTTGTTTGCGTGGGCGTGCTTGTCAGCCGTTTTCCCTTCTTTGCCTTGTCCGGAGCGGCTTATCGTGGCGAAATAAACAAACAACAGAACGCGACAGAGAAAGAAGAAAAAGTTGAAAGACAAGAACAGGAGCGTTGACGAGTACAGTAGGGGAAAGAGTAGACTGTTATGGGAATATACGTGAGGACAGCGGTGTGTGTGTGTTGCTACGGTGCGTGCAGAGCTGTGTTTACGTGGGCAACACCAGACTGAATCCATTTCTGTCTGCTTTCTGGCTGTTTCAATGAATATTATATTGAATACAAACAATTAACAAACACTCTCGTCGTCTGCTCTGCCTCGTCCTGGGTCCTTTTCCCTGCTTCCTTGCTTCCCGTCTGCCTTCCCTTCAACGCTCACCCTCACACTTGCGCGTCTAAAAGCACTCTCAAAACAAGAAAAACACTCAAACAAAACAAACAAATCATGTTTCCTAAACAGAAGAAAACCCTTCCCTCGTCTTCCAAACACAAACCTTCGCCTCGTCATCGCGTTTAGGGCTGTTCTCAGCTCGGATATCTGCGCCCAGCTAAAAGCAAAGTAACCTAACCGGTAAATATTCAATTTTCTCCCGATGCGAGCACGCTCGACGCTTTTCGCTCCTTGTTCTCGCAAAAGTGTTTCCTGTCTTGGATCATCTATCTGTTCATAAATCGCTGTGTCTATATTGTGTCGTTGGCATACAACATACTCAATTTTTATATTTAATTTATTCTTATTTTAATATATAATAATAAATAAATATATAATAACATTTCACGCAAAAGCAATTATTCTACATAGCATCTTATCCTACGCAGGTCGAGCATACTTATAAATCTCTTGGAACTCGTTCCAGCCCTTTTCAAAATCATTCAAATCAATCTCCCAAAGATCCTTGGCATTCTTCTTCAGCAGCGAATTCAGATCCTCTTCCTTGCCATCGCGCTCACGAAGCAATCGCTCGTATCGTTCTCTAGTCAACGACCAAATCGGCATCTAAAAAAATGTTAATCAACCACCCAAAAGGGATTTTCATAGCGCAATACTTACTCCAAGCAAATAATCATATGAAGACACATCGACTCCCTCTTCAACACTATGAGACTCCTCCTCAGCCTTCTTCGCAGCCTCCTCCAAATCCTCCTCGTCATCAAGCGGTCCAAATTTCTTCTTCTTTGAAATCGGCGGGAACTTCAACTTCTTCAATTCAAGCACAAGCTCGACTCGCTTTCGGTTAGACACAATCAACTTTTTCTCGATAATCATCTTCACAAATCGCGCCTGTGCCGATAACTTCTCAAGCTGATCAGTAAATACACTCGCAAGATGATCCTTTCGTCGCTGATAGTAGTCCAATCGAACGTAGTAGAAATCCTTCAAAATATCCTCAACGCTCTCATACTTCTTAATCCGCCCGTTCGCATCAAACGCAACCATGTTGTTCATACTTATCGAATTCGTCAAGTGGAACTTGTTCAGCAGCCCCTCAGACAACGCCTTCGCCATTTCCTCCTCACTCAGCGTCACAACAAACTTGATATCCATCTTGTGCTGCTCAGTCATATCCTTAATCCACGGTCGCTGCTTCTCAGTGCCTGCCATACCAGCCAGCAAAAACTCCTTCATCGTGACCGTCCACATCCGAATCGGCAGCTCGGTAATCTCGACTATGCTGTCGCCAACCTGCCGAATCGTTCCCGATACCTTATATTTATCTGGTCCCATTCGTTCAATCGTGCCATGCCATCCTCTGTACCACGGGTCCATCGGCTTTAGCATTTCTCCCTTCATAATCCGCCGAATGTTATCAATAATATCGGCTGGATTATAATTAGGAATCGACGTACTCCATCCCGTTCCAATTCCATCAGCACCATTGACAAGCACCATAGGAATAACAGGCATATACCAATCTGGCTCAATCCGCTTCTCCTCCTCAGTCATATAATTCAACACCGGCTCATCATCAACGTGGAACACCTTACGTGTCAACGGATTCAATTCAGTGTAAATATAACGAGGCGCAGACGCATCCTTTCCTCCAGTGGCTCGAGTACCGAAAATACCCTTGGGCAGCAACAAGTTCAAGTTATTGCTACCCACAAAATCCTGTGCCATACTGACAATCGTTTGCACAAGCGAAGCTTCTCCATGGTGGTATGCAGACACTTCTGAAACGTACCCCGCCAGTTGAGCAACCTTGATACTTGACTTGAGATTACGTTTGAAACAGCTGAAAAGCACCTTTCTCTGACCAGGCTTCAATCCGTCAATCACAGAAGGGATTGATCGGATATTATCAGCCATCGAGAACAAAATCAGCTCCTTGTTAATAAAGTCACTGATAGGAACCTTGGGTAGCGTAGGATCAAGGTAGGTACCAGGCTTGAACAATCTAAGCCATTCCTTTCTCTCATCCGCCTTCTTCTTTGAAAATGCAAGGTCAATCAGCTCCTTATCTCCTTCCTCCAAAGCATGAAACTGCTTCAAATGCTTATCCAGCTGCTTGAAGTATTCGCGACCTTCGGCTGGGGTAGAGGTTCCCAAACCCTTGTAGTACTTGTGCTTCCATGTGCAGGTCGATCCCTCGGTCTCCTTCCAGTACTCATACTCGGGCATCGTGTAAAATGGAATAATCTTACTCTTCTTACCCTTAGTAATTGTAACTTTGACAATGGGCGTGATGAACTCAATCAAAAATCCAGGGATATCAAGCAGTCCAGGGAAGGTGGACTCCAAAAAATTGATCAGCAAACCCTTGATATGACTACCATCATGATCCTGATCAGTGAAAATCATAAGGTGTCCATATCGAAGATCCTTCGTGCTTGTATAATGCTTCTTGTGCTGTAAACCCATGATTTGTTTAATAGCTTGGATCTCTGCATTTTTCATGATCTGATCATGCGACGCTTCACGAACGTTCAAAAGCTTACCACGCAGAGGATAGACACCATAATAATCACGTCCAACCACACTAAGACCTGCAACAGCAAGTGCCTTTGCAGAGTCACCTTCGGTAAGAATCAAAGTACACTTATGACCATCTCTGGTTCCGGCCTTGTTAGCATCATCAAGCTTCACGAGCCCCGTAATTCGATTACGCTTCGAACCATCCGTTTTCTTTAAAGCCTTATCCGCATTTGCGGTCGCAATATCCATGATACTGTCAACAATGCTCGAGCTTGCGACCTTCTTGAAGAAACCATCAGAAGGAACGCACTTCGAGCCAAAAGCAGTTGCACGCGTGACCAACTGCTCTTTAGTCTGCGAAGTGAAAGCAGGATTCTCAATCAAACAGTTCACAAACAAGAAAATATTGTTTCTAATTTGCTGAGGCTTGACCGTGCTCGACTTACTCTTCTTCTTGACAACTTCGGTAAGCTTAGCAACAATCTGGTCACATACGTAATTAACATGAGTACCACCAGATGACGTTGCAATAGAGTTAACAAATGAAACTTGGTTGAAGTTGCCGTCAGAAACAGCAAAACCAATCTCCCATCTGTCGTTGACAATCTCATGAACAATGACAGGCTTGGGACCAGATAGAGCTGTCTTGGCGGACGATTCAGCCTCTGACCCTTCATCATCTGACTCAGATTTTTTAATCATATCCTCCTCTTTGATATTAGCATGAGCAGCAAGCGCAGTCACGTACATCTCCATATACTGCTTAAAGTTGCGAATCATCAATCGATTATCATTCAAATAAACTTTGATGTTTCTAACAGAACCAGCCAAATCATAAACTCGTCTCATCATGATCCCAATCAAATCGTCATCGAGTTTAGTCATTCCAAACAATTTCAGATCAGGCTTGAAAGAGATTTTTGTGTACTGCTGTCCACTGGAGTTCGAAGTAATCTTGGGCTTGCCAACTTTAGACATATTGGTGTTCCACACTTGCTTATACTTCTGCTTCGTGTTCTTGTCGGCAGTTTCGACGATAAACTCAGTAGAGTAAATATTGCAGAGTTTTGCACCATAGCCGTTACGACCACCAGTAACTTTCTTCTCGTCATCATCGTAGTTACTGGATGTAAGAAGATTACCAAAGATCAACTCTGGAATATACATATTTTCTTTCTCATGCATCTCAATTGGAATACCGCGGCCGTTGTTATACACAACGATCTCGTTAGTCTCTTTGTCAATTGAAACTTTGAGGGTATCCATATTAGGATCTCGAATCTTGTTATCGGCTGCGTTGACCAAGATCTCATCAAAGATCTTGTACAGACCGGGGACATATCGAACATTTCTTGAATATAATCAGTAAGTACATACAATATTCATAAATATAGATCAATACGCACCTGTACACCATGCTCTTTGTTTCGGAGTCAAATGTCCACATCAGTCTCTCCGAGTATTCGATAGACCCAATATACTAAAAATCGCGTTAAATGCTGACCCGCAACTGCCTTCGATAATACTTACAGTATCAGGACGTTTCAAAATGTGCTCTAATTGAGTGAGCTAGATTATAAAGGTAGGTTAACGCGTGATACATAAAAACCTAGCACATAAATGATCCTACCTTCTGATATGTCTCTGAACTTGAACCAGTTTTCTTTGCAATTGGCTTAGCAGGCTTTGCAGGCGTACCACCAAACGAATCATCATCGTCGGAAGCTTCCGAGTCATTTTGCTTCTTAGACGCGACAGGCGACGTCGGCTTCACCAGGAAGTTATCAAGCGAAGTCAATGGCTTAGCACGCGACTTAGCAGCTGCTTTAGGCTTTGGATCAGCCTTGGGTTTTGCCTTTGTCGCGACAGCTTGTTTCGCAGCGGGCTTCTTTGCTGGCGGTGAGGAGTCAAAGTCACTGCCAGAGTCGTCGCTGGCTTCGTCAATGACAACACTTGAGTCGTCTGAGAATATAGAGATAGCCTTTTGAACCGCGGCTTTCTTAGCTGGAGCAGCCTTTTTCGCTGCTGCTGTAGTAGAGGCAGCTTTGGTTTCGGTCGTAGCAGCTTTCTTCTTTACTGGAGGTTCGAGTGCTACGGGATCATCATCGTCAGAGAAGAGCGACGAAGAAGCCTTGGGCGCCGCCGTAGCCTTTTTAGCAGGTGCAGTTTTCTTTGCCGTAGCAGCCTTCTTTGTTGCAGGCACTTTCTTCGTTTCAGTGACTTTGACCTTCTTGGGGGGCGTCATCTGGAACTCATCAGAATCATCTGCCTCGAAGTCAAACACCTCATCTGAGTCGACAATAGAGCGCTTCAGAGAAGCTGCAGTAGCTGCTGCACGACGAGGAGCTGTCTTTTTAGGCTACATTTTCGTGTTAGTATACAAATAACAGTGCGAAAGGGTATGATCACGAGAGAGCAACTCACAGAAACAACAGGAGAGTAGTCCATAGCAAAATCGTCTTCGTCCGACGAGAACGACACAACTGGAGGAGCCATACTAGGCTTATGAGACTCTTCTAATTTGAATGCAACAGATCTAAATGTTCTATTAAGCACGGGGGGGAAGAAGAGAGGAAATCGGTGTGGGAGTGTTGGTTTGAAGACTGACCAAGCTTGACCACGAGCGTGTTTACAAGCGACCTGGGTAAACAAAGACGTGTTAGGTAGAGCTGTAAGCGTGCGTATATGGCATATATGCATAATACAATTGATGTTTAGACAAAAACTTTAGCCCTTCAGAAGCAAGCTTTAGTACGGCTTGGGCAGGCTCAGTGTGATATGTCGCTATCATGAAATATCCAGTAATCGCTCACTAAATATTTTAAAGGAGATAGCACAGGAAGTAGCGACAATGCGGAAGATCAGCGGGTTGTGCACTCACACACTGGGTAAAAATCATCGGCATGCGACGCGATGCAGACGCGTCAAGCTCATCTCAGACTCACTTCAAAACAGGGCTTTTGTACTCGGTGCTTAACTAATATGTAGCAAAGCAGGAATAGCTTGTGGCAAATTTTGTTCGGACTGTTACACTGTTTGTAATATGACTATATAGTTGTAATATAAATCGATTAATCAAGCATCAGAAACTCGAAAAACAAAACCATGCATCAAACATAGAATCTACAAATAAAATTCATTAAATATCCATAATCAAAACCAAATCGTGCGCCAAATGCAAGTAAAACAGTAATCCACGTATATCCAACAGCCCACTAAAACAGGTACAATAGTAAACACAAGCAGTCATATACTTCAAAGATGTGCTCAAGAAGCAAATCACTCCTCTTCGCTACTCGAAGATATATCATCTTCTACGCGATTATTGCCTGCATATCCTCTCAAGCTTATAGGAGCTCGACTTGATACGGGGATTGGCACCGGCGCTCTAACCTGCGGCAATGATCGCTGTGATGGCTGCGGCTGCTGTCTAGATTGTTGCCATTGCGAAGGAGCAGGGGTGTCATCGTCTTCGTCTGATGATGACTCAGGCTCTTTGTTTGCGTAACGAGATGAAAGTGACTGTGGTTGCCGTTGCTGAGTCTGCGTAGGCAATTGTAGTGCGTCATCTTCATCAGATGAGGACTCATCTAAAGAGATTGGAACAGGCTTTGGGATCTGGGAAAGTGGTTGATCGTCATCTTCATCACTGATCTCAGTAGACTCGAGTACCTTAACCGCTGGCTTCGACTCCGAGGTGATCATCTGGTCATCGAGAGAGGGAAGATCAATTACCCGATCGTCATTTCGAATTCTAGAAATGCTTTCCTTTTGCCTTGACGGGGATAATTGTGAGCTGGAAGCTTTCGATGCTGGCTTACTGGGGGATGATCGAGTAGATTTTAATCGAATGACGCCTGATATATGCTGTAGTTCAAAAGACTGTAGACTTGACGTCTTAGTTTTATAACACTTTCAAGGACCACAATTATTAAAAAGAGATTCTCACGTTTGTTTCCTCGTTGTAAATGAGCACGCAATCGACATCCTTGCTCTCAGTATGCTGTCCTGTGAAATTAAACGAGTCGCCCTGATAGACAAAACATATTAGATAACCTTCTTTCTCTGACAGACGCTTAAAAAGCACATACTTGGGTTCTAGGAGTCTGGAGCGTAAAGTCGGTTCCAGATCTTGTCAATATCGAAGTTTGGGTGTCGCCAACCGATTCTGGCTTGAAATTGTCTGTAGCCCAGCAAGTTAACAGTTTACTTCTATATTCAAGACCAAAAAAACAATTCAAATCTTCCATAAACATACATCGTAAAGCAAAGAGCTGGTCAGAACCATTGGCCGGCTTGGGGAAGTTCTTGCCCAGCGAAATGGAATACTCGCCGTTTTTCGACGGATCAATCATCTCGAGGCCTAGTGCTCAGACTCCTCCCAAGCGATAGCGGTAAAAAATAAAGAGAATGAGTGAGGGCGACTTTTTGTGTATTCCGCTATTTGACTGACGAGTCTGCTAGGAAAGAAAAACAAAGGCAAGACGTCTAAAGAAGTGGCATGGGACAGTGGCGACGTTGGAGAGAGAGTGTGCGTGAGGATTGCTAAGTAAAGCAGTGACCGACTGTCGGTAACAATGCTGGTAACAGTTGACTGATGGACAGCGGTCACAACTCCAAGACTGCTCTGTGTGATTGATATCTAGCTGTTTGCTATTATATTCTACCGTTTACATGTACTCTTAAGTTTTTTTTTCATCTACTCACATGGCGACTGAAAGGCTATCAGGCTGTTTTATCCGGAGCTGGCTGAGGTGTGAAGTGTCAACTGCCGCTGAGATATGACGTAGAACCTGCTCGAGGCGTCAGCTGACGGCCAAGTCCAGAGCACCCTCGACAACTCCCCTGCAATTATAGATACTATGCAGTATTCTATAAGCTATGGAAAAATAAACATATGATTTTACAGCACAGAAAGTAAAAATACAAAAGTTGCACCAAAAAAGACACGAATCCGATAAGTCCCTAGTCCCGGTAGTACACCGTCGATCGCCATACTAATACACCGTTTATCCCGTAGCAACCTCCCTCCCGTGAGCATCCCGCTAGTGCAATGCATCTAGCGGTTATACTTCACTGCAGAGGAGCAATAAAAAATAGCAATAGCAATAAATAAATAAGAAATAACAAATCAGACCCTAAAACATGTAACAATAAAAATCCAACAGGATCACACTGATAATAGACGTTCGAACACAGTTCGAACCTTAATCATTCCTCCTTGTTGGTTTGCCTCTCGGCAAGTCAAGCAAGATAAACAAGAGGAGAGCAAACAGGCAAAATATTTACAAAGACCGCAGCTGGACCAATGCCTGGATAGCATCAGCCTCGCGGTCGACGCGCTCAGACTCTCCGCGGGATTTGAATCCGGTCGGGATCTGGCCCATTGGCACGGCCTTGGGCATTGCCGCCGCCACTGCGGGAACAGACTGAGAGAAAACAGAGAGCTTGGAATCCCCAAAGGAAGACACCGAAGTGCGAGATGAAAACATTGAATCTGACGAGACTGAAGATACGACGGTGTCGCGATGCGGTTGTTGCTGCATCATGTGAAAGGCGTTGCCGCGGCGAAGCGATTCGACGCCCGCCGACTGCCAATCCTCTTCGTCAGTATCTCCATCAGCATCGCTCTCGTATCTACCGCCATCTAGATCCATATCATCAACATCCATGTTGTCCATATCAATCTCGTCCTCCTCGCCGAGCATGCTATCGCGCTCGTCGAACGAGGACGAAAACATGATATCGCCATCGTACGGGCTCAGGATCGTCGTCGTCACGACCGAGCTCCCGCGTCGTCGCTGGTCCCGCAAAACACGCACTCCCGAAAGAGGCGGTGAGAAAGGAAACATGTTTGGCGACACAGGAACACTTGTTCGCGCAGAGGGCCTCGTCGCCACCTTGGATGCGCCGACGACGGGCTTCAAGGATGCGGGCGACGAGCTGCCGGACAAGCCGCGCTCAGTCGAGCGGCCAAGACCGTCGGCCATTGCCACAGACAGCTTTCTGACGCTCCCGTACGAGCTCGCCAGACTCGAGCTAATTGGGGATTCACGCGGACCAGGCGAAGCTACCGACGACCCGCGCCGGACGCGGGGCAGCTGCGGCGCGTTGGGGCCGGCATAGGCGGAGAGCGCGGCGGACAAGGCGGACTGCGCCATGATGACCAGAGCTGAGTGGGCACGAAGGCAGTCCGAGGAGCCTCGGAAGACCAGGCAAAGGGCTGGTAGAGAGCAGGGGAAGATGGGGGCCTCCTAGCAGGGGGAGTGCTGGCGGAGCGGAAGCTTGACGAAGAGTCCACAGGACGCGTCGCGACTAATAAAGCCAGCGCTGCTCAAAGCCCAGCCGGGACTTTCCTTCGCCGCCCAAAGCGGCAACGCCCTTCTCCAACTCTGACTCAACGACAATACCCTAACCACTTGCACGTGATTACCAGCGACAATCCGGGGACGGGCCTGCTGCTTGAACGTGCGAGCTCGATTGGCTATTGGGATGATGATGGTGTTTATTGACGTAGTAGAAGAGATATTAACAGTCACAAGTTCAGATTTGAGTATTAATGTGTAGTATATTCACTACATGCTTCACTCGTTCGTCGTGAGAGACGCATGAATAGCTGAATCAATGGGTGTCTCCAAGGCAATCCTGCTTTGGACTGGATCAGTGAACGCTGTGCAGCATCAATGCCGAATAGTCAGATACACAACGACCGCAATGTATCTCATCCTCACAGAGAACCATCTTGATTATACCTATATATTTTTCTAATTATACACAAAGCTAAAAGAAGCAGACCCAGTCCTAGCAACCTTCCTATATTAAATAACCACAGCAAATTGACAAACCAGCCTGATTGCTTACATTCATAACACTGGTGATCCGATACTCGGATCATACTCAGATCACATCTATGTTTTCATGCATATACCTAATTAACAAGCAAGTCCTCTTCCGAGCACAAAATAAATACTCGTACATCATAATCATAACTGGCTACCACCAAGGCTGTTGTCGATCTCCGTCGCTCGACCTCGCACACATCTTCAACATAGCACGCATAGTATAATAAGCATCATTACCCGCATTATGAAAATTCGACGCCTCAATTTTCAGCTCCTCAGCTAAAAATTTCAAGCTTCCCTTTGAGTGGGGACCATACCTCAACCTCCACAGTTCAAAAGTATCCACCACGTCATAGGTCTCAGGAAGGCGTACCCCGAACGAAAGCAAGTCTTTGATATCTCCTTGTAGGTTATGACCAACAAGTACTGGATGTAATCTGCGGTGCTCAAAATCATGAAATATCCTTTGCAGCGAAAACGTGCAATCAGAGTGTCTCTTGATCATGGTTTGACCAAAGCTGAAGTTTTCGGCATTATCTTCCACAAACCTCCCATTCCTTAAATGCATATTCTCGCGCACCCGCCAATGTAAAATCTTGTCCATTTTGGCATTAGCAGAAGTATCTGGATACGGATACAAGATCGTCAACCCAACCTCGGTTATCCGACTATTGTCACGCTCGAATGCTTCAAAATCAATAGCAATAAAGACAAAGGACCCACTACTGCCCACAAGAGCCGACTTTGCAAACTCAATCATTTTTTCTGTTGCAGTTTGTATTTTCATAATACGACGAGCGGATTTGGCAGCATTTCCAACTAATTTTGGTTGATCATTTTCCAGATTGAAAGGATCCAGTTCAAACATCTTACTAGTATGGCGCATTGCTTCTTCTCTGAACTGATCCGCTGATTGAATATTAAAAGCCCAGTTAAAAGGAACAATATCTCTTCCCAAAAACTTGCTGTCTGTATGAATTGAGGGCACAGCAACTCCAGTCCTCCGTCTGATCTTGTCTAAGTAACGATCAACCTGCCAACTTGGTACAAACAAATCCATCTCGCCTTCGTTCTTTCCCTTATACACTTTCCATGAATGCGCAAAGAAGATGTGCGAACGAAAGTAATGCACAATGTCTCTGTGATCTGGGTTTTCGTAGGGAAGTACATGCGGATCTTCATGGAGAATCTGGCGTGCATGCATCTGCACGTCGTACAGTCTCACGAAGTATTGCTGCCTATCCTCGGTACTCATACTTATTTAACCATCCTGTATAATAGATTTAGATCCCTGGTGAACAAAAATGTCGCGTAGACCTCCACACGAACAGCCCGCCTCACAGAAACTGCGGGGAGGATAGCATCATAGAGAGTGATCCAGTCGCACTGCTAGATACGTTCTAATTTTGGGGTCAATTTACAGGGTCGCCTTACATCGGTACACGACACACCAATTTTACAGCATAATCAATTACTTATAACAAATTCCATTAGTAAAGTATATGTACAGAGTGATCTATATTATTATATACAAGTTTTTTAAAAGCCTCTGGTGCAAGCTCTCTTCGATCTGCGCCGCATCTGTCTCATCATCCAAGTCATCTCCAGGCACAGATCCGAACTCTCCGGAGCAATAACCATTAATCTGTGAGTCTGAATCAATAGCAGGTCTCTAGTTTATAGCTCAGTATTCAATTCAAGCAAACCGGTGAAGAATTCGCGAGCAACTGGGGTGCGTCGATGCAAGACGCCCTTGTTCGCGATGTTCACAATCTCGCTGGCCATCTGCAACCAAAGCCGAGCACCATTATCAAAAAAAAAAAACAAAACCTTTTTCATAAAGTAGCGGAGTCACCGCAAAGTGCTTAAAATGGAACTTCACAGCTGTTTACCACCACCGCCCTCGCTTTGTGTTATGCGGCTTAGCGCAGATTCCCATCATGGCACGCATTGTATAGTACGCGTCATTACCGGCATTATGTAAATTTTCTGCGTGTAAATGAAGCTCTCTTAGGATATGACTCAGGTTTGCCTTCGCAGTCTCACCATATCGCAATCTCCATAAATCTAAAGTATCGACCACTTCATATGTATCAGGAAGCTGTACACCGATTGATCTGAGGTAATTGAAATCTGAGCTAATATTATGGCCGACAAATATTACGCGAACACCATTTTCTTTGTAGCGAAGAAACATGCGTGTAAGTTCCTTGACACATTCAGCAGCTGACTTGAATTCTGATTTACCAAAATTGAACTTTTCAGAGGCATCTGCAACAAAAATGCCATTCTTCAAATGTTTGTTCTCTTTGATACGCCAATGTCTGATTTTTTGCATTCTTGCATTAGATAGCATAACCCCTTGAGGAAAGAGAATTGTCAGTCCAATCTCGGTGACCAGGTCTTGCTTCCGCTCATATGACTCGACATCAATGGCAACAAAAACGTCAGAATTTGAATCCCTCAGAGCGCTCTTTGCAGTTTCAAGCATTCTCTCGCGATATGCCTGCTTTTTCTCGCTGCGTTGAGCTGCCTTGAGTTCAATGCCCACCAGCACTGGCTGTTCATCCTCGAGTCGTAACGGATCAGGATCGTAGTCAAACCCGGTGACGGCTTTTGCCTCTCGTACAAACTGATCTGCTGAGTGTGTACAAAACGCAGATTTCAAATTCTGAATATCTCTCCTATTGATCTTTTGAATTGGACCAGGACGATACTCTGTTCGCCATCGAATTTTGTTGAAGTAATAATCAATCTGGGGCATAGTTAAGAACAGATCTTTCCTTCCCTCATATTCTCCACAATGCACATTCCATGGAAACGAAAACAACATATGTGGTCGCAAGTAACGCGTCGCTGCTGTCCGCAGCGGATCCGTTTTCTCAATCAGACCCGCGTGTCGCTGCAGCTCTGTCATACGCACCACATAACCACGACCTTTCGAGGTACTTTTTGAAGTAGGACTGACCTCAGTAGCGCTGACTTCGGTAGTGCCCACCTCGATAGTACCGAACCCCCGAGAGCTCCGGTTAATCCAAGCATAAGCTTGCCTACTGCAGCTTATTCTGCTGCAGAAGACAGGTGAGATGCTGAACATCGCTTGAACTCGATCGCGTGTGGAGGTGAGAACGACTCTTTTTGGGAAATCTCCCAGACGCGTTTGAGTCTAATTGTGGGTGTAGAGTCTCGGGACTTTTGCACGCGTGCACACCACCGTATTGAGTTGAACATACATCTCAAATCCACCTATGAATAATAAATGTATGTTAAATAGACAGCACATATTGAAAACAGCAAACTAAAGTATTCAAAATGAGGTCATATACAAACCTGCTGTGACGCCAGGATCCCATCAACAGCGCCGCATCTGTCTTCGCGTCTCTATTTCAACACTCCATATATATGTGCGCTACATAATTATAGACAGATCCCGGTATTATTACCTTTTTAGTAATGTATTTTTATTGCAGGTTTAGAGGAATACATTTACAATGAGAATTTATAAATTCCTAGGCTGACCAAAGCACAGCTAACCATTCACAAAACGAGGAATGGCTTACCACCATGGCCACGGTGCCCTCGAGTGGTATAGCACACATCACCAACTTGGCACGCATCGCGTAATACCCTTCGTTACATGCATTATGCAAGATCGTCACCCTAATGCCAAGTTATGCTAGATCTAGGTTTCCAGGTGCTTGGTTACCATATCTCAATTTCCATAGGTTTAAAGTATCCACATTCAGATTTTGATCAGGAGATTCTACGCAGAGCATATCAAAAAAAGTAGTAATATCTTTAGTGATGCCATGTCCAACAAAGATAATAGCCTGTTCAAAATAGTCACCAACTAGTTTTTCTAGCTCTGTTCCCCAGCCAAATTGAGTCTTGATTTTAGACTCTCCAAACTCGAACTTTTCAGACGCGTCTGCCACGTATCTGCCATTCCTCAACAGCATATTTTCTGTCAAATGCCAGTGGAAGCTCGCATGCATTTTGGTATCGCCAGGGATGTTCACATCTGGTTCGAGCACCGCTAGTCCGATCTCAGTCAAGTTCTCGTGATATTGCTCGTATGTCTCAACATCAATCGAAAAGAAAACCCATTCCTCCATATGTACATCATAATCACTTTCCAAAATCATTTTTTATTTGCTCTCATTCTACCTCAGTCGCCCGGCAATCTTTGGCTGATTTGGCTGCGTTGCCTGTCAACTTTGGCTGCTCCTCTTCCAGATCCAAAGGATCAATCGTAAAGTTGACGCCAGTGAGTACCTTAGTAAAAACCTAGTTCTTAATTCATTCTCTAAATGCATACTGTAATCCTTGAATATCGCTCCTCACAAGCTGATGTTTGGCAATCGGAGCGATACTGAGTCCAGTTCGCCGTTTGATTCTGTCATAGTAATATTTAACCTGCTTGCCCTCCACAAACAGAACTTTTTTACCCTCGTATTCCCCATAATAAATATTCCAAATAAATGCAAAAACGACATATGGTCAGAAGTAGTGCACAGCAGCCTCTCGCAATGGATGATCCTTTGAGATCATGCAGGCCTGTCGCTGCACGGTCGCCAACCGCGTTATCCAACCATGCTCAGAGCTATCGGTACTCGTCGAACCCGCGGCAATCTTTCCAGTTTGAGATAGTCAGTTGGCTATGAGTTCATCTTTTGATTAATTCCTTGATATCGGTGATTGTATTTCCTACCGCTGTGGACAGAATCGCATTCACAGTCAGAAACGTTAGCACAGTGCTCATCGTTCACTTCGCTTAGAACTACCGGTAACCTTATTCTGGTACTCTGAGACCATTACTATCAATAAGTAGTAACTAATTAATTATTTGAGCCTGACTTATGGGTTAATATAATAGATTCTTGTTATCTAAGCAAAAGTCCTCTAGAAACAAGTCCTTGTTCGTAACTACCTCGGCATTCCCAGAAGTGCACTTGCATCCAGTTGAAATGTATCAAATTGAGTTTATTGTACGAAGCTTGGACAAGTTCAGGTACCTTGTTCTCACTTTACTTCGTCGACCCCCCCAAAACCATCATCTCTACGCGTCAAAGCAGGACCCATAGCAGCAAGTGAACTCATTATTTAGTTTTTGGCTATTCTATTCAATATAGTACTGTACTATGTGCTGTATTAGCGCCGTGTCTGAGGCACATTCACTATAATGCGTGCGATCTCGGCGACTGTCGCGTGGCTCCCAATACCGTCACATAGTGCCTAGCTATTTTCCAAGCACCTCGGGATAAAAGGGACTGTGCAGACAAGTACAGGGTATTTCACTTGCGTGAGGATTCTTTTTACTCTGTTTTTAGGAAACTAGCCGCTATTTGAAATGTCCTGCTATTACATTTTCGAGCTGCTGAAAATGCCCATCAACCTCAATTACTCACGATATCGACTTTCTACCGGAACCCGCTCTCCACGTGTGACTACTATCTTTAAACATCTCAGTACTTTTTCCTTGTTCTTCACCCTAATCGCAGTTCCTCATGCAAATCGACACTATAAAGCGTCCCGCTCGCCATCCTTTCCTCCTCCTTTTTCCTCTCACCTTACCTCTCTCTCATCCTCGTTCTGAAAAGTTTCAAATTTTCAGAGCACTCAAATCTTTCAAACTGTCAAGTCTCTCAAAGCTTTCAAATTTTTCATATCCTTTTTCATTTCTGTCATATCTTTCATATCCTCCTTTTTCCAAATTCTTTTTCATTATCTTTTTCTTTCAAATTTTTAATTTCTTCATTATCAAATTTTTCTACCTTGTTCGATCATGTCACAAACTACTCACAGTGTGTCTTTTGAACCGATTGCTAATGGTGGCTATCTTATGGTATTCTTGACAACAACGATGCGACATGGCCGTCGTATTCGCAACTTCCGTGTCACTGTCTTGGAAAGACCACTTTTACAGGCCTTTCTTTCTGTCTTCGGAACAACTCTCTCTGTCTTCAGTCGCGAAGTCCTCGACCGCTCGATGAATCGAAGAGCCAGATTGATTGCTATGGACACCAGGTGTCCTACTACCCCCCGTGCCCCACAATTTCAATGGCACGTTCTCAACTTCCACGAATCGCTTTATAAAGAGTTGGTGAACGCAGCTCGCCGAACTACGTTTCCGGATTATTTGCGTCATGCTGCCAGTTCAGATCTGGTCAGGGAGTCGCAGCTTCTATTCGAAGTCATTCCTTGTTCGGGCCAAGATCCCTGGAGCACTCTTCCATTTGATCAAATGGAGTATCATTGGGCCTATGCTAAGGCTCTTATCAATTTAAAATGCCACGAGAGCTCTGGATTCCAACAGCGCCGAGCTTTCGAGAGCATCCGTCACATGTCTCGAGTCTACCGTGTGATTATTCCTGTCACTGCCGAGAACCAGAACGTGAAGCCTGAGTGGGTTGTTGAAATGGCCGAAAGGCTATTCAACGAACAACGCGCTTTAGGCCAGAGGGGCAGAGTTATTCCTAAGCTACAAATGCAGCTCATGGTTGGCAGAGCTCAAGCTCTTTGGTCCCGACTCTTGTGGAATGATCCGCAACGTCGTGGATTTGCCTTGGATATTCTAATCTCCGCACTACATACTTGCAAAGTAAGTATTCCTAGCAACGAAACCGGGGACAATTTTACAAAATATCGGCTTGTGGTTCCCGAGACGGGCTTATTCTTGTTTGCGCGCTCCTTTGTGGATTTCATGATGTTTCATGAACACACTGAGATCGGAGAAACCGAGCTCCGCATCTATGCCCTTGTTATCTGGGAGAAACTTATGACTTCGAAGCAACGTCATGTCTTCCAAATTGTGGCTGGGAAGAAAAAAGCAATCTTTTCGACTATTCATCCCCAGTACAGAGGCAGTAATCCTAAAGCGACTTTCCGAGTCGCAGATCGCTATTATCGCGATACTCCAGATCCCGAAGAGGAAGGGTTTGAGAGTCAAGAACTCAATGTAACACCTGCTTCCTCTCCACCACCCTATGCACCCCACCCTTCTCCTCCGATCGCGGCATTGCCGACTTACCGCGATGTCTATCCAATCCCGGAGGAAGGTGAAGAGGACTATGAGCCTCTTCCCGCTTACGGTCGGATTCCCGAGAATAATCCCAACATTGGTGATATCCGACAGGTCCGATTCCGACATATCCAAAATAGGGATATTCGGCGTTGGTCCGAACATTTCTACTTTGATGTTCATCATCATCGCGGAGATCCGCCTGCTACCGGAACCGTCCGAAGTTCGTTACGCAGTATTGCTATGCTTCGAAATGGTTTGAGCACTTTCTATCATCTTCAAGAAAGTGTTTGCATTCCTCATTATCAAAAGACAAAAAACAATTATTTGCTTTTCTGTTCTGTTTCGGCTTTTTCATATTCATTATTATAATATTATGTTCTGTTATCATTTTATATCCTATTTCTGTTTCTGCTCATATTCTTCTTACTTTGAATTATTGTCTGATGCCTTGTTCAGCGTGCTCGTCTGTAAATCTGTATTTTCTCCTTGTTCAAGGTGCTGGTCTGCATACCATCATACTATTGCCAAAAATCGGTCAATGGCATATCGCCGCTACATTTTTTTTTAACTGAAACATTGGAAATAAAAATATTTATTCATTAGCGTTTAAGAATCATTTACATATCGGTACAACTAGCAATGCTCACCTATGAGAATCATAACGCGAGACCAGTCTATAAGTGCACAACAGTACAGAATGCACAAAGGGCCGTCTTGGCAACTCCCGAATTTGCTTTCCTCCGCGCGTCGCAACTGCGTCTTTTAAATTCCTCGACTGGGTTGTTGATGCTGCATCCATTAAATATGCACTCTGCTGTTGTCGATGGTTCCTGAGCCCGAATTAGAGTAGAAGTACAGAAAACGCAGAAGAGCCAAAAACTGAAAGCGGGAGCTGATTGAGCAGTCACAAAAGATAATGCAACTGATAAAGAACCGGCAGCAACAGGCGGACCTTTCAAAGCAGTTTTCCACAAAGGCACATATGTCTTTTAATTTTTAGATTACAGCAGTTACGACTGAGATAAACAGATGAGCACAATGAGCACCTATGAACGACAAAATAGTAGCACTGTTTGGCGTGTCCGAACATAAAAATCCTTCCCGAAAGGCTCCAGACCGATTATTCTGCGTCGACGATGGAATACGCTCCGATTTGGCAGGAAATCCGGCCGCAACCGCACCGCCAGAGGAGATGATTCTTCGAGAGCATATTTCATGGACTGAACTACATCCACAATATCTGTTCACAGAAATCTCTTTGTCATGGAAGAGAAGGATGTAGGAATTGAGTGTGTTATTCCTTGTTTATCCGACTGAGACTTGTTTAGCGGCCTCGATTTTGGCTCATACGTCTTGGATACGCCGATCTGCTGAAGGAATCATTACATCTTGATGATGCCAGTAGTTTCTCATAATTTACTCTCTTGCAGATGTAGGATATACGATGACGCACAATGCATAGTATTGTTTCAAAATAAGCTAGAAAAGCAGTTGTCCCACCTCCACTATTAACAAGTAGCTATTGCCATTGCTAGACCTTAGTTCGTTCAGAGTAGAAAGCAAAGCGAATGAACCAGCACAACTTTCACTTTTCTCAAATCATACATGCAATGAAATAGTACATAAGGAGCGTATTAGATGCAAAACTGAAATAGGCTTCAATAATGAAGGATCTATCCGTTTTTCGTAGCAGAATAGCGCGCGATGTGTGAAGAGTATGCCGGCCATTAGTGTAGCCTAGCTTTAATGTTTGCAATGAGGAGGCGTGCTTCGACTAAAGGTCCGATCCACGACATTTGTATTTATTCAGTCTATCCAAACACAGATTTTACAGAACAGAGCTATGAACAGTAAACTGAGGTAGAAAGTTGGCACCTTGTACTGCCCATAGACTTGGGGTTTGTCGCGTATATCAACCCAAGTAAATCTACTACTCACTGTATTGACCAAAGGTGCGCTCGTCCCCTGTTTGCTGTCTGTGATGCGCCTTGACTTGGCATTTGATAATCGACGGAATACCTAAACAACAAAACAAGCGAGGCAAACAAAGTGAAACAAGAAATAAGCGTCGGCAGTCAAGCAATTATATATTCAGGTGTCGTTCAGATCCGCAAAGCTACAGAATCCGAATAGCAGTCTACCACTTTTCAGGTCCATACCCGTCAGCTGAACGCGCCAAAGAAACATGCTCATTCACTCCTGAGCCCACTCCTGAGCCAGTCGAGCTCTGCTATTATAGCGCCACGCAGTACGCGACACCAGACTGGTACTGTAGCAAGGCACGCGGTAGAGCGATTAAACGAAACTGATATACCAGCGGAGCGCCTCCGGCTGACAAACAAAGCCGGTATGATTGCCCGTGGACGGGTTGACGATGAGGACCAGAAAAGGATCTCCCGGACGGTCTGGGCATGGTGACCTAGCCAGCGGCCACCTCCACATCGCGGCAGGCGATTGCACGGATGGATTAAATCTTATAGTAGGGTTTTAGTTGCGGAAGAAAGTAAGTACGTTGTTTTCTCTCGATTTCGGTGTCCGACTGGATATCGATTCAAATGCTGCATTGTTACAACTTCGATACGGCAAAAATGCCCCAGAGCCTCTCCGTTACTCATGATTGATTGATTATACAGCTATTCCTCGCTGCTCAATCTCGCTCAAAGTGGAATAAGACTATGATCCTTTACAAGAGATCGTTCCTCAGATGTGAACAAACCGGCTTGTGTCGTTGCGGGCATCACCATCACTCGCCTGGTCCCTGTCAGTGCCCTACTATAAACCTTCTTAACGGTGTCGTGTCTCAGACAAGCCTTTAGATTTTTGACTCACGAGCAATTACTGATTAATGCCGTATCCGAGGTAGAATCGCTGGGCTGGAATGAATCCGTGAGCGCCAGTGGGCAAGCGGCCTGGGAAGTCAAGTGTGTAAACAGACGACTGCATTGAATAAAGGCTCATTACCGTGTGGATCGCGAATCAGGAACTACTTTTAGACTCTGTTCTCTGTCTCTATATCAGATATATGTATAAAATAATGATTATTGTTAGAATTATAGTTAAACAGTATTATTCCCCAATTCCTGGATAACGATGTACATGTCTCTGCACGACATCGATGCTAACTAAATATAGGATTTTCTCTGCTGTTCATGGCTACTCAACTGCACTCGTATTTCACATCGCTCGATATCTTTTGCTAGAAGAAAGGAAGCGCTACTACCTCTCAGCGCAAGCTCATCACAACGCGGGGATCACGCTCGCATCTTTTGTCGCAAAATTATTTTGTATCCGAGTTTCGCGTGAGTACTTCCGGTTTGTCATCTCTACGTAATCTTACTACCGTTTGCGGTAATTTAATGAATTTTGATTGAATATCAAACAAATAACTTGTTAAAAAATATATACGCTATAAGGTCTCAGACAGAATCAATTTCAGGTCAACTTTGGCGCGAGACTTCCCTCGATTCTCCGTGCCGCCGCTACCTTCTCCTCATCAGTCATCTCTTCGACATGCGTCTCCATAGGCTCGAACTCAGGCTCATCAGGATGATGGCCGACTGACATACCGACTTGGATCAATGTCTCCACTGCTGCCTTTGAGTTCATGCGTAGATCGGTATCCCATTTGAATTTGCCGGGCTGGAAAAGAACGAGGAGTGTGCTTCCGCCAAACTGGAAGTATCCGAGCTCATCGGCGCGAGAAACACGTTGTCCTTCTTTCACCGTAATTACGGTGCTGCCGACCATCATAGCACCGACACAGACAATCATCACAAGGCCAAAGGCATCGGATTCTATAGGCACCATCACTCTAATATTTTCTCCGTAGACGTCAAGTCTATTACTCCATAGTTAGCACATCACATCCATACTCGTAAATCAGATATCAGCAATACATACGCTGACCGAATAGCCATAGGATTAACCGTATAATACGCCCCGTCAATCTGTTTTATCTTGCCAATAACCCCATCGACCGGCACATGAAATCGATGATAATCCTGCGGTGCAAGTCTAAAAATTCCCAGCGCACCTCCGACGAACTTGTCAACCTGATCAGCATAGGCGTCGCTAAATAATCGTTTGAGTGAGAAATCTTTGCCCTTGATCCAGATCTTGGTGGCTTTGTCTACAGTTGAGAAGACGACGGTGCGACAGTCTGCGGGCGAAACACCGACTTCAGGCCGCTCGGGCGCGGCACATGGGCGTGACCCAGGTTTCAGCTTGCGGTAAAAAAATTCGTTAAATCTGCGAGGTATGTTAATATTCACTTTTGAACAGAGTATGTAAATCAGGTATACAGACGTTTTAAACTCGTCCAACGGCCTTTCAACTTGAGACAAATCGAGCTGGTGAAACTCGACAAAGGGCTTGATTCCCTTTACAGATCGAGGATCATCGTACTTTATACCTTGCTTTACACTCAAACTAGCAAGCAACTTCCGAACTAAAAAAAAAAAAGGGTTAGCCACAAATACTAATAGCTGCAGAAGAGATACAGTACTTTTTGTGCGCTCCATTTCGCGGTTTTTAAGACCTTTATAAAGAAGCCGGATCCCCAGACGAACATAAGTACTCATTCGTTCTTCAGAAATGTAGCCAGTTATACGGTCTTGAACAAGGATATTTGCCGAATTGGCGCCCAAGGTGTAGCCACCGTACGAGAGCTTTGAAACAACCTGTCGGAGATGATTAGTCTAAACGTCAGTGTTAAATGCCAAATAAATAATACCTTTCCAACCCACTTCCGCTTAGCCTGGTCCGAGGTAACATAAGCGGTAATAGCCATCATATCAACCTGCTTCCACCCCTGACTAGCGCATGTAGCCAAATGAGTTACGATATCTATTTCAGCACGACGATCGAGTCGCGGCTGATGGCAAAGAGGACAGTCGCGGATTTTGATGACTCGTTCGACAATAGTCTCGTTTGTCTCGATTTCTTCCTCGTATGTTTCGATGCTTTGCTGGGGTGGCGTTGAGGTGTCGACTTTCGTGGATTCGATGACGGGTTCCTCGTCATGCCTCAGAGCCTCTAATCCCCGCTCAAGTTCGGCAACGGTGGCCTTGGTGACTGTACGCATTTCTGCGACAGTACCATAGACAGCAGATGGTTCACCTTCTTCAGAGTGCACGATAATAGGAACATCTGCCGCACCACCTGGCGTGCTTCGCTGTAAGTCTACGCCTTGGCTCTCCTTCTCAATCTGCTCTTCAAGACACGCTACAACTTGGTCTATCTCCAGATCTTCATCAATTGGCTTTCCATACTTTGTGAAAAATGAGTCGATCGTATCATTACGCAAAGTCGATCCAATATGCTCCAACAAATCACCCAGCTCGATACGAGATATAAGTCCACTATCGTCATAATCGAATTGGCGAATAAGATAATGCCAAAATTGCTGGCGAAGAGCAGCATACGGCGAATATTTCGCTCGGATTTGAATCACAGGAAAATGCTTGCCAGCCCATTTTGCTTGATTTTTCATAGTAAGGGGGATATCAAACGTGCACAGGGTCTCGTCAATCTCGGCCGTAATTTTCACGGCATCTTTCTCGAGCACCTCATTTGTCGCTTTTTGACCATTCTTTTGCGAAGCTTTGGTTTCTGTGGTGGGCTGGACATCTTCCTGTTTAACAGGTTGAAACTCGAAAATCCCCGACGCGGAGTCAGGTTTCTGCGCTCGTTTCAAAATACTTTGCAGCGGGAACTGCGCATGTGCGACGAAATCGTTGTTCGATAACGCATCCCGATCAATCACTGTCAGCAAGAACGAGAAGGATTGTTCGCGCCGCATGATTGGAAACACGAATTTCTCGTTGTAGACTGGGTTGAGGTTGTGACGCTGGACACCGGTGCGGACTACATTTCTTCCAAAGGAGACGATAACAAAGGGATCCATATCAAATCCAGTCCGTGTCGCTGAATCATGTCAGTCAATCTTCAGTTTTATAGAGCACTATGAATAAGTAGATACTGACCATTGGGCTCATAAGGTAAATCGGTGACCTTTACAATCTCGAAAAACACAACACCAGCCGTATCATGCTCTCGACTAATCTGATACGGCTTCATTGATTTTTGTCGTCGAAGTCGCAATCTTCTTCTTTGTCGTAATTTTTGCTGTTTAGATTCTGCTTCGGGAACAGCTGCCGACAGTGAAGAGTCTGACGGTTTCTTGCTGCTCGCGATGGACTCATCATCCTCGTCGTCCAGCACTGTGTCCGTATCTGCACCGTCAGCAAAATCATCCGAGCTGACATCAGATGGATAGGCTTCAGCCGGATCCACTTTTGAAATCAAAGATCTCCATTTTTCCAAAAGAGTCTGGTTTGAGGCGTGAGGGTCTGATGGATCTGCAAGCGCTAAACGGATGAAGACTTCTCCTTTAACGTAATTTTTGCGAGATCTAGCAGAGTAAAGAGTATACCAACGACCCCTGAATAGGAAAAGGAGTCAGTATTAGAATATTCTATAGTGCGAAGGATGCGTACTGGTTTGCTTCGACATCTGCAACTTGCATATTCTCAGTATTACCACGACCAAAATGCTCAATGAGCGAAATATCAAAATTTCCAAGATAATCCTACACATATCAAATTAGAATGTCTAGTCATAAATAAATTCAACATAACAGCGTAGACACACCTTCTTAAAACGGTCTTTATCCCAGGCCGTTCCCTCGATAATATACTCTGATTCAGAAGGATACAGGTTTGCAGTGAACTCGGCATTCCATTCTGGATTCAAAGTCTTTTGAATTGCCTGAGTCGTAGCTTTAAAATCGTCAAGCGTGAAGGTAACATACTAGACACAAAAGAGTCAGGATAACGATAGAGAGAAAGGAAAAGAAGATATGGGCATTCGTACGGGGTCGCTCGTTCCTCCACGATCAAGAGCAGCAAGGTCTCTAGCCTACCAAGGCCACAAATTAGTATTCAATTCTCAAAAATCGGTTTACTCGGGAAAATAAAACAAGAAGACATACCTTGATAATATAAATCTTGAGCAAGAGCAATGGATCAGTGTATGGCTTTGGTGATGCGCTTCGACTGTGTGATGGTGACGGATCGGCCGAGGTGTTGCGAGATCGAAGTCCTCGACTGAGCAATGTTGGTATAGCCATAGTCTCTCGCTCGAGCAGTTTTAGTTGCTCCAATAGACCAAAAAAAAGGAGCTTTTAAAGCTGACTCTGTTCTCCGTATGCTGTTGGCGATTGCTTGATAGTAAGCTGCCAACTTGGAGGATGGAGCGAGCCAGTCCAGAATTAAACAAATTGAAGCGGCTCACGCACGTTGACGTCAGTCAACCAATGTGTCATGACTCATCCATTACATAATTTACATTGATCTGCGTATGCAACGCTGACGATACGCTCGTGAATAATGGCTGTGATGTCTCACACCGAGGTTTCAAGCGGAAATTTAATTGAAGAGTGCTATAAAAAGATAGTACTGGTGTCCAATTCACAAATGCACGCGAAGGCAAGGCTCCAACCTAATAGTTTCTAGCCGCGCTCCACCACGCTTGAAACTGCTCTCAAAAGGCGGTCTTTGCCGACTGCGTTCACATGCGCTGTCGACGGTCTGCGTATTGAGTCTTTTTCGTAATAGGTTTGTTCTTATTACGTGCGTAAAAACTATCTTCCGCGGAACGGAATGCTCGAAATGTATTAAAAACTAAATACGAGCTGGGAGTGGCTGTTTCGTAACCTGAATGACAGTGCTTTCATCCAAGGAGCGTTATAGCATCTACAAATTGAATCCAATCATCCAAGACATTGAATCCTTAGGATCAGCAATCAACTCTTTCATTTACTGGAAAATTTTCTTTATTGAAATAAAATAGAGAGCCTGAAAATATCCACTCTTCATTCAATGCCAGACCCTGCCGCGTTTATAGACTGCGTGAATGTGAATATCTACCAAACTCAAGACTCTATTACATATATTTTTGCATGCTATTTTAACCTCAGAAGATAGCTTGGATGTGCAGCTAATATATACCGGTTCCAAATAGAATAGATAAAAAGAAAGGGCCAGGCAAGAGAATATACAAGAGATCATAACTGGAATACCGAGGCATCCAAGTGTACAGTTGACCTCCGAAGGACGAGCACGCAAGCTAATCAATACAATTTGATAGTTTTATGTAGTTTTCTTATACCGGTAATCAACTGGCTTGTGAGGTAGGAGAACGTGGGCTTGAAGGAGACAAGAACTCCTTGATGCTGTGTTGTCGGTGTAAATTATAGCTCATCCTGTTGAATAGACTACAGCGAGTATGAAATTAGGCCACTTATATCAGGCAATAAACAGCAATTAGCAACACGACTGCAGTGGATGCAACTCCTATAGTACACTCAATTAGCGCATGATTAGCGACGAGGGGAGAGCGATATCAGAGCAGAGAGATATACGATAAATAATATGACGGCGGATCTCACTAGCTCTGAAAGCTTGCGAGTAAATTCGAGGGCTCAACTTGACGGAGAGCTTGAGCTGCGCTGCAACATTGCTGGTAGAGCACAGTCTGTGTCTGATGCGACGTATCATCGTGTGAATGCAAGAGAAAGTTCAACAAGGAGTACTACAACTGCGACAAAGCTGGCGTAGAGCCATTACAGATGACTGGCAAAATCCAAGAACTGCTCATAGATGAAAAACGAAGCTTGCAATAAACAGAGAAGAAAGTTGCCAAGAAAGATGCGTGAGACTAGTGGATGCTGGGAGTTGCGCCCGCAACAGACATAAGCATCGATGGCCATCAGCATCATCCAAGAATGCTTGAATGTCCTGAAGAGACAAGAGCGAAAATGAGGCAATATCTATCTTGGTCTAATTGAGGTTTAGCAGCGTAACCGTAGCTCAGAAGTGAACAAATGATGACATCGGCCAGCTTCACTAGTATTTCAATTTTGCTGCGTAGAACCTCCAAGGTTACGACAGGTTAGTTAGCGTTTGATGGTGTGGCAGGAACCAACTGGGTGGATGCATGATTTTTCTGCTAGGCGCAGCGAATCCTGAGGATTCAATATTGTGACGCTCTTCCTGTAGACTTGCAGAGGGAGTGCTCTGATGTCTGATGATATCAGAGACTGCCTTAGGTATTTGTTGTCCTGTTTAGCTGAGAACTGGCACTCGATAAGGCAATAAGCGAAACTGCCGACACAGCGTATGCCAATTAAAAAAGCGGCTCAATTAATAGAACTAATAATAGAATGGGTTTCATTCAATCTTCTTGTCTAGAAATAGATTGATAAAAAGACAGAGACACCCGACATGTTCTTCCGAGATCGCTCCCGCGAAGGCTCAGACATTTTAATAACAGTAGATTGGTTAAGACTCGAGATCTGACCAGTACGAGTTATCTATGCAAAAGATAGAAGCGCGTTCTAGAAGAAGAGATAGAATGGGATGGTTTCAGATGAAAGCGCGATGTGGTGGAACACCAAATACAGAATCAAAGGTGCCTGCAGATCGATCTCTTTGCGCAGAGTTGCTGGTACTGTGGATGATGCACTAGGTTGGGAAAAAATAAATATGATTGACATCCATTATTTGAAAGAAGAAATTAAGATTGTAGATAACGCGAAAAACGAGAGTTTACGAATTATGCAACCGCAATTGTGATTCTGGCTGGAGCAGGTCAATTGCAGCTACTACTACAGATAACAGTACGATGCTGATGAAATGCTTTTACGCAAAATATATATTGAAAAAATTCACTCTGGCTGATTATGCGGGGAAGGATTGTTGACGCGTCGCGATATCAAAAGTCAACAAACTGATCAATGATTGCGACACAAGCAGAGGAGCTGCACCTGCGTGAGTACATTAGCAATCGCCGATTAGCCTCAATCACGCAATCTGACTAGCATAATCCAAACCAGAAGTGCCAGATGCAAGCCAATGCGATGCGAAAAGCAAAGGAGAAAAAAAAATTGGCGGCTAGAGCACGGCTCTAGTCTTGCATGGGAAGGAGTGTTTTGTTTACATTCGTGAAGAAAAAAAAGTGCGCGCGTCATGCGCCGCATCGCCGGAAATAAGTGATTTTACAGCCGCCCTGAAAAAGTGGTTTTTGCTTTGTACTCTGCTGCGCCAATTTTGTGTGTGTGTGGTTTTGCACAGTTTTTAGCGCCATCCTCTCTCGGAAATCCTTTTTAGCAGCGGAGGAGCAAGCAAAGATGAATTGCGCAGGCAGAAGAGAATGATGCCGGCTGCGAAGCGACAGTAAACGGAGCATCAGCTAAAGTAGCAGCACCGCAAGCTAGGCTGTTATTAACGTTCCCCTTACTCAAATCAAGCGACAAATCTGGCAGGAAACGGGCGTCGGTGGGTTCTGAGTAAACCAAAACAAACACGTCAGATCAGCAAAGACAGAATCAGGTCCTCGCTAACAAAACACAAAATTTTTCAACGGCAAACTCTAAATATAAACTTTTGGTTTAAAAAAAATTTAATAAACAAGCGCGTGTCTGCAGGACGTCGGTTCAGAAGAGTAAGACAGACCGAGAGAAACAGCTGATGCAGAGCAAAAATCAGAGCAAAAAAAATTTTAGTGGTATTGATGTGTGCGAGTCGGAGTCGCAAGCGAGAGCAAGGGTTTTAGCGGCGGGAGCCTGATTTTGGCAAGTGACACGGCGATGGGCAGCTGGACGAGCTGAGAGATCCAGGGAATACGCAGAGAAGATTAGAACGTGAAGTGCCTGATTCAAAGGAAGCGCAGAGAGTAGCTTGCCATACAAGTTTCGAGGCCGTTGAAATCAATCTTGATCTCTGTAAAACGGTTTTGTTCCTTGTCGCGCGATCGAGATGGACGGGTTCTGTATTCATTTCAGCTGGCGGATAGACTCTGACACACGTGGAACAGCCAGGCAAGCCCGAGCAATGCTGCAAACCCAATACGAGACAGCTGATACGTGAGAGTTAGCGTGCTGGTGCCGGTATTGTGCCTTCTCCGCATTTTGCAGGCGCATGAGATTCATGCCGCGAGTGCCCAGTCATGCCGCAGCAGAATACGACGACACAGCACAACTGCCCGCGGTCGCGGATGCCAACACGCCAGCTCGCAATGCTTGAATGCCAGCCGCCCGGCAGAGACAGCAGCACACGCGCGCCCTGTCGGTCATGTGCGCTGCAACTGGGTTCCGCGCGCCAACCCAGGCCCTGGCGGAACCGGGCAGCAGAAAAATTTGCAGATGGCGCCCGCCGGACGGCTGAAAATGGCTCGACCACCGATGCCGGCTCCGGCGCTGCCTGCGATGTATCTGGACGCTGCTCCCCTGAGCCACCGGCGTCATCGGCGGCAGCGCTGCCTGCCCGGGCTTGCCGTGGTCGACGGGGTGTCTACGCGCGCTTGCGGGACGCCCGTCTGAGTATGCCGTCTGGGACGTTTCTGCTTGAGCGCTGCAGATCAGAGAGCGCGTTTTGCGCAGCTCGCCCCTCGATCGGTCGGCGCCGGAAAATGGACAGCCGTGCAAAGGCGAAAAAACGACGGAAAAAATGTCCCAAAGCTCGGCCGAAAAGAAGCAGGCGAAAACATTTGTCGCGAAGAGGCAGAGAGACAGCTTGCGCGGGCTGAGGAAAATATTTTCCGGAACTTGGTCCAACTTGGGTGTGTTTGTGTCAACTCCGCGCGATTAAAGCGACAAGCGAGCGGTTCAGCGCAGACGACAGCGCCGCTCTTTCGGTGTCGAGCCTAACCAGCCTCTGCTTTCCCGGCCGCCGTACGTCTGGTTTGGAGCAGCACCGGCAGCGAAAATCTTTTCCAGGCGCAAAGTGCCGCGTGCACTCGAATCCGCAGCCGCACCTGCCTATATGGGAAGCGGGAAAACATGACGACGTTGCTGGTGCCTGAAGAGTGCAGATCCGGCGCGACGCGTCGAGAGAGAGAGCGCGGCAGCGAGCGAGGAGTGCAGCGCGGCAGCGAGTAAGATCCCCTCAGTAGCAATTGTCCGCGCAGGCCACGATAGCGCAGCGGTGACACTATCGCCTGCTGCGATCCCAGAGAACTATCGCATCGCGCTGTCGGAAACCCGTCGTGTTGCGTGGCTCTGCCTTCCCACTGGTGTTCACTGTGCTCTAACAAAATTTTCGGTTCAGCGCACAGATGCCAAAGACGCAAAAATTTTACCGCCAACACATTTTCTGCTTGGGAGTTTAGGGTTTCGGCTAGCCAGGAGCGGCTGCAGGACGGTGAAACCTTGTGAGGCAGTCCAGCCCTTGGCGAAAATCTTTTTCTCTGAGTACTCCGTTGCCTTTTTGTCAGCGGTTTTCTTTCTTTGTTCCGCCTAGAGCAACGCTGTCTATTTGTCTGCTGTTTGGTGCTGCAGAAGGGCTTCATTCCACGGGCGTCTACGAAGTTGGACGCTTCTCTGTGTTCTCTGCCGGGGTGCCACTTGCTGATAATGGATGCGACGCTGTTCACTCCTGCAGCACTAGCCTGAGCGCGGAATCAGATGACTCGTGTTGCGCTGGGACTAGTCTATTGTTCCGAGTCTGTTGGATGTGAGGATCAGACATCAGGCTTGTTCCAAGAGCATCCACTGGTCTGGCACAGTCGTCTGGTTGGTGCAGTGTGGCCTCTCCAGTCCAACGACCGCCAAACTAGCGAACCGGTCAGCGATCGAAGCTTGGCTGCTGACCGTAGCAAAACGATCTGCATCTCACGAAACGGTTGACGAAGCACACACAAATTGAAGGTCTTTGCCGGGTTTAGGGCCCGATCACCGCGGCGCATCTGCTTCGAGGCACGCTGCCTGTCCGCGTAGCGTGCGTGTCCAGACTGCCTCTCGTTCGCTACCGAATCCTATTTTGCTTTGCTAGCCCAGCCGACCGTGACGCAAACCAAATGCCGGGCTCTTCTTGTGCTCGGTCGATTTCTGTCATACCAAATTACGGCCCAGCACTCGCGGATCAGAACAAGCCTCTACTGCGACACGACGGAGTCGAGGACGTTCCCTCGCGCCTGCGACCGCTGTTTCTCCGGACCGCATATCGATGCAAACGCGATCTGACTCCAATCGCACTCTATTCACACGCCCATAGTTTCCGGCCCTGCTGCGTAGGCTGCATGCGCACTCCTCGCTCATCAATCTCACTGCATTCTGCGACACGTCCAATTTAACTCTGAACCCTAAAATAAAGTTTACTAATAGAAAAATTTTCTTCTTCGGCACTGTCCGTGAAAACCTCTCTTATTTTAGAGTTTCTGCGTCAGTCAAGCGCGTGCATCAGCCCAGTCGAGGTTTTTTGCTTTGTTTTCGTTGCTGCAAAAAATCGTCCAACGCAAGGTACCTTGGCTACCACCGTCAGCTCACGAAGGACGACTGGCATATTTGCAGGAATTGCAGCAATCCTATGGGCAAAAGCGAGCACAAAGTCGCCGTGGTCTGGCTCGTCGTATCTCAAACGTCTTCTTCCTTATCTGTGATTCCTCTATCCAGATTGATGCAAATCATCACCATCGTCAGCCAACAATAGATGGGCGCTTACCTGAATCTGTCCTTGCTTTGGGTTTACAGATTCTAGCTTGAGCGAATAAATCTTGCTTCAAGGTCTTCCATTATTCCAGATCAATACCATCTCAACCAGAACTTCTAGTTTGTGCTTTTTGCATACAGATCAAGATTCTGATTAGCTTTCCGATTCAGTTTTCACCTCTGCTCTATTTTTTTATTTTTCTATTGCTTGTTGGGTTTGTTTTTGTGTGTTTCTTGTACGTTTACGAGGACCGGCTGCGCTATCTCAGATAAGATCAAAGGCGTGAAGAAAAATGGAAGTATGCGCAAGTTCTGCGCTTGATCCACCAGTTGCATTAAATTTTTTTCATTTTCATTTTCATTTGCAGTTTGTTACACGTTATTTACTGTTTCTTGAAAAGAAGCTAAATATGAAATGTTTCACCAATTAAACTAATTAAAATTTTTATGTTGCAAAGAAAACTCGGATTTCAAAGCTAATCAGTTATTTAATATTTTATTCGTTGCATTACAAAGTATCTCCAGATTCTATGACAACTTTCCTAAATGTCGTCCTCTTACAGATAGCCTGCATATTGATCCGCTTCCGGAAAAAACTGCTGATTTTCGGCGGCTGTTGCGGCTGTCGTGTTGTCTCATTGCACATTTTTTTCTCTTCATTATGCATAAGCAAATTCACGCGGCAACTGCAAACTTTTTGCACGTTTTTCCCGCAGCGACTTCCGCGTACACAAGACAAGAAAAAAGAAGTCTCGCCGGTCTAGAAAGCAAATCTCTGCAGTTAGAGATTGTGGTATTTGGTAGGGACCATGCGTCTGCACGGGATCTGGTCTGCAGTGGCATTGCGTGCTGTTTTCTGCAGAAGAATCCGAGCGCGTCCTGCGTTGAGTCCAATCTCTGCCCAAAGAAGTTCATCGCCGCAACAGCAGTTGCTTCTGTGCTGCCTGGAGTTCTGTGTGCAGCTTACCGTCCTATCTCAGTCTGCAATGCTCTGCTGCCCAACCCCGCATTCTGCCTCTACTCTCTCGTCTGCTATTCTTCCATTCCTACATTCTGCTGCTCTGCTACTTTGAACTACTTTTTGCCTGTCACACTCTGCAATCCACACTCTCGCTTCTCCTTACCGCATCGATCGTGTCCACCACACGCTCGCTCCCGCGCCCGTGCCTTCTCAAGCGGGCGCGGTACGCACTGCGGCTGACCTCGGCACAACAGCAAACCCTACCGTGCATTAGCGCCTGGCTTCGAACCAGCACCTCCGCCCGCCGGTTCGGTTCGAGACCGCGACAGTACACCCTGCGCCGCTCCGCGCCGCAGCCAGCGAAACCGGCTTTCAGCATCAGTTCTGGCTGGTATATAACTCCCCGCGTCGTCCGCATTCTCCCACCCAGACAGACCCCGGCTGCGTTCCTCCTCCTCCTTCCTGAGCAAGAGCCTCCAAATGGCTCCCGGAACCCGCTGCTCTCTGGTCTCCTCCTTCAATGAGCAGCACCCCGCAGCTTCAGCAGCAGTCGACGCACAAGTCCGCCTCGCTATCTGAACCCTCCCAGCAGCCCTCCAGCAACCCCACGCAACCACCTTCGCCAGCTGCGACGCGTAGCGGTTCCCTGCCCTCCTTCGACACGATGTCCGTCCTTGCGGCCTCCGCGCCCTCGCTGCTGCTGCCCTTGCACTCCGTCTCGCCCTGGGACTACAACTCCAGGTCCTCGTCCGACCCGGCTGCATGGGCCTCCTCGTTTGCGCCATCAGCAGTATCGCGTGCCGCTTCGCCGCACACGCTCCCGCCTATCCATACCGACGAGCCTGACGAGGGCCACAACCGCCTGCCGGCCCTGCTGCTCAGACCCGTCAGCGAGCAGCCTTCTCTTCTGCAGCAGCAGCAGCAGCCACAACAGCAGCAGCCTTACGATCATGCACAGCATACGCAGATCTCCCTCCCACCACCTGCCCGTGCGCCTTCAACCTCTGCGCCTGCACCCGCACCGGCACCCACGCAGCCTATCATCTCTCCTACCCCAGCTGCCTACCAACCCGCATCGGCAGCTGCTCCACCGCCCGCAGTCCTGAAGAGCTCACCCAAGAGCAGACCCTCGCATGGCGACGCAGTTGCGTACGCAATGGCAGTCACCTCTTACCGACGAGGCATCGAGCGCGTGCAAGAGAATTCGTCTCACATCTACCACTTTGTCGCCAGAAACTTGCCCTCCGTCCCTGCCTCTGCTCAGCAGCAGCATGATCTGCCTCAATCGTCTGCTGCTTCATCTGGATCGATGGCGTCTCCGGGGTTCCCGCTTGGACCCTCAGCTTCACTGCCGATGATTGAAGACATTCTCCGCCGTGCTGAGGAAAATGTCCAGGTTTTACAGTCTTGGTACGATGCTGCTGTCAACGAAGACATGCAGCGCCGCGCAGCCGTAGCAGAACCACAACAGCAACAAGGAAAAGCCATGCCTATCGGATATCAGATCCCTAATCGACCTTCGCCATCTTCAACGTCGTCGCCAGACATGGCGGGTCCCAATGCCTCAAGTGCCACGACTCCAGGCACCTCATCTTCAGCTGGCAGCGCAAATCCCGCTCCTTCAAGCTCGGCTCCTCCTACTGCAAACATGAATGGACAGACATCTGGCAAGAAGCGAGTTCGTGGGCTGCAACCCAGCCGATGCCGTCAATGTGGGATTTCCAAGACCCCTGAATGGCGACGAGGACCTGACGGTGTGCGCACGCTCTGCAATGCCTGCGGATTGCGTATGTTTGCTTTGCTTCATATTGGATATAATGCGAGTTTGAAGTTAAAATTTGTTTTTTTTTTAGATCACGCGAAATTAGTCAAGAAACGTGAAATGATGGCAGCAGCAAACAACTCTGCCACCGCCGCGACCACCGGCCGCAAGATGTCATCCGCAGGAGAGTCGTTCGCCTCGGGACCAATCACCAGATCGTCGCGCGGCCAGCCGTCTGATTCGTTAATGCTGCCTTCGGAGGAAGGTGTGTTTGTACAGCAGCAGCAGCAGCAGCAGGGCCCATACTATACTTACATGTACCCACAAGGAGCTCCCTCGCTTGCTCAGCAGCCGCCACAGCAGCAGCTGTCATATGCAGGCTACGCAGCCCCGCCTCCGAGCACACTTCCTGAGCATCAACAGGCAATCCAGCAACAGCTTCTTTCTCCTTCAAGAGCACAGCTTACTCAACAACCACAGTCTTATGATATATCCGTGCAACACCAGCAGGATCCTAGTGGACATGGAAACGGATACGTCGGATTCGCTGATAACGAGAGACGCGCTACCCGTTAAGATATTCCTCGTCGAGTAAGTTTGTGTAAGCTAAAGGGGCTATTGCATTTTTTTAGTTCCTTCCATTTATTATATATCATGTTGTTATAATTTTACGTTATAATTTTCTTTTCGTTTTAGCTGTCTTTATCTCTTGTTATATATTGCTACCTGGGTGTTACGTGTGTCTTCTGTTTTAATATTGTGAGCTTTTCTTTTGATTATGTTCTGGTTGATATTTTTATTTCGCTTTTGTTCCTTTTCCGGGCTGTGGGTTACGGTTGCTACGTCAATGCTTGTTTATTTCTATTCCTTCACTGAGCCGCGGATCGGAGATTGATTACTTTCTAGAGAGATGTGAAGAGTTGAGAATGGTTTTGTGTGAATTTGATCTTAGTTTAGTTAAATGGTTTTTCATTTGCTTTCTGCATTGGTATCTGTAAATTTGCTTGTCGAATTTGGTTTCTACGAATAGTATATATTCAAACGTGTTTATATGGGATTCTTTGTGAGTGGTTTTGCGTGTATATGTCATTATGATACGGTATTTTTTTAATGCAATGTTGTGTTTCGATTAATATTAGCTTGTTCCTTATTCGTAGTTGTGTTTGCTTAGTTCAGACAGTGAACAGTAAGTGCCGTGGAAAAGAACACGTATCTATATAAACAATCACCCAGCCCAAAAACTAACTGCTAAACAGCCAAACTACCTCGTTCCCGACTCACCATCGCCGCTTCTGATCCCCGACCAGCCATCCCCTTGTTTAGCACAGAAAAATTAGCACAGAAAAAACTGCCCAACACATCGATCTCCATTTCTATCTGCGTCCTGGCGTGCGGTGTACGGATTTTCTCAGGTCTTGCACTGGTTTCGGCCTGCCTTCTGGTCAGACTACCCGGCGGCTCAGAGGAGAGCAAAAGGGGAATCAGGCAAACATGCCATTACGGCTAAGGTTTTTCGCTTCGGGAAAAGACGAAAAGTTTAACTGGAGAGTGCGGTTTGGGCCCTTGTAGCTCTCTGTGGGTGGTTTTTAGTTCATCTGTTTGTTAGGAAAAGTACTTGCAAAGAGTTGCAAATAATTTCAAGTAGTTCTGATTAGTTGCGAGTATGCACAGTTCAGAGTGTTGCTTTTTTGCTGCTGCTGCTGCAAACGGGACGAGGCGACGACGTCGATGTCTGAGAACACATAAGTCTTTGTCTTATCGGTTCATCTGCTGTCTGAGTTGCCCTTTGAGAGCTCAACGACTGAATCCACAGCAATTTTTGCGCTCTTGAACGCAAAACAGAAGTTCTTGAATCTGTTGTTACAGCGGTCTTGACCTTGGATTAATATATCGCAAAAAAAAAGGCAGATTTGTAAGCAGATCTCGTGTCAAATGCCTCAATGCAAGGAATTCATGCATCAAAGGCTGGTCATCACAGATCTGAGACTGTCTTACGGTGCGTCGGCTCCAGTTATCAAGTTCCTATCACGTATCGACTGTTGTGATATTCGCAATCATATCTTAAGCAGTTTTAAAATAGTGTAACAACAAGCAAACAAATCATTCCATAAAAGAGTCAACTCAACGTTCGCACCGCACCAAAGACTGAAGCAGCAAAAGTCCACTGGATTCGCCGCTCACTGACTCAAAGAACGCGAGTTTCTAGCATTCTGCGTCGGCTGAAAAATCAAAGTCTCTTCTTGTATCTATTGTGGACTTAATCAATGCAGAAACAGAGGCGTGATAGGTGTGGGGAACTTGCGGTTGAGGCATCAGTAAGCGTGGAACGATCATCATCCCCTTCGCTGTAGAACGAACGTGCGACAAACTGTTTATGCAGATTTGGTACTCAACTATGTCGCAAACCGAAACGCATTTTTGTTAATCGATAAGAAATAGATTGCATTGAATTAATCTATCTCCTAGATTCAATGCGAGATTCAAGTACAGTTCATGGCTCTGTCGGTTTGGAATTCAAGTCTCGGTTCGAAGATTAACTTCAGATGTCTGGATCGTTGCAATGATGGTAACTGCTGTAAATCAAGCAGGTGTCTTGTATCAAGACTCGTTGGAATGCCGGCGTAGGCATGATTTTGCTGGAGTACCTTGTGTAGTAGGACGCGGTTCAGAGACGTTGTCGACAGCTGGCCAATATCTCATCTAAGCGTAGTGAGCGCACTCTCGCAACAGACACTACCAATCACAGCTATCAACCAACAACTCCGCCAGCTTCTCCAAAAACTCCACATCAGCAGTATCAAATCCATCTCCCACCAAGCAATCGACATCCAACACTCCTCGAACAACCCCTCCGCTCGTCTTATCCACAAGCGGGACTACAACCTCGCTCTTTGTTTCGCCATCACAGGCAATATGGCCCGGAAACGCCTCGACATCCGGCACGACTTGCGTTTTCTTTGACGCAGCAGCAGTACCGCACACTCCGCGTCCAACCTTGATAATTTGGCACGCTACTCTCCCCATAAACGGTCCAAGCAACAGCTCCTCCTCGCTTTTTACCGGCGCCGCCACGTAAAACCCTGCCCAATTCACATGCATGTCCAGCGTTTCAAACGCATACCACATCAACGATGCCGCGTTTGCCAGATTCGACGGCCAAAATCGCTGCGACGAGACGAGCGCGGCGGCAGAGTCCAGAGCTGCCGCGTAGAGCTCAGATTTGGGCGTAGATTTGCTGAATGCCGTTGCATCGGCGTGATGCTCGAGTTGGTCGTCGCGGGCTGTCTTTGGCATTGTTCTGGGCGTGTTGGAGAAGATGATGAAGCGGAGCAAGATAGCTTGTGTCGGTGACCAAAATGAGAACAAACTCTCAAGTCATAATCACGTGAAGAACGTCCGATAAATCCTTCTGCTCTGTTCGTCTACAAAACATCTAGATTTCTAATACTACAGCATATCTACTATTTTTTACTCTTATCCTGAGTATTAGCAAACACCTCATAATCAAACGGATCCTCAAAACACTCAGCGGTCGTGTTCTATATTTGCCAGCGAAGCCGCACAACCAGACTTGTGCCTGTGCGCATAATCCCCGGCCAGCGCAGTGCTGAAACTCGTCGTGCAGATAGCAAGGAATTACTTGAATAAGATAAAATAAACTATTAAACTAGATTACATTTAGCTATTGCCACAATATATCCCAGCGCAGCAGAGTAGCAGCAACTGGTGCTTCTGGAAGCATGACAGACAAAACAGAGTTTTGGCGCTACCAAAAAAAAAGGCGAGTCTCTATCGCGCCGCAACAACTCGTCTTCGATCCCACTTCCCTCGCTCCTCCCCGACGCGTTTTCGACTCAAGGCAGGTCCTGATTTTTAGGTATTCCAAGGGGAATATTGTGTTTTATGCGATTTCATACTATGAATGGTTTGGTTGTTGTGGATAATTGAGCCGTGAAGCGTTTTATTTCGTCCCTTCTCGAATCTACGCCAGCACACCTACAGCCGTTGATCTCGTCGTGCTATCTCAGTTTACATCTGGTTATTTTCAGCTTATTTATACTATCTTTGCCTTGGTCAAACACATGGGTACATACAAACCATCCCGCGGCCGTAGCCGTCGTCGGCCAACAGCAACCCTCTTCATCATCCTCATCACCCTCATCTTGACATACTACGTTTTCTTCTCCTCACCCTTCTCCTCTTCAAAAACAGTCGATCGCAAACGACCGCCTCCGTCAGTTGGCGGTGAGAAGTCGATAACGCGGCACCAGATGAACGGGAAAACTGCATCGCGGAAGTCATTCGAGAACCAAGAACGTGTGTTGATTCTAACTCCACTCGCAAGGTTCTACGATGAATATTGGAATAACCTCGTTAATCTAAATTATCCGCATGAACTTATCGAACTTGGATTTATTTTCCCGCGCGGCCGCGAAGCTAATAACGCCCTGTTTCGTCTTGAAGCCGCAATCAAAGAACTACAAACAGGACCTAAGAAGAACCGATTCGCAAAAGTCACCATCCTCCGTCAAGATTTCGAATCTCCATTCTCGCAAAGCGAAAAGGACAGACACGCCTTAAGCGGTCAGAAAGAGCGGAGATCAGCTATGGCGCGCGCCCGAAATTCGCTCTTCATGTCTACTATCGACGCCGATACCAACTGGGTGTTGTGGCTCGATGCCGATATCGTCGAGACGCCCGCGACATTAATCCAAGACCTCGCCGCGCACGATAAGCCAGTAATAGTCGCAAACTGTTATCAACGATACGTCGACTACGGCGAGAGCAAAATCCGGGCGTATGATTTTAACAGCTGGCAGGATAGCGATACCGCGAAGCAGATGGCTGCAGAGATGGGCGACGATGATGTTATTTTTGAAGGTATCCATTACCCTTATACTCTTGAGTCGCAAAATGCTAATGTCGATAGGATACGCGGAAATGGCGACGTACCGCCCTTTAATGGCCTACATGTACGTCGCAGAAAGCGATCCTCATGAAGTCGTCCCTCTCGACGGCGTCGGAGCGTAAGTCCCCCCCCCTCTCTCCCTTTCCCGCATCTCTTCGCGCTTTAACTAACGACATTATAGAACTGCATTGTTGGTAAAGGCCGATGTGCATCGCGATGGCGCAATGTTCCCTTCTTTCCCGTTTTACCATCTTCTTGAATCTGAAGGATTCGCAAAAATGGCGAGTAGATTAGGCTACCAATCATTCGGATTACCAAATTATCTTGTATATCACTATAACGAATAGAGTATATGAACGACTTTGAAAGAGGATTCAGAGTGGATTGCATTCGGTGCTTCATGATCTTTGTATTTTATATAGTCCATGATTGAACAGATTCTGAAGTCTGGCACGAATATTTTTACCTTTGTTGCGTTCTCCAGACTACTAGTCGCTCTTATCAGGAAGCTGTGGTCGCGGCAAAAAAAAAATTGCGAGTTTGGTTGTTTCGTAGCGCACAAGCACCCGCGATTCGCACATTCGCTATCTCTTGTATAAACTCGAAAAATAAGAAACCCAGAATTACCAGAAAAGCAATTCCCAAAAATCTCCCTTCTCAAAGCAAATCACCTCCATCAACGCCTCCACCAATACCGCCGACCCTTCCTCATCTTCTTCCGCTAAACCCACTAAAGACGAATAAAAAAGATTACATTCTCATCATTTTCACACGCCGAGCCTTCGCTCCATTCCATCTTGCGACGCTGTTTTTGGTTACGCGTCGCGCGCGCTCGGAGAATCCAAAAAGTTTGACCTCCCCTTCACTATCCACCAGTTCTAGACACACTTTCCGTCCCCTTTTATATACCCATCACACCCCCACTTCCCTCTCTACGTGAGCTGTAGTTATATATGCAGTTTTCTTTATTGTTACAAACAAGCATCCCATAATAATTTCCATGCCTCTTCTCAGCAAACCAACTATACCACCCTCAACTTCATAAATGACTAAAACTAAACCCCAAAAAACAACAACGACAGCAACACAACAAAATCAAGCCGTTAATATGTAGCAACTATGACCAATGAAGAGTATAAAATGCTTTGACCCAAAAAAAAATATACAGCAGAATCCAAGAGAGTAATAAAATCCAAAAACGCAAAAGCAAAACGAAATAAAGAAGAAGCCATTGGTAGCTTTTCATTGCTCTACCGACTCATCAATCTTCTCCATCTCAATCTCTCCTTTCGTCGATATTTGGTCTGTTTTGTGTGGTTGTTCTCTGCATCCTTCTTGTTCGTTGACTATTTCCTCCTTCTCTTCGCTCGAATTTTGTAGAAAACATGGCCTCTCAAATGAATAGAAAAAAAAAAGCAACGTATATGTATCAAATGAATAAACCCAAAAAAAAATGATTTGTCCCAACGAAATAAAACTTGAAAGAAAAGAGTACGTGCGAGCCTAAGGCATCTTGTGATCATCAACCTCTTCTCAGAGATATCGACACTTCTCATCCGCGAGTGAAACTCTATAATGCAAATAGAAAAGAAAAAAGAAGTGACCACCTGCCATACTTCGCCACGACGATATGAAAAAGATATAAAAGTTTGTAGCACACTTTGCAAAAAACTATTTACTCGAAAAGAAAGCAAATGATTCATAGTGTAAAAAAATGTGAAGCAAGCGATCCGCTTACAACCACTCCTTGTAGCGATGCATGTAGTACTTCTTCACGACCTGGGTCGAAAGGAAGTATCCGACAATGGCCACAATCAAGAACGGGTAGAACATTCCAGGCACTGGTAGCATGTCGAGAACACGAGTTCCCAGAGGAGTGTAGGGGATGGCGATACCAACGGCGATGACAATTCCGGTGGCAGCCGCAAGCTGCCACGAAGGGTTGCGCTGAATAAATGGAATCTTCTCGGTACGGATCATGTGGACAATCAAAGTCTGGGTGATCAAACCAACGTAAAACCAGCAAGTCTGGAAGAGTTGAACGTCATCAGTGAAAGGCATGGTGTAGCCGAAGTAGTAGTAGAGAACAGCGAAAGTGTAGACATCAAAGACGGAAGACAGAGGTCCAAAGTAAATCATAAACTTAAAGATCGAATCAGCAGACCACTGATGAGGAGTCAACAAGAACTCTTCATCGACATGATCCCATGGAATGGCAATCTGAGAAAGATCGTAGAGCAAATTCTGAGTCAAGATCTGGTTACCAGTCATAGGCTGGAATGGAATCCAAGCCGAAGCAATGATAACCGAAAACACATTTCCAAAGTTTCCAGACGCAGCCATCTTGATGTACTTGATTGTGTTGGCATGAGTAATACGTCCACGGATGATAGCCTGAGTGATAACACCCAGCGACTTCTCAAGCAAGATGAAATCAGCAGCATCCTTAGCAAGTGGAGTAGCAGTGTCAACTGAAATACCAACATCGGCGCCACGAAGAGCCAAAGCATCATTGATACCATCACCAAGGAAACCAACAGAGTGACCGTTCTTCTTCAAAGCGTTAACAATGTTGAACTTCTGGAAAGGAGTGAGCTTAGCAAAGACAGTGCAGCGCTCAACAACATCAGCAAACTCCTCTTCATCATCCTCAATCTCCTCAAGCTCAGCTCCAGTAATAGTGTAGGTAGTGTCAATGCCAACATCCTTGCAAATCTTGCAGGCAACAGCCAAGTTGTCACCAGTAAGAACCTTAATGCCAACATGATATTTGCCAAAGTCTTCAATAGCAGCAGCGCAGTCATCCTTGGGAGGATCAAGGAAAGTCAAGAATCCAATAAAAGTCATGTCCATCTCATCCTTCTCAGAGCTGAACTGTCTGCCACCAGCCTCAAGCTCCTTCTCGGGAATAATCTTGCTAGCGACAGCCAAAACACGGAGACCCTGGCTGTTCAAATCGGCAACCGTGGCAAGCAACTGCTCCTTAATGTCCGCAGACAGATCAACATCAGTCGACTGGCCATCAGTGTACTGACGAACAGCAGCGCAAATATCAAGCAACTCCTCGACGGCACCCTTGCAGATAACCTCGGTGGTAGCAACACCAGTCTTAAGAACAATAGACATACGACGACGAACAAAGTCAAATGGCATCTCCTCGATGAGCGAATAGAGCTCACCCTTCTCGGTTGGAGCATAGTTAGTCTTGACCTCCTCGTTCTCCTCAGCAGCCTTGATAACAGCTTCATCAAGAACGTTCTTCAAGCCAGTCGAGAAGTGCGAGTTAAGGAAAGCGTATCTCAAAACCTCGTCGTTGTTAACGTTGCTCGAGTCAAGGTGCTCGGTAAGAACGACATCGTCCTTGGTAAGAGTGCCAGTCTTGTCGCTGCAGATAACATCGACAACTCCCATGGTTTGGATAGCGTCGAGCTTACGCACAATAGTCTTGTGTTTAGCCATCTCAGCGGCACCGTAGGCTAAGTTAGCGTTAAGAATCATGGGCAACATCTCGGGAGTAAGACCGATCAAGACAGACATTCCAAACAGGACAGCCTCGTACCAGTCATGTGTAGTAAGACCGTTGATGACAATGACGATAGGAACCATGATAATACCAAATCCAAGAAGAAGATAAGCGACCTTGCGCACACCGACGTCAAAAGAATTGCGGGTCTCCATGGCCTCAGAGTTAAGAGTAAGGTTGATGGTCGAGATATAAGTATCCTTAGCGGTCGAGATAACAACCGCGCGGCCACGGCCAGAAACAACCGAAGTCGACATGAAGCAGATGTTGGCCAAGTCGAAGACAGAATCGGGCTCGTTGACGTTGGTCGACTTCTCGACAGGCAAGAACTCACCGGTGAGCGAAGACTGTGAGACAAAGAGGTCCTTAGACTCGATCAAGATACAGTCACCAGGGAAGATGTCACCAGGACGAAGAGTAATAACGTCACCAGGGACAGTCTCCGCAAGAGTAATTTCGGTCTCGATGAAGGAGCCAGCGCCATCAGGTCGGAGAACCTTAGTCATAGGAGTAACGAGGTCGCGCATCGACTGGAAAGACTTTTGAGATTTCATTTCTGTATCACTGTTAGAAAAACGCGCTTTTCAAGAGAGTAGCAAAGGATGAATATACCTTCATAAGATCGCAGACCAACGCTGACGACAACCATAACAAGAACAAAGTAGAATGTGGTAGGATCCTCGGCAACAGAGATGGCAAGGATACCAAGAATCATCAACAGAACGTTGAAGGGATGGATCATACCCTGGAAGATGATGGTGTACCAGGGCTTAAGGCCACCGGACTCAAGTTCGTTGCGGCCGAACTTGGCCAAACGAGAGGCGGCATCGCTAGCCGGAAGACCGTTGAATCCGGTGTCGAAGCGCTTGAGAACCTGATCTCTGTCAAGGGCTGCCATTTCACGAAGCTTGGAGGCGATGCGGTGTTCCTCTTCAGACGATTTGGAGAGGTTGGCGGTCTTTCCGAAGAGTGCGTTGTTGGTCCAGACCTTGAGGTCTTCCCAGACGCCAGACTTTCGCATGGATCTTGAGGAGCGAATAGATGCGGCATCGCTGTGATAGTGAGGAGCGCCGATATCAACGAGAACATCGTCTGAGACTTTATGATGAAAGAGGAAGGTTAGTGGGGAAGAGATGGAAGGGAGCGAGACAGTGAAGCGTACCAGAGCCATAGGATTCGGAACGGGACGAGGTTGCTGTGAGAGGTGCCTTTTCCTGGACGGGAACACGCTTTTCATCCTGAGACAGGCGTGCGTCGCGATAAGACTTAACCATGATGTATAGATGTGACGGTTAGAAGTGAGAGAGGATGGGTGGGTGTGTAGGCTTGGTTTGCGGTGGGTGGGTATCTAGCAAAGTGAGAGGTCTAGCTTCGACAAGCCTGCGAAGATAGACAGGAGAAAGAAGGCGATGCGGACTAAGCGGAAGTCTTAAAGCAGCAGCAGATGCCAGCCAGAAGATGATCGCCTGGAAAAGGAGTCCTGCGAGGGAAGAGAAATAGGTGGAGGAGCGACGCAGAAGTGGGAAGAGAGCAGAGGAGGACGAGCAAGAGAGTAAAAGCAAGTCGGGAAGCGTGCTGGCTGAGCTCGACTCATTTGGCCGAGAGTGCGCCTTTGGCTGGCACGCCTGAATTGGGTTAGGCTTTGCTTTATCGCGTGCGCCACAGGAACTGCCTCAGCAAGACAGATAGAGTTTGAGCTGTGGTCTAGACCGGCGTTACTTGAAGTGATGGGCAGTGTGGGTGTACAGTGTACAACAATAGTGCACAGAAACACTCCACAGTGTACGGCAATAGAAGAAGAACGGCAATAGGAAAGAAGAATAAACAAAAATGTCAGCAAAAGGACTGATCAGCTGGAGATCGCGCTGCCATCACGCTGCCATCACACTACACACTCAGACTGCCCTGAGAGCACTCAAGAGTGAACTGCTGAAACTTGTTACTCGGGTGATTCCACTCAGTGGCACATCATCGCATCGCCCCTGCTCTTGTTCTCGCCTGCTCTCTTCCTCTGCTTCCTCCAGCAATTTAGAATACAATTAACTATGTAAAATTTCTTTTATTGTTATTAATTTTGTTGTATGTCTTTGTCTTGTCTATTCAATCTCGAAAGCAGACGCTGCCATGGGCGACGACCACTCAAACACTTTCTTATGTTGCCATCGCCCCGCGTACCCGAATACCCGCTCCGCAACAGACCGACCTCCACCACCCTCTTCTACTCCTCTGCTCTACTATATGGTGTGTAGTTTGTAAATAATTCTAATCAAAACATTTATACAACAATAGCACAATAATATTTCGTGAACACTCTGCGCTGAACACCGCGCTCCAGACAAGAACAGGAGCCTCCGCAACGGCCGCGATCTGATAAATTCACACTCAACGCCGATGATGCCAGTTCCCGCTGATTGCAATTCTGTCCAAGTTCCATCACCACATGCGACCACCAGATCGGCTGCGGCATTTCTCTTGATTGTGTGCGTTTCAGGGGGGAAAAAACAGGCGAAGCCGGGGTTGCGCCGTCGCCGGTCGCTATGTTATCATAGCGTTAGTCGTCGATGACGTCTGCCTCGGATTGGCACACGACTGTTTACTATTGTTTGCCATTGTCGTGTGCCGTTGTTCCCTTCTTGGTTTTTCTGTATTGAATATACTCTGTAAATATTTATTTTTGTAATACTGTCAATATTATGATAATACTAACAAGCAGTAGCTATTGTGCAATAGACTACATACTAAGTGATGCAACTTGTTTTCAGTGTATTAGGGTTGTGTGCAAAAATTTTTATCAGATCTTTAGCCGCACATATCAATCTGTCACTCATTCCCATGTTTTTCAGGCTTGTTTCTTCAATTTATTGCACTAGTGCCGTTATTGATAGTAAAGCGTTGCTTACAAAGGTTATATATTGTCTACTATTGTGATACACTGATAAATATATTATTATAAAGCTGTCTGCAGTACTAATACAGTATTTCTACATCCCCCCAATGTTGGTTGTGTTTATGCCGAATCTTCTTCGAGCGCCACTCCCCACTTCGTCCTTTCCGCGAATTATTTGCCGCAACAAGTCTTCTGATTGCTCAAACCCTTCTGCTACCTATTCGTTATCGATAACTTAATCCTCCTCTTGGCTCTGCATATCCTTCCTCCACGTATTGTTATCCATCTTTAATCTCGCTTTTCATCTTATCCAGATCTGTACCCTCATTGGACCTGCCACTCTCGCCAAAACCTTCCACTCAGCACTGGCATTCATAGCTCATCGCTTCTGCTTGTTCTTTGTCCATAAACAAACACAGGCTAAATAACAGCATACTAAATTTCAGCGTCATCGCTCGCCAGGCTCTTGTCCATCTTTCATGTTTCCATTATCTTACGTCAAATACTGCTTATCCTTCTTATCGGGCAATCAGCCTTCATAACCTGCGCTCTCCCCAGCCCAACTTCCTCAGCTCTATTAGCCTGTTTAATCACAGCTGCTGCTACACGCTTAACAGCACACCAAAAGGAGACAATGCTAAGATATTTCTGCTGGCATTCTAGTTCGAGGTGGAAGAGCGAACGAGCGATGCTTGTTTAGTGTAGGGCTCGGAAGACTGCCCGGAATCCGGATTTCACACTTTTAAACTTTAAATTTCGTATTTTGTTATCTATTGTTATTGTCATGGCTATTAGTTTGTATTACATATATAGCTACAGTACCATATAGGCAGGATTTGTTGAGCAATTAGACAGAGTATGCAAAATATCGCAAATAAGGAGATCTGATAATCGACGAGACGAGTCTCGATCAATAGCGTAAGGCAGCGAAATTGTCGCAAATATGTTACGAGCAAAAGCAATGTTCAGATCTTCCACGCGCATATAACTCTAGCATCTAAAGGGTCTAGATGCATTGCAATGTTAGCTATAGATCTTTAGGGAGTGATATATGGAGAAACTGGACACTGTAGTATTCAGATTGTAGAAACAAGATATGCGCAAACACGACAGTGTGCAGTGATAATACAGGCAGTATTCCAGGTACAGCATCAGCAGCAGCAGCAGCAGCAGCAGCATCAACAGGAACAGTAACAAAGAACAACAGCGTTATCTGATGCAATCAGCGCAACCGAACAAGTGCGAAAATCAAGTAACAGGTTACCCGGATCCTCACCAAACCCTGCCCCAGCCCTGCCCGCGCCACTTGCTCCGCGCAAGATTTTGATCAGATAACGCGCAAACAAAACTGTCCGCAAACAGAATGCAAACACGCCACTCCAGACCTTTTAACCATCAAGGTGCGCCCGCTCTGTATGCCAAACATGACACTTCACCAGCACGAGATTGTGCGTTGGATTGCTGTTTGTTAGTATTGTTAGTATATTGCAGTTATAAGATATAATATAGCACATCTTATTTTATGCAACTGGATAATAGGCGTCTCGAGTGGGTTCAGTAGTTCTGTGCTGGGCTCGTGCTGGTCTTTGCTCTGCTCGCGGCTCTTCGTCGTCTTTCCCAAATCGGAAAGAGCAAGCCGTATTAATCTCCAAGAAGCGAACATTGACCAAGTAACATTCCTAACGAGCTCTATTCAACAATTCATCAACAATATCCTCTTCTTCTGCAATTGCGCCTCTGTGTTCTTGTTGGCAGCAGCGTCATTGGCCGTTCGATGCCTTGCTGTGTTAGACTCGAATTAAACATCTGATAATTGCTTTTTTGGTATCAGATTGTACATATTCAATGCACTGACAATTACCATTTTCCAACGATCCTCATTGATTAACTTTGGAATATCGCCACGTTCATGATTGTTATTGATCTTATCGCGATAACCAGTAGCTCAGAGTACCCAGTGGCATGCATCACTACCACAGACTAAGCCACATCACATGCTGCTGGTCTGTATCCGAAATACCAGTGTTTGGATACAGCAGATACGCCGAGCCCGATCGCAGATATGTAAATTATGTAAACAAACAACAACGAAGAATGGTAATTACCACTTTCGGGTTGGTGTGTTGTTTGTATTTGCTTTCCGGATCCGTGTGTCGAAGAATGCTGAACATAATCTCAACAAGTTGTAACTGAACTTGAGAAAAAGAGAAATTGAACAGCTATATCAGTATAATAGATCATGAACCCGGCGATATCATTCTAATTCGATCATAAATGTTCGGTGTGGGGGTATTGCTGGGGTAGTGTTTGACTGCAAACTGTGCGCTGTTGACTCGCTGGCACGTGTATGACTGCTGTCAACGACGAGCCAATCTTGAATGAAGAGCGAGTGGTCAACGGCAATATCTGAATTATTGCAAGCCGAGCAATCAATAGCAAAGTGGAGTGTTCTCCGCATTTAGCAACAAAATCATAGCAGCGCAGGATGAAATCGGGCAGAAAGTGGTCTGGGGAACAGACGTTAGTTATAATCTGCCATCTAATCTGATTTCTGTGTAAGCACTCTGCGTTCTAGATTTGTGCCCCTGCATAAATGTGCTTAATGCTATACAGTTAAGCCATTTCCGAGAAGCGCACGTGTTGGAAGTCGCCTGATTGAGTGGTTGTCCTCGCTCAGGGCGAATCAGACAATGGGCGAAAGTCAGAGTCTGGCCAGTTCTGTATACAAATTTCAATTTATTCCGTCACTCGTTTACGACTTGGCGGCTATCATTCTTACTGTGGTATTACAGATCATATATCACATAACATAGACAAAGACAGTGATAAAGATAGGACTGATAATAAACACCTTATCTTGAAACCAAACCTTCGACTACATCTAAAAGGTGTATTTATAATAACGTTATCGATAACGCGTTCTATCGCTGATCTCGATTTGCTTCGTAATCTGGCTTATCCATAACCCATCCTCCCTTCTATTTTGTCTTTGCAATCAAGCACTTGGATCGCATAAGCAGCGTATAGGTAACGTCCTTGCGCTTTAATCTGTCCGCGTGTTGCTTAGCAAACACTCACGACGCGTCGGTCAACCCTGCCACGTCCGCGAACAAACCGGCCTGTTACCTAGTTTCCAGTTTAGCCTATTTCTGGTGGATAGTGTTTTTATTTTCTCTTCCTCTGCTCTTTTCGTAATCACCCTTCGTTTCAAGTGACTACGTGCACATACACCTTTACGCGTCCCTCCATCACGAGTTCATATTCATCGCGATCGCGAGCGTGCGGCTGTGGCGGAGCACCCAAGTCCCAGCACTGCCCCCAATTCTCTAAATCTACCGTACACACACCTATTATTCTGTCGTCATCTTTGTAAACTAATGTAGCTGTCGGACTGCTACTCGTGAGTATCTAAATCAAGCTTAAACTCGGAAAATCTCCGAAACCTCTTCGCCACTTACTCAACCGTACACACTGATCCGGACCCTGAATGCGTACCGGCTTTCACATGCATCTTGGATTTGAAATCAATCTACACCACTGCTCTCAGCGCCGTACGATTCTTCCGAGAGCTCCGTACTCCTGTGGCTGAAGTACTTTCTTCTTTGTAGTCTTGCTTAGACGAGCATATCACGCCATCCTATTTCTCTATGAAATAGCAAGACTGTTCAATACGTCATTGATCAATGATCGACAGCTGTCAGCTATGTTGAATTCACTGTATAAACCCAGCACGTTCACCTTAGTCTAGTTAGCAAAATTGCACCTGTTGTTATTGCCGCTATTTCCATTATACCATTTGCCTGTGATATCCCCTGGGATATTCATATCAAAGGACTTCCCCGGATTCCGACTATCCAGCAACGAGATCGCATTACCCGCACGCTATTTTAAATTGAGGAGTTCGGTTTTTAGAAATTGCAAAAACGTGATTATTTTCTTTTTTTTTTTTTTTTTTTAGTCTTTTGTGCTTTGCTTCCTATCTCGCTGAGCACTCTAATTCTTGTCGTAAAATCAAACGCTCCCCCCAATCCTCTCAATCCGCAACACGCCTTAATTTGTATTCCCGTTTCAGACATCACTAACTCTCCGAAAACCTTCATCAGGCCATAGTCCCATCAACCTCTTGAAAGTTGCGAAAGCTGCGTCAAATACAATATTAAACCCGATAAAATAATAAATTTCTAGATTTAGTTATAATCGAGATATATTCAGATCAATTTTTATGAATCCCCACAACGACGAAAAAAATTTATTGAATAAAATAAAACAGCAAGTATTGAGCGCCGCCATGTACAGCCAAACAAACAAAACGGAATCAATTTTTTATGGATCGTCCAAAAAATGCATGCCATCAAAACCACATAACCACAAAAATTTTAAAAAACCAAAAATCCAAACCTACTCAACAACATGATGCGACACATTCTTTTCCTGAATACGTCCAATCTCCTCGGTCATAATCGACACCCACATCTCTTTCTCCATTCTCGATCTCGCCATAAAGATCAGCGCGGTGCCGGATGTTCCTAGTTTGTTTATACTATAGAAGCGGTCCCCGGGGTTCGTCGCGTTTGTCGTTTTTGATTTTTTTGAGCTGCGGTATTGTTTTTGGAATGATGCCGCGGCATCCCGATGCGCGAGCTCGGTTGACGAGTTTGCTCGCCACAGTACAAAACAGCGCGAGAACTCGTCGTCGGAAGCGGTCGCTCCGTCAGCGTAGATACGGGGCAAAGAAAACATTCCGGGCGCAGCGCTCACATTGAAGGAGTTGCTGTGTGCCATTAAGTCTGCTTCCGTGAGGATCCCAGAGTAGACGTAGCAATCCTTGAGAGAGATCAGGTCTCTTTTTTTGTGATAGATTTTCGGAACTTCTATACCAGATGTCGAGCGAGCTTGATCTTCATAAATCAGAAGATGACCGTGACAGATGACTATATAACTGAGCTTGAATGAAGATTGCATGCGTAGTTTGAAAAACAGCGGTCCTTTCATCTACACACCCAGTTAGCATACCACAACAAGCAAACATAAAATAACATAGTACGTACGGTGATACTGCGACAGAAGCTCAATGCACACACATTGTACACCTGCGGATCAGCAATGCCTCGCAAAGCTTCCCACTTCGACGCTGCCTCCCCAATCTGTGACTCCATCTCCTCGTCAATATGCAACTGAGCTAGATTATCCGCCTTTAAAGTCGTCAGAGCTTTCGCGTCAGCTCCTAGCCTTGATTGCCAGTATAAGCGTAACTCGTCTAATCTCGAAATCCACTCATCGCGTGTAATCTTGTTAAACGCCTGCAAACGCACGACAAGTCCCGATTTAAGCACAAGTTCAAATACACGGTCATCGTCAAATTCAAAAACAATTCCGTCTTCAAAATTGGAGTTATCGTTGCGGCCAGAATCATTGAAATTTGCACCCTCGCCAACACCGATATTCTCATCAATATTGACATCTCTTTGAACCTTGCGAACTTCAACTACATCACAAAGATCGATAAATCCAGAGGATGTAAGCATCTGATATAGTCGTCTATAAACCTCCGACAGCGCAATCTCGTCCAGCTCTTTAAGCTTATGCGCATCTCGCTCTCTGGTGCCATCTAACCACTCGATCGACCCATCTTTCATCGGATAGGGTGTAAACTCGTGAATAAAAGATCGCCCTCCGGATCGTTCTGTGAGTGAAAATGGCTTTTCGAACGCAGGAGGGGTGGCATGATGCGGTTTTCCAAACACGAGCAAATTATCATGACACATGAAATAAAACTGCTTATAAAACAATCTTCCGAGACGTACAGTAGATCCTGAATGCTGGGTAAGACGGATCAAAAAGCCTTCGATTGGAGGCGGTTCAGCCAGAGACTGAGCTCGCGCAGCAAGTTTAGGCGCAAATGTAGGATAATGGATCTTCGGTCGCAGCTCTAACTCGTGTGTCTTTCGAAGAGCCCAGGCTGCATAAATATGCTGCTCGTTTATATCATGAAGCCATTCAATCCGATCGTATCGCCGCCAGGCTAAACCAAGCCGCTCCTTTTCTTTCCAGTACTGCACAGTCTCCCTATATGCAGGAACTTTATCCAAAATCTCTAGCGCAGTTTGAATCGTGTACTCCATTATATCAATAATGGTTCTCCTGGCTGAAGGCGAGGCCTCAAATTCATGACCATTCCCAGAATCCTCGCGCTCCTGTGCCTCAATCAAAGTCTGCATATTATGTTCTCTAATCTCATCCCATGGAACAGCGATTTTTAAAGAAGCTTCTAAATCAGGTACCTGCAGAATAATATCCTTCATGACCTTGCCGCCAAATACGCTTCGCAAAAATCCGTACCACGCGATACTCGTCGATGGCGCGCGGAATCGCATTACGTAGATTGTTGTTTTGCTTTTCTTTTTTCTGCTTTCTATTTCAGAGCGCCATAATGCAAGAGACTTGTCAAGTGATGAATAAAGATTGACATTCACGTATTGTCGATCGAGAGGGATAGTATGAACTAGAGACGATGGCTGAATTTCCGCCGAAATAGCAGGAACAGTCTATCAGAGTTAGCATATAATATACCTGTAAGCGCAAGAAATACTAACCATTGACTTGTAAAGTTCCAAAACAAACGGAACAGCAGCATCACCAGTGTAGCGTGAGACTGCAAGGTACTCTCTCGCGCGCTCGACAACGTTCAGAATCGTTGTATCAGCCTCATTGAAGTCCGACGGCAAAGAGCGTACATTAGCAGACTTGATACTGACAAGTACGCGATCGACTTTCACAATTTGCCCTTTCTTCAGTTTGTATCCGAGTTCTTCGCTGTTTTCTTCCCCATTGGCAAGCTCAGGACCAATCGCACCAAGAATACTAGCTCCATCCACAACGACATCATATATCTCACCGTAGTGCGGCATAGCTCTACCTGGAAGAAAATTAAAATCTAGCTGTCTAAGAGAGTCGTCATCATCCGACCCATCATGACTTGCATGGTCATGATCATCACGATCGGCTTCGTCTAGTAGTGGTTGGTCTGAGGAAGCTGAGTTGCGTCTGCGACTTGAGTGACGCGTCGCGCGCGATTCGCTGCGTAGTCGTCGAATTTCGAGATCCCTTTGCAAGATAGTCGACAAACTAGACTTCGCCGCGTTCTTTGTGACGTTCAAGAGAACCGGCTGCGGCGGTTGCAACACTTCGGAAGATGACGTCGATATACTCTCTCGTGAAGTCACCGGCATCACAGTAGTCGAAATATGCGCCGCTATAAGAGGTCGCTCGTAGACAGAGACTGCTGTATGCTCCGGTCGAATTGTCGACGCATCACTTCCCTGCGAAGCCGATCTGCGATGCTGTCTGTAAATATCCGAGTCAGAAGACTGCGATGGCGTCTCAGACGATGACCGGCGAACATGGCGCGAGCGTGATCTATCGCCAGTTGCTGTCGATGCAGAGATAGAGGTGCCGCGAGCGGTCAGGAAGGACTGTGTCGAAGCGTAACTAGATGGTGCGAAATCGGCTAATGAAGTTGGATTTCCACCGCTGCCGTACCTCCTAGCTGAACGACCGCGCGACAGTGATCTCGGGACTTCAATGTTTGGAATATCAGAGTAACGAGTAAACGGATTCGGGCTTCCAATTCTTACTGGTTCGGTTGCGGTCAACATTGGCGAGTGCATAGGTGTCGATTCTGCCGAAGAGACATGCGACCGCACATCGTGGTAATGTGATGACGCGCGAGATGACATCGGTCCATAAGGCGAGGACGAGAGTCCTGAGTCAACTTTATCTCTAAAAGAGCCTTTAAAGCTGTTTCCTGAAACTCTGGACGGGCTACCATTGTATGATGACGGAGCGCCTCGTCGTCGTGAAGGTGAGCCAGAGATTGTCACGGGCTTACTCGTCGCTAATTGACGAGCCGATCCACGCAACGAAGACGCAAAAATCCCACTAGCCTCCGACGCTCCATTCCAAATCTGATCATGCCTGATAGAAGCAGGTATCCTGACCGACGTTGCTCGCGAGACTGCGGGGAGCGGCGGAGGAAGATCAGGAAAGACCGACGACCAGGCCTGTTTGAACTCGACATCGCTCGACCGAGATATCCGAGCTAGCCATAGTTTCTGATGTCGGCGTAGCCAATCTGCAGGAATTGGACCGATCAAGACAATTCGTGAGGTTGTGTGCAGATGAGACGCGCTCGCATGAGAAAGACGAGACGCGGTAAACGGATACGCGATCTCTGGCTCGGGAGAAGCGCCAGCGGTGTTCGCAGCATCCGCCAGCACGTCTAGATCCGCCATGCGCACCACAAGATTAATTCAGAATGAAGATGCAGTTTTTGATAAATTTACTGTTCGCGTGTGCTACTGCACTCGATGGTGATGGCCTACTTCGAGGTTGATCGCGCGATAAACCGGATTCGGCAGGGTAATTTTGTGGATTAGCTTGACGTCATTTCGTCTCGAACATGTACCTTTGTTGAGTTTGATATTAGTGTCTGAAACACAGCGCAATTGGCTTATGTAGCTGTTCCATTGTGTCCTTGATTGCTATAATGAATAGCTACCACAGTGCTCTTCGTGAAGCCTTGCCTGGTTCCTCGCGGTCTGCCTTATCAGTGCGACAATTGGGGAGTTTAGGTTTCGATGCGATGAGCACCGCAATTTGAATTATACGAATGCGTTTGAACGCTTGCGAGACTTATTCTGTTCTCACCAAAATCACCAAACAATTGACTAGAAAGCATGGGATATCCAAAGACATTAGACGGTACTATAGTTGTTAGAGAGATTGCGCCCGGTGTCACGACCCTATCCTGCCCTTTCGGTTTGGCTGTCGTTGAAATTGGCGCGCGAGCTGCTACCATCAAGGCCAACTTCACCGATGGCCCCGGAATCATTCTCGTCTCTCCGATACCAGTATGTGCAGAGTCTGTCGAGGCTCTCGGAGGTCTACCTGTTAAATATCTTATTGCGCCGAATATGGTTCATTACATGGCGCTGAAGGAGTGGAAAGAGAAGTTTCCCGAGGCCAAAGTCATCGGCTGCAAGAGCTTGTCTGAACGGAAGCTGAAGCCATATGACCTCAAATGCGACTTAGAAATAACCGACTTTGACAAATTCTTAACCGCAAAGGAGCTTGGTTTGGACGACATTGCGGACGAGGAAGATCTGAAGTTTCTTATCGTCAGTGGACACGCGAATCGCGAGTTGCTCACTTTCCACGGAAAATCAAAGACAATTGTCGTAGGCGATTTGATTTTTAACTTGCCGCCTACGGAGCAGTACAGCAAGGCAAAGCTTGGGCTGCTTGATCGTGCTATCTACTCGACTGGCTTTGGCTCGTACATGCAGGCAAAGATCCCGGATATGTTGATCAAGAACAAAGAGTATGCCAACTCCTTTTGCATTTATTTTACAATATACTGATTCGACGTGTTATTTAGGACTGGAAAGGCCGCTTTGGAAGAGATAATGAAGGCAGATATTGAAAACATTGTTATGTGCCACGGTGACTCCGTGGTTGGCGACGCGAAGACTTTCATGGCCACATTCTTCAAAGCTGTTTTATAAACTCTGAACATGTATTTTAATGTAGAATAATTGATGCCGAAGTAGACTCTAATAAAAAGATTAATTGGGAGTGTTGTAAAGCAGAGGGGGGTGGCCAGCTTAAACTGTAGAGCGCCAGAGCCACAAAACCACACATCAGCATCTTCCTCGTTAGATCAACTTGAAATGTGGCAGCGCAGGCGAGACCAACAGCGCGAAGCAAAAAAAACAAAACTCAGACACGCTTTAATATCCTTGATTGATTCACAGATTTTGTATGTTGTTATTTCGAAGACAGACTGAAGTGACAAAGATGGAAAGTGCTGTGCAAAGCTGTACGACTGCTGTACTACCTGCTATTCATTCAGTTTCTGGGATCACCATCAGCTTTGGTATTTACTCACTGTAACAACTATTATTCTGGGACTTGCATGAATATTCCTGCAAAGAGCTTGCTAAGCGAGTGCTAGTTCATATCTGGTTTAGAGCCAAATCTACGCGCCTGACGCATGCCGTCGAACAATTCAGGACTATCCAATTTCGAATCTCTGTTTGCCTCTTGACTATTCTGGACAGTATTCCAGCCAAGCTGCAAGAATAGCTCTATGCAATATCACGTTAACTGACTGCGTCATGGGGCCGGACATACTTGTATATATAGTATAATACCTATTCGACTGAATGCTTCGTCTTGTCCTTTACTATCTTCGCCTGCCTTTGCTTAATTTGCTGACAACCGACAAATCCATATAGCTCTACGCTGCATTGAATATTTGTGTTACTATTCAAAAGGATTTCCACGGTGCACGATATAATCACCAGCTACTCATATTTGATCCGCCACTTCAAACAAGCCATATACACACCACGCCTATGGACTCGTTTGGCGCAAAGCTAGGTATAGCCATAGTCGTCGCCGTGATAGGAATATCAATACTGTTAGGACTTGTGAAGTACTACAACACGCAAGCTGAAACCACAAAGAAATCTAAAGAGGAAGAAGAGAAGAAAAAGAAGAAAGAGAATAAATTGAAAGATTTGCATCTGGAGCATGGAAATATAGGATTCCTGAATATGTTCCATCAGACAGTAAATCAGCATCCTATCCATCTCGGCGAAGATGGTAAAACGGCAAAGACATAAGACCGGCGTCTTTTACCATATTCACATTTATACAGCCAACGGTACTATCTCCACCTACAAGACGAAGCCGGACAGGAACCGTCAAATGACAACCGCAACGAGAAATAAGGCAAACAAGAAATACAGTGAAACTAGGAAAACTTTTGGATACGAAGTTATAGTAAGCAACGATTGTTATCAGATTGTAAATTAATATTAAGCATAACCGATCCGAAAGTATAAAAAGCCTGAAAAAATGAAGAAATAGAAAAATATAAAATAAATACCAAAGAAATCTTTACGTTACGCCAAAAATAATATAATAAATACATAAAAATCATTTAAAAATCCTGGCTGTGTGCGCACAGTCGCAAGAGACACTCATTTTTTCAAGCCATCCCATATGCAACAAGAATTATTCCCTCCGTAAATCATAATACAACCACAAGTCTCTAAGCCTCCTCTATCAAATCTATATGGTAGCACCGTTAATGACCTCGGTGCTGCCGCGTCGTCCCCATGGAATTCTCTCTCTGTAGTGTTGCATGACGTAAACGAACGAGAGCAACACAGGAACCTCAAGCAAAGGACCGACGGTGGCCGCCAACGCCTGTCGAGATGTGATTCCATAGTATGACACAATGACGGCGATTGCCAGCTCGAAGTTATTGCTGGCAGCAGTAAAGGCTTGAGCCGAGCAGATCGGGTACGAGTATCCCATGCGATAACAGAGATACAATGTACCAAAAAATAATATCACAAAGTAAGTGAACATGGGAGCCATGACACGCAGAACTGAAGTCAGCTGAGTGATGACCTCACGACCCTGCGAAGCAAACATGACAAGGATGGTGAACAGCAGACCAAGAAGCGAGAAGGGCTCGAGGAACGACAGGAACTTTTCATCATAGGTCCGAACACTAAGGCCATGTCCGCGGAGCATAACACGGGTGATCACGGCAATCAGCAGCGGCAGACCCAAAAAGATAGCGACTGACTTTGCGACAACACCATAGGGAATATCGAGGTGACCTTCATTCTTGCCCACGACATTGATGTAAAACATAGCAGTTGGCGCGAATAGCACCATCTGCAGTAGTGAGTTTACAGCAGTCAAAATAGCACCATAGTCGGTGTCTCCTTCCGAAAGCTCGATCCAGATCATGACCATGGCGATACATCGAGCAACACCAACCATGATCAGACCCTCCCGAAGCTCAGGCTCGTCAGGCAAGAATAGCCACGAAAGTCCGACCATGACAAGAGGAGCAATGATCCAGTTGATAAACAGACTAATGGCGACTTGCGCCCACAGCGCCTTCACAGTAAGGAGTCTGTGAAGAGACTCGAACTGGACTTTGCACATGATCGGATACATCATAATCAAAAGTCCGATGGCGATAGGGATTGATACACCAGCGAATCCGCCACGCTCCAACTTCTCACCAAGATCCGGATAGTAGTACCCAATAGGGATACCGATAGCCATAGACAAGACAATCCATAGAGGCAAGTATCGGTCGAGAATGCCGAGCTGCTCAATTGGGGCACTTTTTGTTTCGGTTCGAATCAGCTCTGAGCCAGCAATAGAGGTGGTAGTGGTGGCAGTTGTTGATCGGACAAGAAGGGGCGAGGCTTCATTGTCTATGCTTTCGCGACCAGAGACGACGGAGTAGTTTGTGTCTCCACGTTCAAGGTCGAGGTGATCCGCAGGAACAGCACCTAAGGGATCATGAGAATGGGAAGTTTCTGAATTATGTGGACTAGCCATATTGCTTCCTCAAATTATTTCAGATTGGGTTTCCTCAAGAGATTACGTCTGCTCAAACAGACAGGAGAGCGCTCTTTGAAATCCACACGTAAAGATAATGTCTGGAAGAAGACTGGCAAGTAATAGGATAAGGAAGGAAGGGACCAACACGCGAGAAGGTGTATTTTGTAGATTTGTTAGAATTAAGGCGAAGTACCATGTGCCGGCCGAAAAAGCTCCCAACAACCCCATCGACGGTCTTGAAAGGGCACAATCATCGCACTCTGTCTCGCTTACGCAGCCTAGCCGGGCCGGGACACCACGCTCTACGCGGGTACCCGGCCGCACGTGCGCTGGCGAAATACGTTACGCATATGTTTACCAATATTTGTATGAGTGGAAACCGCGGAGGCGGCGGAGGCCATTAACCCCATGAAGGTCGTGTAGGGGGCCCTCGCGCAGGGCAGTCTGCTGTGTTCAGGAGGGAAGTGCCGATAGAGAACTCGTGCGGCTGCTGATAAAGAACCTGATAGCTGCTGATAAGGGCTCTAAGCAGCTATTCAAGGTGTTTTCTACGGACTTGTTCTCATGAACGGACGATCCCGGGATCTTTGACAGATTTGCTGAGTCGCAGCTGCATCAGGGTCTCCGATGGAGTATGTCTTCTTATTATAGCGCAGTAGCATTGAGTTTCTAGTTTTGGTGGTGGCGCCTTGAGTCTTGCTTATGTCCATCCTGACAAAGAAAGTTTCAGCTTGCCAGCGACATGCTCGCCGATGTTCATTGGCCCTCGATTATCAGCTTTTGACGCAGCACTTTTGAAGATTTTTAACGAGTGATTGCCGTTCGTCCAATAGACTGGAAGAGCGCGGTTTGGCGCGGAATGATACTTTAGCGGTGAAACTGGGGCGGATTGCGGGTGGAGCGGAAGCGATTTACAGTAGTATGTTATATAACTGGTCGATATTATTACTCTAACTCCAAATAAAACAAATAAACTGATATAAAAAAAACATTTATATACACTCAAGAAGATCAAAGGTAGGAACCATATTCAAAATCACGCTGAAACAAACCAAACTCGAAAACAAAAGACCGATAATTCGCCACTACCAAAACAATACAACTCGCTATATCTAGAGATATAGCCCTTTTTCAATGTAAAATGTGCTCTTCTATATTGCACTTGCAAAATCATCCAAAGAAATACTTGAGATCATGTAATCATTTACTGGCACTGCTTAGCACCACTCTCGTTCGTGACTGATTCTGGAGACGAAGCAGACGAAGTAGATGAAGCACAACATGAGCCTGATGATTCACTAGAAGGGTTAGAGCCGTTCTGTTGAGCAGATATATCGGATGTATAATAGTCTTGAGCAGGTGGCAACACATCGATATCCACAGATTGAAAGTAGGCTGTAAAGTCGATCGGGATAATGTTCATTTGATCGGTTGCCTGTGATTGAACGCTGGTCACAGGTGCGCGTATGGCCACATTAGGAGCAGGCACTTGTGCGCTATATTGTAGATCCACTGGAAATTGGAATCCATTAGCCACGCCAGACATAGAGAGTGAAGGAGCGATGTCAATATTCTGCGGTGGCACGTTCGAGACGAGGGGGATCGCTGCCATTTGGGAAGGAACGGCGGTAGAAGAAGGCATTGCTGCTTGTGGCAGAGGCACTGGAGCCTTTTGCTGTACCTTGGCCTTTGCAGGCGCGGTTCCGCATGTACGGCACGGGTGCTGAGTTTTCAAAATCTCCTCTTCCTGATGACGCTGTGTCATACATGACTGGAAGTCCGTACCACTATTACTCTTCAAGTATTCTTCAACGGTCCATTCGTTGATACCTACTTGTGCAAGTAGTTCTCGTAGCTTTTTGTTTTCCTCGACTACTCGTCGAGCCACGCGCTGTATTTGCACGTTCAGCTGTAATCCCTCCTCTTGACATCCTTTAATCTTTGCCTCCAAGTCAGAGACGTACTCGCGCTTGCGCGCTCTAGATCTGCGTTGGTTTTCTCTGATTCTTGCCAAGTGATCGGTAGAGCTTTCCTTTGTCTGTAAATAAGAGAGAAGTTAGTATACAGTACGGCAGCTGGTTGGGCATGTAGGAAACCTGGTGGGTATCGTGGGTAAAGAGCAGTTCATACCTGTGGCATATGTCCTTCCGCTTGAGCAGTCGCAAGCTTTCTGGCAGGCTGAAGAGCTACGGATGGTGCCGACATTGTTCTAATATTTACCTGAGTTTTGGTGTTCTGTGGTTCTGTGGAGGCCAGGAGCAGTCGTGGGGAAGAGAGTGATTTGAGATGCTGTTAGTCAGGCGGCAAATTGTGGGCTGCCAGTGCTGGAGTGAATTCCCACTGATGCGGAACCAGACCCATGATTGATAGAAATCCGGAAGCAATGAGCAGTGCGATCTCATTCTTAATTCCGGTTAGTAAAAGATTATTTATAGTGCATCGTAGCTACAGTTGTTACGCTTATATTGTATATTTATCAGATATGTATAAGTGTGAGTTTATATTTGCTAAATTCTTAAATATTTTATAAAAGTGAATGATTGTAGCTTGAAACTGAGATAAGCAATGTACTGTGTATTATGTTCTTGGGCCAACAACTGATAGCTGGATAAATCAATGTATTCGCAGCATGCAAGTAAAATTTTAAAATATTCACGGTAAATACTCCAGAAGAGCATCTGGATGCTACTTTTCGAGGATTCCGGGCGACTTCTTTGCCAGAGTGCCAATTGTAGCTCCGTCTACACGCATCATTTGCCATTCATCCAAGGGGTTTGCGCCAATCCTTTTGTAAAACTCAATTGATGGAGTATTCCATTTCAAGACCTGCTGTATATTAGCCGAATGTAAAAAAGAGCTGTTATCGGCTTGCACGTACGCTCCATTCCAGACGGCCTCCGTCGACGGCAATGAGCTCCTCAGCAAGAGCATAGAGCAACGAAGAACCAAAAGAATGTCCTCTGTATTTAGGCTGCACATATAGATCCTCGAGATAGATCCCGGGCTTTCCGTTCCAGGTGGAGTAGTTGTAAAAGAACAGAGCAAAGCCGGCTGGGATGCCTTCTTCGGTCTGGGCGATCAGCACTTTGGCGTAAGGGTGTGGGCCGAATATCGTCTTTTGAAGCATTTCCTCGGTGCATAGTACTTTATCGGACTCATGTTCGTATTCAGCGAGTTCTTTGATGAATCCCTGCCAATGAGAGTGAGTTAGTGGATGATCTACTTGGATATGGTTGCTGCGGATCAGGAGTAGTCAGGATGAGTAGATTACCAGAATGGCAGGGACGTCCGCAATTGTAGCTCGTCTGATTGGTGACGTTTTTGGAGACTCTGACATGTTGGCTGTTTATTTGGTGATAGATGCTGTGATGGAGGCGTGGCTTTGGAATATGAGAAGAGTGGCCAATGTGGAGTTTGATGTTTAAATGGAAGAGAGTTTATCCCCTAAATGTGTTCACTTGTCGTATTTGCTATATTGTTGAATGTATTTACTCTATTTATTGTAGCTGATTTAATAGAGAATATCACTATTCAACTCAATTACACCCGCTGCTCTCTAAATCCGCCGTCACCCGCTGTTTAGCTATTTCCGTTCTTCGCTGTTTCCACTGTTTCGTGGATGTCTTGTTCAAAGTTAACTGTGACTCTTCTATTCACAGCAACTTCTCGCTATTTTCACAGCAACACCGCTCACTACTCTCTTTATACACATCATATACACATTATAATACAATAAATACTATGCAAACACACGCAACAAACACTATACGCACAATAAAATATCCACCACAAGCTGCTCCTGATGATCTACAACCCAAACCCTCGCTAAGAGCGATATCGGCGCGAAGTCTTGCTCATTTTTTCGACGCCGCGCAACGCTGCGCTAAACTCTTTTCTTCATCTGTTTTCTTCACAACCTCTTTTTCTCCACTCCACTCATCCTTCGTCCCCCGAAAACACCAGATATTTTCATTGCAAACCACCTGTTTGTTTTAAATGATCAGAAATTTTACTCCTGCTGCACGCGCAGCCGCCGCAAGGGCGTCTCGCCGCGCTGCCCCCGCCTCGTTCCGCTTCAAATCGACCATCGCCACTCCAAACCAGACCTCGTCGCGAAGGGCGCACTCCGCTGCCACTGCGTACGTGTATTTCTCTCTGCTTTTGCCGCCTTGAACCGCGTTCTGACGCTGCTCTTTAGTACAAAAGCTGGATCTGAACCTGCTTCCTCAAAGCCGATTTCAAATATCGACGAGATCGCTCCCATCCGCAAGACACCTTCCCACCTCGATGACTCGTATGTACCCCGCCAACCGTTCTTCGTTCTCTGCAATATCTAACCTCTGCAAAAACAGTTTTGTCGGACTCTCTGGTGGTGACATCTTCCACGAGATGATGTTAAGGCATAACGTTGACACCATCTGTATGTACATCTCTAAGTTTCTCCGAGAACTTCTTCCCGTGAGCACATGCTAACACCCTCTTCTCCTCCAGTCGGCTACCCTGGTGGTGCGATTCTCCCCGTATTTGACGCTATCTACAACTCCCCCGACTTAAATTTTATTCTTCCCCGACATGAGCAAGGTGCTGGCCATATGGCCGAAGGTTACGCCCGAGCATCCGGAAAGCCGGGTGTCGTTCTTGTAACCTCCGGCCCCGGAGCCACGAACGTCATCACTCCCTTGCAGGACGCTCTCTCTGACGGTGTTCCTTTGGTTGTCTTTACCGGCCAGGTTGCTACTTCCTTGATCGGTACCGACTCCTTCCAGGAGGCCGATGTCGTCGGAATTTCTCGATCTTGCACTAAGTGGAACGTCATGGTCAAAAACGTCGCCGAGCTTCCCCGTCGTATCAACGAGGCATTTGAAATTGCCATGTCTGGCAGACCCGGCCCCGTTTTGGTTGATTTGCCCAAGGACGTTACTGCTGGAATCCTCAACAAGCCCATCCCCACATTCAATGCCCTCCCCGCACATGGTCTTTCCGTCTCAGCTCTTGCTGCCTCCTTCGATGTCACTGACAAGGCCCTGAAAAACACTGCCCGCTTGATCAACATGGCCAAGAAGCCCGTTATCTACTGTGGTCAAGGTATCACTGGTTCTCCCGATGGCCCGGCCCGTCTCCGCGAGATTGCCGACAAGGCTTGCATCCCTGTTACTACTACCATTCAGGCCCTTGGTGCCTTTGACGAGACCGACGAGAAGTCTCTTCACATGCTTGGTATGCACGGAAGTGCTTATGCCAACTTGGCTATGCAGGAGGCTGATTTGATCATTGCTCTTGGTGCTCGATTTGACGATCGTGTCACTGGTACCCTCTCGAAGTTTGCTCCCGAGGCTCGCCGCGCCGAGGCTGAGGGCCGTGGTGGTATCGTTCACTTCGATATCTCGCCAAAGAACATTAACAAGATTGTTAATGTCACTGAGGCTGTTGAGGGTGATGTTACCGAGATGCTTACCCAGTTGATGCCCCTTGTCGACCCTGTCGAGTCCCGGCCAGAGTGGTTCGCGAAGATTAACGCGTGGAAGACGAAATTCCCCTTCGACTTCGAGAAGGAGTCTGAGGGTGGATTGATTAAGCCCCAGACTGTTATAACTGAACTTTCTCGCTTGACAGACCCCGTTAAGGACAAGACAATCATCACCACTGGTGTCGGTCAGCATCAGATGTGGACTGCTCAGCACTACCGATGGAAGTACCCCCGTACCATGATCACCTCCGGTGGACTCGGAACTATGGGATTCGGTCTTCCTGCTGCCATTGGCGCCAAGGTCGCTAAGCCTGATCACATTGTCATTGACATTGACGGTGACGCTTCGTTCAACATGACCCTCACTGAGCTCTCAGCTGCTGCCCAATTCAACATTGGCATCAAGGCTATCGTTTTGAACAACGAGGAGCAAGGAATGGTTACCCAGTGGCAATCTCTCTTCTACGAGGACCGATATGCTCACACTCACCAGACCAACCCTGACTTCATGAAATTGGCTGACGCTATGGGCGTTAAGGGCATCCGTATCAGCAAGATCGAGGAGCTCGTTCCCAAACTCGAGGAGATGCTCGCATACGACGGACCTGTTTTGGTAGAGATTCTTGTTGACAAGAAGGTTCCCGTTTTGCCTATGGTTCCTGCTGGAAAGGCGCTTCACGAGTTCTTGGTCTATGACGCCGAGAAGGAGAAAGCACGAAAAGTTTTAAGAGCTGAGCGTACTAAGGGCAAGCACTAAGTACTCTCATGGATTGAATTACAAAAGCATATGTTATTTTTACTATAATTTGTTTTGATCTGTTTTTTTCTTTCCTCTAAAAGTTCTCTTTGTTGATTGTAAGTTTGTCGATGAAAAAAAAAATTGGAGAAAGAGCTTTATGCGTTATACATTATTCGCTTGATAATTGTCATACGGTTTTAGTTGTATGCAAATATTATGTGAATTTTCGGGCTTAGTTAATTGGGAGTTTACGAATAATTGTGGTTCTTTATTTATTGTCTAGTATTTATAATGCATGTTTATCGATTTGATTTATTACACACGAAATTGTCTTGCTATTTACAAATTTTAACGCCTGTAAGATGGCTTGCACAAGCGTTACTGCACGTATATAAAGCTAGTGAAGTGTAACTAGTCTAATATTTTCCGCATCATCTGTCCTTGACTCTTGCAGCTGGGGATTGCTTTCAGTAGAAGAAGCCAGAAGACCCTCTTCGTTATCTTCATTTTCATCTCTTTTTCGAGGGTTGGTGTTGTTGGGGGCTTCTGCCATGCGCTTTTCAATGCGATCCCATGCCCTCTCATTTTCAGTCCTAAAGAACACGAATATCTGAAAATAAAACAACATACAGATGAAAACCATATACAATGAAAATAAAAATCGACCAGGTCTAGGATTAACAGCTCGATCAATACCGCCGAGTGAGATCCAACGCAGAATCACACCAGTAATGTTCAGACATGAGGACCATAGTTGAAAATGTGTATATCTCGTGCTCCATGACACAGTACACTGTTCATCCCAATTGACGAATAGTTGCGGCCATAAGCAGACCACAGTCAAAATGTGTGAAGCGCCTTTTAGAGAATCCACAAAATCGAGATAAAAAAGCCCCAAAAGTCCCATTTCTGTCTTTGGATCAACGAAGATATGCGAGGAGACAATGTAGATCATGAGGACAAGGAAAGCCAAAAATATCGACAGCATCTTTGCCACTTTCGAAAAGCGCAATTTGACCTGAGATATAGCAGCTTGAGTATCTAGTCTTATCACAAGAGTTATAGCCACCAGCGTGGAGATGCAAAGTGGTAAATCTTGTAGCAGAATGCTGTGCTTGTCGATGTCTGTCGCTGCATATCTGGCCAGATGCTGTCGTTTCACCGTCTCGCTAGGAAACAAATAAATAGCACACCATAATAGTCGATAAAATTCCGACTGCACCCTCAGCAGCAGAAAATCCACCGAAACTCCTCGTAGCTCCGCAGCATGAGATAGTCTGTATGGGCGCAGAAAGCGAATGTGCCTGTAAAGAACGAACGGTGACACAGTATCCAACATACACGCAGCCGCGAACAAGACCGAGGCAACTAAACCAATCATGACAGCATCATTCCTAATTCAACTTCCAACAGTTCTAAGCAGCCATTCTCCGCACAACTGAATACAATAACAGTCGTCCAAGGTTGTCAGCCTTCTGGTGAGATTCTTCTCAGCAAAACCCGGCTGCCCCATGCTCAGTTCCCGCAATTTTTTAGGGGGATTTAATATACAAACCCCTCATTCGCTTACAATTACGCTCAAAATTTTTTTGTTAGGAAGTAAATATATTTTTTTTTCTCAGTTCCCAGTCTCCCTCCTTCCACAACTCTTCCATTCAGGACTAGCATTTTATTGAGCAAATACGGATACTTTATACATAGTTATAAGTATGTGTCTTACATTCATGAATATTCTATTATGATATTTAATCTAACAGCTTATTACAGAGTCAATTCGCAGCTTTGTCTAGGAATTTGCTTGGAGCTATAACTACACCATGGCTGATCCGCAGTTCACATTAGAGCTCAGCAGCCTGCTGGAGCAGATCACTGCTCCAAACAGTGAGGTCATTAAGGCCGCTTCTTCAAAATTACAGAAGGAATATTATATTTCTGAGAAATGTGTTCCGGGGTTGATTCAGATCATGCAGCAGAATCCCTCCCCGCAGCTACGACAGCTGGCCGCTATCGAGGTCAGGAAGCAAATTCCCTCATACTGGGATGAACTTGATGAAAACCTGAAGACTCAAATCAGGTCTGCTTTGTTCCAGTCGACTCTGCAGGAGCCGGTAGCGATTGTTCGTCATGCGTCGTCGCGGGTTATTTCAGAGATTGCAAAGACCGATTCGTCAGATCACAATTGGCCTGAACTTCCTCTGTATATTCAGAAAGCTGCCACATCCTCTGCTGCCAATGAGCGTGAGGTTGGTATATACCTCCTGTACTCATTGCTTGACGCGATGGATCCCCTTTTCACAGAGAAAATTGGAGAGATTTTACCTCTATTTTCACAAACCATCAACGATCCAGAGAGCCAGACTGTCCGAACAGACACTCTGCTTGCTCTCGGAAAGGTCGCAGAAATCCTTGATGTTGATAGTGAACATGTTGCTGTTTTCCGGCAATTTCTTCCTAGCATGGTCAATGTGCTCAAGCAGCTCATTGAAGCTGGCGACACCAAAGCTCTCAACCAAGCATTCGACGTCTTTCAGACCTTGTTATGGCTTGAATCTGGCATTATCGGAAAGAGTCTAGGAGATTTGGTCCAGTTTATGCTTGAGCTTGCTAAGGAGCCTAACGCAGAAAGCGAAGCTCGATGCCTTGCTTTGCAATTCTTGACCAACGCTGTGCGTTTCAAGCGAATGAAGATCCAGGGTCTCAGAATTGGTGCAACCTTGACTACCGTCGCTCTTTCGATCGCCGCTGATACTATGGAAGATATCGACGATGATGATGAGGAAGACAGCGTACCACGGTTGGCTCTGCGATTTATTGATATGCTCTCATCTACGCTGCCTCCTTCACAAGTTATGAACACACTCATTTCTGAGATCCCGAAGTATGTGTCCTCTCCTAATGCTAACTATCGACGAGCTGGATTACTGGCTATGAGCGTGGCGGCTGAAGGTGCACCTGAATTCTTGGCCACTCAGCTTAAGTACGTTTTGCCTGTCATCCTCAATGGTCTTCAGGACGGCGTATTGGAGGTCCGTGTTGCTGCCCTCAGTGCTTTGGCACAGCTGGCAGAGGAGCTACAGGATGCTATCAGCAAAGAGCATGAGACTCTGCTGCCTCTTGTTTTCAACATGATGGAAACTACCGATCTTAAAGTTGGCAAGGCAGCCTGTACTGCCTTGGATGCTATGGTTGAAACCATGGAAAAAGATGTTATTTCGAAATATTTAGATACTTTGATGACTCGTCTTATTGAACTTCTTCAGCAACCAACCGCCGACATTTCCATCAAGGGCCCGATCATTGCCGCTATCGGTTCTGCTGCGCACGCCTCAGAAGATAAGTTCCTGCCTTACTTCAACCCCACCGTTCATGCTCTCGAGCCTTATTTGGCTTTAACTGAGGGAGAGGCTGAACTTGATGTCAAGGGTATGGCCTTCGACACTATTTCTTCAATGGCTACATCTGTCGGAAAGGAGGCTTTTAACCCCTTTGCGTCTGTTCTTGTTGAATCCGCTTATCAGTGCTTTACGTCCAAGCACAGCAGACTTCGTGAATGCGTCTACTTGTTCTTTGGATGCTTAGCTAAAGTTTACGAGGAAGAATTCGGACCGTTCTTACCGCGTATCATGCCCGAGGTTTTCAAGTGCCTAGAGCAAGATGAAACTGGATTCGAAGAAAACGATGACGTCGAAGTTGGTGATGTGGATGAGGCTGACTGGAATAACTTGACTGTCAACAGTGCGTTGGCCATCGAAAAAGAGATTGCCATTGATGTTGTTGGTGATCTTGCTGCTGGCACAAAGCAAGCATTTTTACCATACATGGAAGAAGCTAGTCAGCTTCTCCTCGGCCTAACATCTCATTTCTATGAAGGTATTCGCAAAGCTGCGATTGGATCGCTTTGGCAGACTGTTGGTGTTGTTTACAATATCTCGAACCCTCCTAAATGGCAAGCTGGTCTTCCACTCAAGATTCCTGTTGCTGAGTCAGCCACCGCTTACTCTGAGATGGTGATGCGAGCAACTTTGGAGGCCTTTGATGAAGAAGATGATAGGTATGTTTTACATATTGATTGTAGCGTTCACGTTAGCATTCGTTCTATGATGAAAAAATCACTTTATAAACTCAGCTCACTCAGAGACACAAGTTGTCATTGCTGATTAGTTCTTATTCTGATCTTTTTCGAACTGCTAGCGTGAAGATAAAGAAGTTACATTTTATCTTTGTATTGTTACTAATTCTGACTCTTTAGATCGGCTGCTATTGTGATTTGCGATAACTTCTCTGAGGTCATTAGACTCTGCGGACCTGCTATTGTTGGCGACCACACCGAAGCCATTTGCACACAGATTCTTGCTGTTCTCAAGAAACAGCATCGATGCCAAACCATGGATGACGATCCTGAGGAAGAGGAAGTTGAGGATGCTGCTGAATATGATGTCATGCTTATTGAATCTGCCATGGACGTTGTTGTGTCTCTTGCTGCTGCTCTTGGAGGTGATTTCTCGAATTACTTCAAGACTTTCTGCCCTATTCTTCTCAAGTTCTGCTCCAGCTCAAGCGCCGGTGAGCGTAAATCTGGTGTTGGCGCATTAGCTGAGATCGTTAACGGTCTCAAGGGCGAAATCACACCTTGGAGCGCCCAGCTTCTGAAATGCTTCGTTCATCGCCTTTCAGACGAATCAACCGATGTCCGTAGCAATGCTGTATATGGTTATGGATTACTCGCAGAGTTCAGCCAGTCGCAACAGGAGATTACAACCACATACGCCAAGTCATTTCAGCGATTGCAGCAGCTTCTTGTTTCCGATGCCGAAAACCTACGCTGCGTCGCCAATATCTGTGGATGCGTTGCGCGAATGTGCTACTCCCACCCAGAAAGTGCACCGTTAGATGACATTCTCCCAGCCCTGGTTTACAAGTTACCGTTGACCGACGGATACGAAGAGAACGACCCGATCTTCAGACTGATTGTTAGCTTATATCAAGCTCAGAACGCTACTGTCCAATCACTTACCGGCCAGATCCTTAAAGTCTTGGAAACTATTTTCGCCAACGACTCTGAGGATGTAAAACAGTTTGAGCATGACAAGACCAAGGCTGATGTCATTGAGCTGCTGAAGTACATTCACAGCACTAATGCTTCTGTTATTCCGGCTGATTCGGTTCTTGCTCGTGTTATCCAGGGATGAAGAAGTTTGGGAGGGTGGAAAGAGTAGTTATGTAAATTTATGGTAAAGTTATACAAAACGTGGCATATTTTATTGGGGTTAATTTCGTGTTCTGAATGCATATATAAACATGTTTTAATTAGGATCTATTAGTTTTGAACGGGAAATACGTATATCATAAAAATTTAAGATTATTTAAATATAAATGATAAAAATGCAGTATTGGCTAATTGCAATTATAGATATATCTAATTAGTACTTCTTCGTTACCTTTCTAGTCTTCATTGTCGCTCTCCATAGACTCAGGCTCCTCAAACAAAGATCTATATCGTTGTTCCACAAAACCCGAATCGATAGTGAACTGTTCCATTGAATAACCATCTCCGCCGAAATACGAGAGGGCGACAGGTAAGAAAATAAGACCATGAGCAGCACCGATTAAGACGAGGGATAACCACATTCTGAAGTAATAAATTTCGAAAATCTTAGAGTGAGTGAAAGCTAAGACGGTGACTCCGATCAGCTTAGTGACTGTGATACCGCTGAAAACAGAACCGCCAACGCTCACTAAAGCTGCCCACACTCGCTCGTCGGTTCCTTTCGTTCGAGATCGACTGAGATTAAGAACATCTTTGTTAGGAACCATAAATGCTCGAGCGACGTGGCTGCAGAATTCGACACCGATACCGACGCAGATGACAAGGTTCACTAAACTGACGGCATTGAGTGAAATACCCCATACTACCATCGCACCCATGATATCGATGACAATCATGCCAACAGTCATAGTAACGACGATACCAGTGCTGATCGATCCAAGTAATGTTGAAGAGATCGCGAAAATTGCCGCTTCAGCAACAAAAATCAATGTCGTTGTCAGTTTGAATATTGACTCATACTGATCAAAAAAGATGTAAAATACAGAGTACGCGAAGACTTCTGCACCAGTCTGCTGCGAAACAGACTTTGCAATTCGCTTTGCGTTGGCATACGCATTGATAAAATCGTCCTGAGATCGCAACGGCGTATGCGACGTTCGGAAAGATGACGCGTTGATAGTCACGCGTTCGTAATCCGCCACAACAGCGTTAGAGTACGGAGCTTTTCCGCCGAGTGGGCATGGATCTGACGGGGATTCGATCCAAAAAGAAAAGAATTTTAGGAACTCCTCGCCCTCGGGAAGGCCATTCATAGTGATATTCCAAGAAGGATCCTTATCGGCATAGCATACATCACATTGCCATTCCCGAGCATACGGTGAGCACATTTCATCGGTGGATCCCTTTTTGAATCGACAGCACTCATCAAGTTGCGGGTTTAGCCAGTGGAAAAAGTCGTCGATCCATGACGCTGCAGGTTCAGAAATATACGACACAGAAGGCCGTTTCCGCTCTTGCTCTAGTACATTAAGAAGTGAAAACTCGTCGCAAGTCGAAAAACGTCCACAGAGTGCTTTCTGCTCTGCTCGTTCAGTGATATTGAATTCCTGAGTGACGAAATACACTGGTGGGCCAGCGTCAAAGTAATCATACAAGTCATCAAAGTAATTGACAAGGAATGAATCACTAGGAATAGCAATGCGTTGATCTAAATACTGTTAGCTATGCATTCGATAAAACGTCAATAAAACGCACCTAAACCAAGTTGAATCTTGGGAATCAAAGCTAGCGAAAGCGCGCAAAGTCCGCAAAAGACCATGAGAATAGTGGCTTTAAACTCTCTCTTCAAAATCGTAGGAGCATATTTAGTTCGGATCCACTTCACCAACTCAGATTCCTTTTTCACGATAGATGAGGCAATGCCATTCGCAGTTCGAATTTGCAGTTTGATGAACGGTAGACAATCAACTCTGCCGTCTTCCACACGATGCTGGTCAAGTGTTAAAGCGGAAACAAACATTGTCACTTGAAGAATTGCGTCAACAAAGACAGCACCTGCGGCGTAGATTGCAAAGTTGCGCACGGCTGGCATGGCAACTGCAGATCCAAGAGCAAAAGCAATGAATTCACAAGAAGCAGACAGCAAAATACTAGGACCCATATTTCCAAGCGTTCTAGCAACTCTGTGCTCAACCAGATCATTAGGGTATTCTTGGTTAACAAGCTCAAGTTCGTGTGAAAGCAGGAAAATATTGTCGACACCCACCGCCAAAACCAAAAATGGAATGACCTCGGCAATGATGAGTGTTACTGGGACGCCAATAATGGAAAACAGTCCAATAGATGCGGATACAGAGAGCAAGACAATCAAAATTCCAAACAGACCTAAAGTGAATTTTGACTCGATGAGTGCACGTCTACCAGACTTGAGAGAGAGTCTGCCAAGAGCAATAGAAGCATAGATGAACATGAAGATATATGACACAGCTACAATAGTTGCATCAGTGTTTGTAGACTTGTTTAACTCCTTTTCCAAAGAAATCTCAGTGTTAAAACTAAGTCTTAATCCACGCTCAGCAGCCTCGGGTTGCAAGCTCAAAAGATAAGCTTCAAGCTCACCCTCCCAGTCCATGGCATGCTCAACATAAGTAGATCCTTCATCGCCATTGTTGACTACCCAAGAAATGATTATTGCATGGGCATTAACATAATCATCATCTTCAACTCCTCCTAAAATCATATTAGGCTTAAGAGGCTGTTGAAACGGAGGCAAGCAGTCCACGGGATTAGCGGTGCATACTGCAATCTGATCTTGCCAGGCATCGTCATCAACATTATCAAAGTCGCCGCCAAAATATTGAGTAACTGACTGCACAACGCAAGCTTCGTCTGTAGGTTTGAGGCAGATATCTTCAAACTTAGTACCGTAAACAGGAGATACTATTTCTGTGATGTTTTGCTCAACTTCGAACCACCATTTCAAATTCTCATAGCTCAGAACTGGACCATTCTCGTTGACTAAAAATGCCTGCTCGGCACGATAAAACGGTCCAAAATGATCGTCATAGAATTTCTTTTGCTGATAAGCTTCTGATTGCGGACTGACCCATAATCTGACGGGATTGGTCTCGATAGTGAAATGGAACCAGCCCAATGACATGATACCAACGACGAGCAACGAAAGACCAATTACAAGACCGGGGAATTGAGCACAAAATAAACCAAGATTTGTGAATTTGGACTGGAGAATTCTGTGAAGTCTATAGGTTCTAACTGATTCGCGTTCGACTAGCTCTGAAGTTTCGACGATATCACCTTCTTCTTCATCTTCGGAGGCACCACCGTTTTCCTGAAGTAAGCGTAGTCTTTCAGGCTTATAAAATGGACCTCGGTTGAATTGAATGATCGACTTATAGACGAGAATGAACACAACCAGAAGAAGGATATAGAGCAATATAATCGCAAGAGAGAAGCAAGGAAGTGCACCGATATGGCATTGACGCTCTGCTTTAGAAGATGGAAGAGTAGGACATGCATCAGGACAATCTACACAGGCACATCGATAACGTTCGTCGCCACTGGCACAGTTCTTTGCGTCAAATTCTAGTCGATCGATCTCTTCGGGGGTCTCGTCCCATGGGAAATTGATTTGAAATGGTGATCCACCGAGTAAAGGCTTTTCGTCGCCCAAAAATTTGAGAAATCCTTTGTAGTCGTGTGCTCCACCTCCAATCAGATCCATCACGTATCCGTTTGTTGCTGAGAATTTGACGTCTTTGCATGAGTTGTAGAACTTCTCAGCAACAGCAGGGCTCGCGAAATAGTCGAGTTCAGTGACGATATCACCGCCTGAAGTTGCCTTTCCAAATCCTGTTATGTTGATAAATTGAGATTGATCGGGAGAACATGTGAATGAGCAAAAGAACTCGACAAAGTTTGCCTGGCAAGCAGGACAGGAGGATATCAGAGTCTCGGCTTTTTTCAAGTTGCCGCGTAGATTTTCAAGCTGGACTTGTCAGTATCCAAACAGTATGTCTCTTGATAGACTACGACATACCTGATCAGCGTCACAGCAGACGTTACTCTCGCTCCATTCTGATCCGCAAATATCAACCAATGCAGCTCGCGTATCCGGGTCGGGCGAGATAGCAGGGCCATTGTACGGACACGGAAGCTGAGCTCCAAAGAAGCTCTTCTTTCCACACTAAACAAATCACATAATTAGCTCCACAGATCAAAAAAAATACAAAGATCATTAAGGCAATTCACGTTTTTGTACATTGCACAGGTACCAGGCTGGTGAACTTCCGTTATCACGGACGATCCCAGCCCAGCCCATGCAAGCACCAGCAGCACCAAAGTACAGACAGCCCGCATTGGATCTTTCAAGCGACAGTATCACTATTGTCTGCAGTCAAGCAGATGGTTTCTTTGTGAGGATGCTGCGAGGAAGAGGAGCTGGCTGGACACGATATCGCTGCAATGCTGTGTTGGTCGAGGCGATGACCTCATGTGCGGGTTTGATCCTGATTGTCGGATTAAGGTTTCCCTGATGAGCCGTCCTTCAATCCTGTCAATTTGGGCCAGATCAGCCAAAGCCCTACGAACTACACGTGATGGATGTACGGATTAGGCAGTAAAGCACTGCAGAATATTGTCAAGTGGATAATGATATTAAACGAATGGACCCACCAATGCAACACAAAAAACAACGCAAAAGCCAAAATGCAAGTTCGCCGTGTCCGTCAATGTGAAAATTCCAATACAAGAATTCGTTTACCAAGCTACTGAACCTGCCGTGAAGACTGTTGAATCTTCAGGTCTCCTTCGAAATCCAAGTCCCAGTTGGTTTGGTCCTCTTCGGTCTCAGGCAGTACGATAGACTGCCGAGCTGAACGAGATGGCCGAAACGCGTCAGTGTGTCGCCGTTCCCGTAGACCAAGTGCCGCACCAGACGATCCAGGCGCTATAGCTGGGTCTGCTGGTGAGAAAGCGGAGGACGCAATTGACGGGCCTGGTGTTGCTGGGGTGCGCGTAGATGTGGTGCGTGGAAGCAGCGTTGTTGGTCTTCTGTACTTTGTGACCAGCGAGCTTGCGAATCCATCTTTGGGAAGTACAAAATCCAGATCCCAGTTCTCTGTTTGATCAATTCTTTCCGAGATCTCGGGATGTTCAGCTGAGTATGGTAACGGTCGATGTTGCTCTCTCTTTTCAGGTTGTTCGGCGTAACGATTGAGCTTTGTCTGAATAATATTATGCTGATACTGCTCAGCTACAGACTGTCGCATTTGTTGAGCGTTGAGATGCAGATGTTGCCGTGCTTGTCCTAGAATCTCAATGTTCTGATCAAACGCGGACTCTGCGGGTGCTTTGTGAGGAGAAAATGAGGATGATAACGATATAAAAGAAGAGGCATCATTAGGCGGGGTAAGATATCTCGGTGCGCAAAAGTCTCCTTCTTCAGCGCTAGGACTGTAACTCCTGCCATTTCGTATATGACGCCCCTGGCTGAATTGGATAGTATGAACGGCTGCATTGCAGTCGTCGGCATTGTGAGAAGCTCTAATCCATGCATGTTCTAATAGTTGTTGAGCTGAAGACCTCTTTCTGGGGTCTTTCTGGAAGCACGAAAGCAAAAAGTCTCGCAGCAGAGGTGAGATATTATCAGGTAGAGGAGGATGTGGATCATGGACTATCCTGTAAAGAGCAGGCATCTGCTCAAGTCCATGGTAAGGAGCATGGCCAGCAATGAGCTCAATAGTGGTACAGCCAACGCTCCATATATCAGACTTAGATGTTGCGCCATCGAGCAAGATGATCTCAGGAGCCATCCAGTTCGGAGTGCCCACAACCTCATGCTGCTCACCTGAGGAGTGAGCATTGACCGTTGAGATTGCGTGAGAGGTTGCTACTCCAAAGTCAGCAAGCTTTACGATTCCTTCTTTAGTTGTTAGAATGTTGGCGCCTTTGATATCGCGATGGACGACACCCTGTTGATGCAGATAGACGAGACCTTGCAGGACTTGGGAGATGAAAATTGCTACTAGATGTTCAGGAAACACGCCAAAATTTTTGCTAGTAGCTGTGAGAGATCCGTTTTCACAGAATCTGATAAAAATAGAGTTAGCATAAAGGCATAGAAGTGGATCAATGCGAACTCACTCAAGAATGATGTAGAGGAAATTGTCGGATTTGACAAAGCCAAGATACCGTACAATGTTTGGATGATCCAGATTCCGGAGGAGATCTATTTCGAGCTATATAATCACAAATGAGAATGTAGGCAGAGCAGATGCACGTGAATGTACATACCATGATATTTTGGATCTCAGACTTCTTGACGTTTGTCAGGCTGATCTGTTTGGCGGCGACTGTTTCGCCTGTGCGGAGATTCAGGGCCTGGCGAACTTCGCCAAACGCACCCTTTCCAATTATATTTCCAAGAGACTATATAAAAGTCAGCCGCTGTGCTGATAGACAAAGAGAGGAAGGCATACGTAGTTTCCGATGATGTTCTTTTCTGGCGCAGGTTTTCGAGCAGAAGAGCGCGCCGAACTTGGCGTTGGCGGCGCATACGCAGCGCTCATTGCATTGTTGTTGAAGGTATCGCAATCAATATCCTGTTGTTTGGACGTCTGCTGAGTTTGCTGCTTTTTAGCACCCGAACGGGGGGAGAGTAATGACCAGGGTTTTCCAGTCATTCATTCACCAGATGCGCATGAACGGACGCGTTGATGGCCACTCCACGATACAGGTTTTCCAATAACAACGCGTGGCACGATAATTCAAACACACCAGTACCACTTAATATGTACTCAACGCCACTGATATACTCTCAATACTCCTGCTATGAGCTGCTTCCCTGTACAGGTCTGATCCAGTAAACCGAGATGTGTGTAAATTGAAATGTAAACAAAGCCATTTCAGCCTGTGGCTTTCTATGGCTGACTTTGTGGCTTGACGCTGAGGGCTCGGCGGCTGACCCGGAGCGGCGCAAGTCAGGCTGCGGGGAACAAGCGAGACTGGACCCGCGCCGACTATTAACGCTGACCCGCCGGGCATCGCTCGACCGACGAGCAGTCTTACTCCGTCCTCGCCTCCTCGAAGACCGGATATCCCAGACTCTTCCCTGGCCGAGACCACTTCCGCTACTGATTTCCCCCGTCTGGGCCTTGATAGAGCACCATTGGCTTGGAAGAGCACCGCACACACGATCCTTCAGTAACTCTGGTTCTCCACGACCCCGTCGCGGCAGCGAGTCCGCCGCAGCAGCAGCGCCAGCAGCAGCAGCGCTCTACCAACTCCCCGTCCCCGTCTCCGCAGTATTATCGCTGTTCTCAGGCACAAATGGACGCAGCATTCGCGGATCTGGCGAAGCACGCTCTGGATCTGCTGGATCAGTGAGTACAGCCGTGTTTTTGCGCAGCGCGAGAGAATTGCGTGCTCTACAGGGCTTCTTCTAACTCTCTTGATAGTGCTCCTCCCGACCAGCGTGTCCTCATCGCTGTACGTGCCCCCAGCTCAATTCTGTGTCTGTAATCTTCTCTGACAATGTTAGGTTTCTGGAATACCCGGAAGCGGCAAGACTACTCTTGGAAACGTACCTATCCGCCTCTTCTTGCTCTTCCTGGTCGCGTGATGCTGACTATCCGATATCTAGGCCGTCCTCGACAAGATCAACCAGCAATGGACCACACAGCATCCGGACTCGTCTCCGGCCAGAATAGCTACTTTTATACCCATGGACGGATTCCACCTCACTCGCGCTGCGCTCGCCGCAATGCCTAACGCAGCTGAGGCCATCGCTCGACGCGGCGCACCGTTCACCTTCGATCCCGACTCGCTCCTCGCCCTGCTCCAGCTGCTCCGCAAGCCCATTACTTTTGACTCCAAGCCTACATATGCCCCATCCTTCGATCACGCAATCAAAGACCCAGTCGAGAACGATATAGAGATCCTTCCGAGCGATAGAATCCTCATCATCGAGGGGAACTACCTCCATCTGAACGACGCCCCCTGGAACTCAATCGCCCGTCTCATGGACGAACTGTACGTATCCCCTACGCCTTCCTCTTCTCTACGCTCCGTTACTGACACTGCATCCAGCTGGTTCGTTCGCGTCGACCGCGATATCGCCCGTCGACGAATCATCAAACGCCATATTCTTGCCGGAATCGCTGCTGACGAGCAAGATGCCGCGGCTCGCGCGGATCGGAACGACCTCCCCAATGGCGATTATATAATATCTCACTCCATGGAACCGCACCGCATCATCATCAGCATCCAGGACACAAACTATGCAATCTAGTATGGGATTGTGTTCTCAAATATTTATTGTTTTTGTCTATTTTTTTTTTGCGGAGTGACTGCCGTGCATCTTGTGATTTGTTGTTCTTGGGCTAACGGTGTTCTTCATGTGTGATGGCGTGTCGCGTTCGTTTGTATTTCCTATTTGGCTGCAATCTCTGTACATATAGTTATTCTAGATCTGTTTGTTAGATATCTTTTACCTATTAGAACAAAAGTTTATTGCTAGTTTGTAAATCATGCTGTAGCATAGTCTAAAAACAGCAGAAAAAACGCCAAAAATAGTGAGATCGCAATAATCATCTTGCTTGCAAACCGATTCCGCTTCCTGGCATTCAAGAGCTCCTCGTTCGCACTTTGAACTACTCCCATCGTGTCAACAGAATCGGCGTACAGCTGCTCGGTGACCTCAGCTTGCTCTGCAAGGTGCGCAGCAAGCTCGCCTTGAAGACTGGCAATCTCGTATAGAGATTTCTCGGCTTGCTGGGCTTGTTCGAGGCGTTCTTGAAATTCGGCTAATAGCGCTGTATTCTCACTCTCTAGCTGTTGTAATAAAACTGGATCTGTTGTAACCGCCATTTCTGCTTCTCTCTGTGCATGCTCTTCTGACAAAAGTTCTTGCATCGTAATTGCAGTCTGCTGTGAAGCGCTCTTTCCTGTACCATATGAACCACCAGCAAAGGTACGGCTGTTCAGCATGCTCTTTGCTTTTTCGCTGTCACGGGCTAATCGGACCTCTTGTAGATCTGTCTGCATCTCCGATACCTCCTTCAATAGCTTGTTCAGCAGCTGTGTCATGCCCCTCCGATGCATCGCTAACGTCTTTCGACCACCTGCATCCTCATCTTCTTTGATAAACAACCTCGCAAGAGTAGCTTTCACTGACGCAGGTCCATCACTGTGTGACTCAGCTTTCTCAGCTTCTGTAATCAGTTTTTCAAGTTGCCGGACGCGATTTGTACAGCGCTGTATTATAAGGCGAGATTCGTAGTCGATCTCGTCGCGTTGAGCATTCGTTAGTGGTCGATTGGCTGCACGCGAATTGGCGGAAGAGAGAGCTGAACCAGTAGATGAAAGCACTCCGTGTGTTGAAACATTGAGATAAGACGGTCTGATTTGTATTAGATATTGTTGTAGAGAAATGATATGGTCATACTGCACAATGTTAGCATCTTCACTCGTAGTAAAACCGACAATCCGCAACGTACAATTTGTCTAACCTCCGACACAAACGCGTCAGGTTTTCGCACCCCTTCTTTCTCATTCAATTCGCCATCGTTAGTGTCGTCCGTAATCCTGATTTTAGGGACATCAAGTGAGCATCGGACGCCTTTCTCCTCCGCAGCCTTTCTGCAGAGATCATAGAATATCGATGTGTGGTCCATTTCTGTGTCCTCAAAAGCACATCACTTGCTTTAACTAAATCAAACAATTATAATCTGTATAATAATACTAATTCATGTGTGAATTGGACGAGCGGTGAAGAAGATCCAAGTTGCCAGATTTGATGGAAATCGTCGTGCTGGCTCAACGAAGTCTGAACTGCTCTGCGGCTCTGATCTTCAACAAAAATAATACCACAAAGTATCAGATTATACAACCACAGAACAATAGAGATTATGTTACAGAGTACGGTTAAATTACTGAAAATAGTGAAAAAAATTCGATATTATGTGGTATACAATTGAATAATGACTGGCCTAAAAAACAAACAAACAAGCAAAGTGAATTCATTGCGCCAGGATTAGCCTACAAAACCGTGCTCTATCAACTCATTGGAACAACAGACTAGCAGCAATTTCAACATTTCCATTTGCTGTCCGTAAAGCACTGATAGCTTCTTCGCGCGAAACACCCAGGCTCTCCAGCTGGGCGATGTTAGCCACGGAGAACTTGACGACTGGCTCTGCTGGTCTGTTATCACTAGTCGATTGTAATGTAGACGAGCCTGGGGACGAAGACATGGCTGATTGCAACGGTTGGGGTGTGTATTCGGGGAATAATGGTTGATCAGGTCGTGGCGCAGAAGACTGTGGCGACGGAATCGATCTCGACAATTGGTCCTGAGATCCTTGCGGTATTGGTGCCGAACGAGAAGGTTGATATTGGCTTTGTGGGCTTTGCGATAAATCTATAGCACTTGACTGCTGCGCATGGGACGAATCACCTTGCTGCAAACCCGGCTGCTGGCGCTGCAGCAGCTCTCTCTCATGCTCTGATTCTGATCGTCGAGTAAGTTCAGCAATCTCTGCTTCCGACAAATTGCTCTCACGGGCTTTCAATGGGAGATCAGCTTCACCGAGGAACGGTACCTCCTCTGAGCCAAAGACAAGCACATTTCGCTTTAGATCTATAGTCGCCTGGTGTCGTTTGAGCACTAATTCGTTAGTCTCCATTTATTCAATTCCCTTAAAAAGAACATACTATCTAAACCAAGTAACAAATCAACATCCTTGCCTTCCATAACGGTGAAACTGCAGGGTAAGAATGCGTTTCCAATTTTGAGAGGCGCAGAGTGAATCCGACCCAAAATTCGCGCAGTACCGACACCGCGAGCAACACCCTGAAAATTGCGATCAAGCAAAAACATGACGCTGAAATACTTAGCATAGAAATCTAAAAGCTAGAAATAAACACACTTACTGGCAGGCCTCAGCACAGGAAGGACTCATGATCGTAGCTTGTGCGCCTGAGTCCACAAATGCCTTGATCTTGTGACCATTAACTTCGACTGGAACATAGAGCATATGAACCCGTCCAAATGATTCGGGGTTGTGTTCAAGAGCATTGTTAAGGTTTTCCATGACAGCTTCCTGCTGGATTAACTCGAGGATTTTGCGTTGTGATTCTTCGTTGTAAGGGTCATCATTTAGACGTTTCTAGGGAAGCGTGAGCAATGGTACAGAATAAACGCAGCGCTGTAAAAGATATCAGACATACCAGTTCTCTCCGTTTTATCTCCTCAGCCTCAAGACGCGATTCTTCGATCTGAGTGAGAAGTTCTCTAAACCGCGGTGGATCATTCACAGCATTTGCTAGATCAGGATATGTCTGCCGAACCATGTCACAAAGAGCCTGGTCACCAAGCATCTGCAGACGGACTTTCTCAAAATCGTTCATGGGTGCTGATTGCTCGCCAGGACCAGCTTCGGAAGCCATGTTCTCTGCGGTTGGTGCTGGCTGCTGAACGCGAAGCATGATCATATCGTAATCTTCCATGCTGAACGACGACAGAGGCTGGTCGTCCCCGGACAGGATGTTTGCGCGGTAGAACAGGATCTGGTTTGCCGATATCACGCCCGACTCCGCTTCAATGTAGGCTCTAAGGTCGGAAAGGGTCATCGAGGCCGAGACCTCGAGGGTGTAGATCTCCTCGGAGGTCTCTGCGGTGACAATGAGATGCATTGCGAGGGATTCCGTTCACGGTCCACAGGAAGACGTCGCGCGCCAATCAAAACCAAAGACAAAGCTGACACAAGCACGAGCAAACACTGGCTCGAATATAAGTACTCCACACGCAGACACGGTGGTGCGCAACTGGCTGATCTGCTGCTGTGAACCCGCTGATAACAACCGGGCTTGGAACAACGAGGAAGCGGAAAGCTGGAGTTAAACTCAAAGCACCCGGCAGCCGCACAGTGTGCGTTTCACTCCCGCTCAGCGCTGGTCTACGACTGCCCGGACTGTCTACGGCAGATGAAGAAATATAGAATTTTATCATTAGTCTACATAGTATGTTTTGTGGTGCGAAATACAGAAAATACAGCAAATATGTTCCCTAAGCTCGCGGGAGCGGAGCGTGCGGAGTCATGACGCGGTCTTTAAACCAGCGCTGCGCCTTCATTCCTCACAACTTCAGCTTGATTCCGGCCTCCTGCATCGCGTCCTGCTTCATCCAGCGATAGTACCAGAAAGATGGTAAGACAGTGGCCGCATGCCACAGTGAGTGCGCGTCAATGACGTCGAGGAACGGTGGAAAATCAAACAGCTCGAGACTCATGGCCGCGCTCAGGAGGAGCACGTTGCCGAGTGGAATTAGCGCCGACAGCTCCCTTTTGCTCGAAAAGAAGTACGACTTAATCGAAAAATAGGTCCAGAGTGCGTTCTGAAGCAGTCCGACCACCACATTGGCCGCCATGTTGTAGGTATAACTGAACTTGATGAATGACAAGTACGAGATGTGCAGTGTGATTGCACTCAAACAGACTATGGACAGTACTCGTCGTTGCGTGCGCTTCAACGGTCTATCAAGCCGGAATATTCGAATGCATGCAAAGTAAAATCCTGACATCACTGTGATTCCAGCAGAGAAGTAGTCCAGTCGTTCGGTTATCACAAAGTCGCGACAGTGGAACACGGACGACCACACCCACGCGTTCATCCCCACGATTGTGATCATGACATAGTACTTTTGCATGTAGAATCCTGATCTAACATCGTCAATGATCATCTTCGCAGAGCTGAAGTACTTGAAGGCCAGATAATGAGGCACGAAGTTGAGCATCGAGAAGATAACAGACGCCGGCTCCTGGATGCCCAAAAACCTCTGGAACGGCCATTTCCCGTGAAACTGCACAATCGGCTGCTCCGCGTCAATCCTGTCCAGAGTGATAGTCCGCTGGCACTCGTAGTCGCAGTTCTGTGGACAGTCCCAGGCGAACAGGGTCAGATACAGCGGCAGCTCCGGAGACTGTTCGCACACAGACGCGACACATGTCTCCACGCACTCGCGAAACTCGGGCAGCCTGTCACCCATCGACCCATAAACTCTCCGTAAACAGCACACAAACACCAGCAGTAATGCCACCTGTCTTCGCAGCATAGTGCTGTTGTCTGATAGACAAACACGGTGCTCGTCCTGGGATCAGGCTCTCGGTGTGAGTGTGATCACGTGCCTGATAGAGTGATGTAGTGCTACGCGATCCTTGCTCTTCCTTCAACGTCCCTGCTGCCGCTGCCATCCTGCTTCTATATCGTCCGGAAGCTGCTGATTATACGCTGTTTTTTTTAGTTCTTAGGGATCAATTATCATAAAATGGATGAGGAGTACGACGTTATTGTGCTTGGTATGCTTGGATGAGTGAGATTTTATTGTTCCAGGCCAGATTGCTAACTATGATATCACGCTAACGAACAGGCACTGGTATGCTTTCTTCACAATTATGCTGATGTTTATAAGCTTCTCGCTAACCTTGCAGGTCTGACCGAGTGTATTCTGTCGGGTGTTTTCAGTGTTGAAGGAAAGAAGGTTCTTCACATCGACAGACAAGATCATTACGGCGGGTAAGTGATAGTACTTCACCAATGTGCTGCTCTATTCTAACAGACATACAGTGAGAGCGCGAGTCTGTCTCTGACACAGGTATCTACCTAATCAATTACTGACATTGCTGTCTTTACGTATCTCATATCTATCTTCAGATCTACGAAAAGTTCCGTGCTGGCGAGCAGCCTCGCCAGTCCCTCGGTCGTGATCGCGATTGGAACGTGGATCTTATTCCCAAGTTCTTGATGGCTAACGGCGAACTTACCAACATTCTTATCGTGCGTCTTTTTTTTTGGACAGAACGCAAACGCGCAGATAACTAATTGCTGATAGCACACTAATGTCACTCGTTACATGGAGTTCAAGCAGATTGCGGGCAGTTTCGTATATCGTGATGGCCGTATTGCCAAGGTTCCCTCTAATGAAATGGAAGCTATCCGATCGCCTTTGATGGGATTATTCGAGAAGCGTCGCATGAAGCGCTTCTTTGAGTTTATCAGCAACTACGAAGAAGGAAACCCATCGACCTACCAAGGCCTCAATCTTGATCGTAACACGATGATCGAAGTCTATACCAAGTTTGGTCTCGAGTCCGGAACCAAGGATTTCATTGGCCACGCAATGGCTCTTTACCTCGACGATGACTATCTCACCAAGCCGGCACGTGAAACTGTTGAGCGTATCTTGCTGTATGTGAAGTCGATGGCGCGCTTTGGAAAGTCGCCCTACTTGTATCCTCTATATGGTCTTGGCGAGTTGCCTCAGGGATTTGCGCGACTGTCTGCGATCTACGGTGGTACTTACATGCTTGACAAGCCTATTGATGAGATTATTTACGAAGATGGCGTTGCCGTTGGTGTGCGTTCCGGCGAGGAAATTGCCCGCGCCAAGATCATCATTGGAGATCCCACTTACTTCCCCACCAAGGTTCGCAAGATCGGAAAGGTCGTTCGCGTGATTTGTGTGCTCACTCGCCCTATCCCCAACACCGATAACTCAGACTCTCTTCAGATTGTCATCCCGCAAAACCAGATTGGCAGAAAGCATGATATCTACATTGCCATGGTTGCGGCTTCGCATAAGGTCGCCTCGGACGGTCACTATCTCGCCATTGTATCGACCATTATCGAGACTGATAACCCGCTGAACGAGATCACTCCTGCTATGCACCTGCTTGGCCCCGTTTTGGAGAAATTTGTTGGAGTCACTGATCTCTACGAGCCCATTGCCGATGGAACCAAGGACCACGTTTATATTTCCAAGAGCTACGATGCCACCAGTCACTTTGAAACCACTACTGACGACGTTAAGGATATTTACGAGAGAATCGAGGGTAAGCCCTTGGTTCTTCAGAAGCGTCCATCTGAGGACGAAGAGTTCAATGCGGAATGAGCCGTTTTTCTTACAGTTTCAATGTTTTATATCTGTGATCCGTCGTAGCGGCTTTTGATTAAAATTTTTAACCAAAGGAGTTTAATAAAGATACAGAAGTGTAAAGTACGCCTAATTTCCCTGTATATGGCAGCTATTAGCAAACCGTAGTGCATTTGGTATACAAAAATAATTAACCCTCATTGTCCCTGATCCACACAATGCAAGTCAAGAATAGACCTGGCATAATATTATTGGAGAAGTGATACTGGGAATTAAAACGGCAGCAATCAGAAGTAAAAGATTAACTCTAGCCAAGCTAGAGCTAGCGAAAACAGACAACAGGAAACAAGAAAGTGATATTTTATTAGAACAGCGCAAATCAACTCAATATTGTTGACAGAACTCTGAGGGTATTCATAGATATAAAACGTATCAAAAGGTACTCATGCCATCTGCTTCTCGACTCTCCAAAACTCTTGTTCGAAATCTGTATATTCTTCTATTTTAATTCGTGGCATATCGTCATGTTTGGAATCCGCTCCATCCCAGCTCACGCCGTCTAATGCATGATGATGAGTTCCTCGATCTAGCACAGATCTGTGGATGAATTCTCTGGTAGCGACGCGCTTTGGATTATAACAATTGTCTTTGCTGATTGAATGAATAACCATACTCGATATCGCTTTGGTAAGGTACCACAGTCTTCTAAAGATGGAATCCGCGTTGTCCACACATTCAACAAGTTCTGGCTTGTATTCACCGACGCGCCTTATATGCCACCCCAGTATCAGCCAAATCGCATACATCCCCGCAAACTCATCTGATATAGGACCATTATACCACGGACTGACTCGCTGCATCGTAAGTTCAGGAAGAGCGCTGCAGGGCGGATGAAATCCATCTCCAGCGCGTATATCCGAATTTCCTTGATTTCGTCTAAGCGTCGCAGCGCGGATGTTTGCGTGGAGGTAGTCAATATCAAAGTCGATGAATGGTAACGACTTTGCAATCATCCAGATCAGAGTTCCATCCGAGAGTACATTAGAGTGAGATTCGTTTGTATCTGCTTCGTCGGATTTCTGTTTCCATGTTTTCTTAAAAAAAGCAGCACGTAGCGTCTTCTCTTTGAAAAACCTGAACTGTTTTATAAAATTAGAAGAGCTGTCTTGTTCAAGTAAATTGCTCCCTGGTATCTCGGTCGTTACTGGCCCACCTCCAACATTGATATGCGCCCCGGTAAACCAAACCTGCTTACAATTATCCAAGCTCACACTCTCGCTATGGAAAAACCATAGAGCTGGGCGGAATGCGAGACGCCGCTCATCTAATGATAACGCATGATATGCATTTTCCACACCTAAGTGCAGGTTAGTATACAGCAAGAACTTTCTATAATGAGCTATACACACGGTCACTCAGTTTCTTGTTCAGAAAAGAATACTCATTCTTCAGAAAAGAAAGGGATTTCGGAAGAGCTAAAGCGCTAACGGTATCAAAACATCCGATGAATTTTATCCGTAGATCGTCTCCGCAAATCAGTAATCCGTTACAGAGAAGCTCTTCCTTCAGCTCATGGAGCCTTTGTTGACGTTTATCAGAGTCTGCACTACTGTATATCTTAAATATCTCAGGAAAACGAGCCATTCCGGGCTTACGCAGTATTCCGAATCCGAGGATGAAACTGCAGATCGAGCGGACCATATACGCTCCTCGTGAAAAGCCATATAGAAACAACTCGTCCCCGGCATTGTAGTTGTAGGATATAAAACAATAAGCCTGCTCTACTTGGTCCACAAAGCCTTCACCAAGTGTCGCTATAAACAATAAACAAATCGTTAATCATGATATGCTTCATAGTCACTATGATATTCCCTACCTCTCCAAAAGTTCCTCACGCGATCAGATCTCTCCGTTCCTAGACCAGGCTGTAATACACAATCTGGGGTATCTTCCCATCGTCGCTGTGAGGTTTAATAGCACGAGCAATCCGAGTGATATTAGAAGGATTGGCGTTTGTCAGCCGAAGCGAATTCTGCCAGGTGCCTAAATACTGCGTTAGCTCTTCCTTGAGTCCAGCTTGACTGAGAACTTGTCCTGAATACCATCACACAAAACAACCAATCTCCGCTTAGACGGCTCTGAATTGGCTGGCTTACAGAATGGCATTACAAGATATTCTGTAAGCCTGTCTGATATTGTGTACGGCAAGATCGCCTGTGTTCAGATGTGGTTCGCAGCTGACGCGATTTTCGGCTAGCAGCTCTACGTGTGGATTTGGACCGGCGACCAATCTTCTCGCTACCCACCCTCACTCCAACACTACTTACATCTACAGCACCGCAATTCACAGAATTTAATCTTGTGAAAAATAATATACATTACTGATCATCCCACAGCGCTTCATCAATAACAAAAACCAAACTTATAATAGCCATGTAAACATTCTGCACGAAAATCTAACACCGAAATATCGAAACGACAATGTTCTACGCGATAGCCTGATAATACAAAACGTACTCTTTCTTAACTCGCTCCCAGGTGCTAGTATCGAAAAAAGTGTATATTCCGCGCTCATAGTGCACATTCTGCTGTATGGGCTCCGCACCTGGGTCCTTCGTAAGCCATACCTTGAGCTCTTTATGATATCGCCAGTTGCGAGTCGTCAGCTCTGCAGCCGCAGCCTCTTGCATATAATCTCTCGGCATCGAGTAGAAAATGTAGAACAAAGTTTCATCGGTAAACGCAGATATCTTTGTTTGCTGCGGCGGAGCTGATTGTACATGATAACAAGCGGGAAGATGGAAATCGGGTTCGACTTTTGAGTTCGATGCTTCAGCCCAAGGCGAAGCAAAGGTCAAACTAAGCGGTTCGGCACTAAAATAAAATGTTAGCTGTATTTAACATAATGCACATCGTTAAAACTTACTCTGGTTGGTTCAGATTTAGACCAAGAGTAGTCAGATCACTACCCATAGCAAGAAGAGCAAGATCGTTATTACTCTCCATCTTCATGAAATTCATTAATCCGCTTAAACCGAACGGCATGCTTTCTCCCTTGCCATCTTTTCCTTCTGCGGCCGAATCCTTGCTGATATCATCAGAAGGCTGGGACTGCTGTTGCTGTTGTTGCTGCTGCATATTCCATACATCGCTGGGATTTCGTCGCAACATGTTTGAATATTCACGCTCTAGTATTTGCTGTTCTCCGTAATCTCGAGATCCTTCATCTAAATGAGCACCATTGACACTACTACTGGTAGAGCCTGGAGCACCAACCATTAAACCCACGGAGTTGTTTGAGTAATTGCTATTTGCGACATCGCCACTGGCAGCTGAGTTACTGTTGCCTCCTCCAATTCCCGCAAGAGGACTATCTGACCAGCTTTTGTCATCGATCTGATCGCTCGGTGTTGAAAGACCTCCAATTTGCTGTTGCTGAAATTGTAATTGCTGGTGTTGCGGTTGCTGACTCTGCATGTAGAGCTGCTGTTGGTGGGCAGCGGCATCCATACTTTGCTGCTGAGCAAGGCCAGGTGGTCCCGTCCGGGAAGCCATCGGCATTGGAGATTGTGTACCGGGTCGTGCTCCATAGGGCTGCTGATTGTTGAAAACCGAATTGCTTCCACTACCGCCGCCAGCGCTGGCGGAGTATGATTTACCAGCTGTTGCTTGACCGAGAGTTGGAAATTCGTTCATGTCTAGGCCACCGATTCCTGCGTTTCCGGATCGGATCGCAGAAGACGGAGCTTGCTGTGATGATACTGTCTTTCCAAATGCACCATTACCCCATAGTGGCATTTGTCCTGAAGATAACACGTTAATCATTGCAGTTCTGAAACCATGCTAGCGACCCCTCTGTGAAGATCATCACAGCACCAAGGAGAATACGAGCTCTGTCAAGCAGCAACTGCTTACCTCTTTGACCATTTGCTGCTGCTGTAGCTGCGGCAACAGCTGCGTTCAACGGCTGCTGCTGCATACTGCTGGGCCGGTTCATCGAGGTGATCACGTTTGAAAAACCGTGTGAGCGATTCTGAGGAAGTTGACCTAAAAGCAGACACAAATCAGCAATTAATACATTATCGCAAACCACGACTAAACTCACTTGGCCGATTCATCCTTTCATAAACGTGCTTTTGCGAAATCAAGTGAAGAGTGTGTGCGCTTCATATATCGAATATCACGAGCGTTTTCTGTGTATCCAATAAACCCGCAATCTTTAAAGTTGTTGCCAATCACGACGTGTCTCAAAAGAAGAATCAGAATCTTATGAACAAACGCTCATCAAATACAAAAACAGAGCAGCTCTCGAAAAAGGATTCGTATATCACGTCAACAATTTGCTGGTGAATTGGCAATAAATTCTTGATGTTCAAAAACCAGGGAAAGGGTTTTAAAGGGTTAGGACAGTGGGAAGACAGGTGCGGATGCAATGAATGGATCGAGAGGGTGTGTTTACATCAGATCGATATAAGTTAAGGAGACAGCAGATGGCGGACAACGACCAAACAGAGCCACGGGTGGAGGAGAAGGTGGAGGATCAGAATGTGACTGCTGGAGAAGAGAAGAAAGAGGTTTCTGGGGCGACTGGCGAGACTGAGGATGCTGAGGCAGGAGCTGATGTCGAGGCATCACAGCCAACAGAAAACGGGAACGCTGCGACTAAGCTGGTTGATCTGACTGGTATAATACATTAAACTGGTATTCAGAATGAAATAATGCTAATTACAGGCTTAGAAGATAAACCTACCTCCTCTGACAAGCCTGTCGCGGAACAAACTGATGAATCTCTACAAACATCTACAAGCTCTCGCAAACGTGCTCGAGAGTCCTCGTCCCCGGCTACAGAGGAGATCTCAAACGAAGAAGAACCAGCGAAGAATATCTCAGCTAAACGTGCACGTCCTGAAGAAGACACTTTAGAAGAAAAAGAAGAAACATCTACAGACGATCCTGCACCTGCTGTTGACGACGCCAAAGACAGCGCGCTGGCAGACGAGGCCCAGGAGACTGTTGCAGAAGAGACCAAAGAAGAGACCAAAGAAGAGACCAAAGAAGAGACCAAAGAAGAAGCAAGCGAGGAGATCAAGGAAGAAGCCAAAGAAAACGAGACCAAAGAACCATCTGAATCAACCACCGAAGCCAAATCCGATTCCGACAAAAATGGCACCGCCAGCAAGCCTACCCCCTTTAGCTTTTACGCAGCAAGTGGTACCTCTGCGTTTGGCAATACGCCTGTTAAGACATCAGTACCTTTTTCCTTCGGTGCATCATTATTTGGATCTAAAAGCAGCTCTGATGTAAGTAAACTTTTTTCTCGAACGAGCGCAATTGCTAATGGGATTATCTTAGAATTCTGCTCCAAAACCATTTTCTTCTTTTGTATCGTCCAATCCATTCCTCTCATCATTCCAAGATAAATCAAAAAAGAAAGATTCAACAGCCGAGAACGACGATGACAAGGAAGATCAGAACGATGCTACTGAATCTTCAGATATGACTGGAGATTTCGAACCATACGTACAGCTCAAACTGGAAGAGAAGAAGGTCGAGACTGGTGAAGAAATGGAAACGTCTATCTTCAACTGTCGCGCGAAGCTGTATGCTCTTGATCCAGCTAAAGCCACTGAAGGATGGAAAGAGCGAGGTATTGGCCAGCTTCATCTTAATATTAAGAAGTTTGTAGATGAACCTGAATCTGATTCCACTCCTACTCCCGCAACCGAAACATCAGAGAAAGGGAAAGAGAGTACCCCTACTGCACTTGCACGAAAGTCAAAAGCACGTATCGTTATGCGCTCTGATGGTGTTCTTCGAGTTATTTTGAATTTGCCGATATACAAGGGCGTTGAAGTCATGAAGGGCATGAAAAGCTCAATGGCTAGCGAGAAATTTATCCGTATTTCTGCGTTTGAAAATGGATTGCCAATGCAATACGCGCTCAAGATGGGACACGAAAACACTGCTAATGAGCTATATGAGCACGTCAACAAGCAGATGGAAGCTTAATCTTTCTCTTATGAACACTTCTGTATTCTAGCACCTAGTTAATAGCAAATTTTTGTACATACTGATTACGTATAAAGAATCATTGTCCTTGTTTTTTTACAAAATTGACGTATGTCAAATTTTTCTAGAGTAATTAAAATCATTCTCACACATTCATCTCTTTATGTGACGTGTATAGACCGGCCTTCTAGTCTAAACTTAGGAAATGACCAAAAATATAACAATACAATGATGCTAGAAGAACTGCCCCAATTAGAATGTCCAGTTCTCGTCAGCAGACTCGATTGCCCATTTGAATTTCTCGCGAAGAGTCTTGGAAAACAACTTTTCAATCGGCACGTTGAATTTCTTGGAAAACATTACCGTCAATCTCGGATCAATGTAGTTAATCTTAGATGTTGTGAGCGCGACAGTCGAGTTGTCTTCTTTATCTTTGAGCTGTAAGGTCGTGTTGGTTGCTCTTTCGGTTAGTTTCTCGATTTGTTGCTGGAGTCTGTCGGCGTTTGTGACTGTAACTGCTACTTTTTTAAAACCAGACTTCTTCTCCTTGTTGTACTCGCTAGCAAGCTCGTCAACGGCTTTCAACTTCTCTTTAGTCTCTATTTCAATCTCCTTTTCAGATAGTCCCTTTTCGCCGTCTGCAATGCGCTTCTCGTTGTCCTTAAGCACCTTCTTGGTGATCTTCTCGCGTTCTCTAATGACAATGATCTCAATCAGGCGCTCGACAACCTCATCCGTAAGTTCAGGATCTCTCTCAAAAAACGCTGGATCCTTCTTCTTCAACGATGGATCAACCTGAGCCAGCTGCACCTTTAAACGATATCTCTGAAACTTAATCTCCAAGATCTTATCCTCGATCTTTTCGACTGACTGCCCGTGAGACTTGGACACAGTACGCTGATGGTTACACAAAATAGCAACAGCACGATTAGCTGCGTTGAATGCCACCATTTTTTCATTGACAGTGCCTTTGTTAGGAATTTTTTTCAACTGATCTTGCATAGTCTTAGAGGCGTTGTAAGTACGGAAAACTTTCGCAGTGAGACCCGGCATGTAGTTTTGCAAATGCTTGTTGAGCGACGGAGGATCAAGACGATCGAAAAGCTGATCGCCTTCTCTCTTTGGATCTCGTTTAAAAAGTTTAAGATTCTTATAGACTTGTGGGTCTACCTTAACCTCTTGATAAAAACGGATCGAATCTTTACCTAAGAAATCAAACACGACGATATTTGGAGGCTTGAACGTGACGTGTTCGTACCGCAACGAGCAACAGCCAACAGTATCCGCCTCATCTTCGCCCTTTTCTCCACCAGCTCGCAATGCAAGAACATCAATCAGATACATCGCAGTAGCGCGCTGACGATTAATCATCTTCTCATCCTTCAACTCGCGTTGGTAGTCAGCGCGAATGACGTCAATGTAGTTTTTAAGTTGACGCGCTTTCTCGAATTTCTTGAAATCAGACATGCCTTTCAACGAACTGTTAGCCGCCAAAAAGACGTACTTCGTGGCACCGTTGATGTTTTCTTTCCACGTAGCTAACCATGAAACAGTGCTATCGTGCTTGACTTCAGCCCACTCATGGCCATCCGGTGGCTGCGGGATTTCAGCTTCAGCTCCGATATTAAGAGTAACTTGTTCAGGCATAACTCGAGCTTTTAGTTTACCGGTCTTTGGATGAGATCCACGACCCCGAAACAGACCAGGCGGTTCAATGCGGAAATTGCCAACAACCTCTTTACGACCATCGAGTAAACACACTTTATACGCTTCCTCAAGTTTATCCTTCTCTGCTTTGATTTTCTTTTTCTCTGCGTTGGGGATGTTCTTCTTCTCTAATCTTTTCGCTTCGTAGTGGTTGAAGATGTCGGTAAAATCGCATTTGGCAAAATCCTCAATTTCCACGGTCTATACACAATAAAAGTTAGAAAACCCTACTGTAATATTACAAATAGTGCAAGAAGTTACCGTTCCACCAGCTTTCTTCAAAACAGCTTTAAAATCATCAAAGAAGTTCTTTTGAAAAACCGGGTTCTTTGCATGCTCAGTCTCCACCATCGCACCAAAAAATCCTGCAACTTCTTCAGCTTCAACCGGAAGATCAACATGGTTTCCATCGTAACGCAGTTTCACATGCTTAGGCAAAGGCTCGTAAGGAGGAGGGAACAAAACTCCTTTATGGGACAATGTAGTCCACTTAATGGAGTCATCATTTTGCTCCGCTTCCCACCACTTATATGCTTCCTCCTCCTCTTCTTCGAGCTCAGTCTTGCCTTCGTCGTCGGTAGAGGCTTTCTTAGTTGCCTTCTTTTTAGTTCCGTTCTCCTCTTTAACCGCCTTTCCTTTTGCTTTACCGTTTGACTTTCCGACCGCCCCTGCTTCTTTTTTGACGCCATTAGTTTTAGCAGCTGGAGCAGTTGATGGATGGGGAGCAGCGCTCGATTCGAATTTTTGCTTCTTCACAACAGTAGTAGATTTCTTCTGTTTCGCCGCAGAAGACATAATGTTCTTGGCGCGTTTCTTCTGTTACAAGATAATGTTAGAACGCGATCTGTCTGAATCGAAAAGGTGGATCGTGGGCTCACTTACCAATGGCACTTCATCATCAGAGAAATCCGATTCTTCCTTTTCTTTTGATTTCCGTTTTTTTACGTCTGCTATTGGAATATTAGCACGAAACACTTCTTATCCCCAGTAGATCTCCAAGGACGCGTAGTTTACGCGTTCATGTGCAGAGATCCACGCGCCTTCCTCGAACTGGACATACCTTGCGTGCGCTTCGACAACGGAACATCTTCATCAGAGAAATCTGACATGGCTATTTGCGAAAATGACAATAACGAAAACCAAATCACTATTTATCAACAAGAAGAACAGTTGCTAGCTATTGTGGAGGAAAGTGCTGGCCTAACAGAATCAAGATTTGGATCAGGAAAGAGTCCGACGCGTTAAAAGTGATGTGACACGTCTATAACACTACTGCTGCTCGAAAATCTACAAACAAACACTCCAAAAACTCGCTGGAAAAAACAAAGCTTCTGAGCTTGAATCTAAGCTGTCAAACACACCGCCAGCGCAGAGTAAAAACGCTCTAATTTTGCAGCGTCGTTGCGTTGAGCTGAAAAGATGTCTGAAGTTCGCCTCGGCGTGCCGAAAGACGGCACTGGGAATTTTGGATTCGCACAAAAGCACAAACAGTGCTGCAGTTGTGCAAATTTAGCGCTTACATTATAAGGGTTTTGTGCTGATATTCTGCAGCTACTATTTACTCAGTGATAGAGATCGGCATCATATTCATCATGTCTTGGTATAATACAAATCTTTTCATAATTACAAATATAGCCACGACGGTATGTAATACATCCTTGACACTCGAAGTACAACCGCCATCGAGAAATCACGAATGAACACTGTATGTACAATAGACGGCAAACGAAACATGCTTCACATAATGCTGAGCAAAAAAAACACTATAAAACATACATGCACGACCAGTCAATGCATGCAATGGAAATGCTAAATATCTTCTTTTTCACATAGTAAGGGTATACAGAAATGCTCATCGAACGCCGTTGTCGCGAATGTCTTCCAACCGTGGATACACAGAGCTACCCATCTTCTTAATAAACGCATCGTTACTCGTCGTAGTATAGTGAGCCACGCTCTGCAGAATTGACTCCAACATCGGTAGATTGTTTGGACTGACTAAAACCGCGCTCATACCGTTGTTGAGCACACTGAGAATGAAACTTAAATACGATTTCTTCATGTCCGTCTGCTGGATCTCCTCGTCCGTCGACCCATTCGCAGACACACTCAGAGCATAAAAAATTCCATTAAACAGCGGATTCAAAACCTGATTTAGCATATCAAACATTCCTGGCTCTCCTTTAAAGCTGTGAATCAGTTGACCAAGGAAACTCATAAAATCGATAAGTTCCGCAGTGCTACTCTCAGACAAAAGTCGCGTCACAAGAATAGGAATTTCAGGCAAAATCGATTGCCCCAAAATAGGAACCATGCGAGCAAACGCAAATCTACTAGCCTCACGAATAATTTCTAGACTCGAAAGCGTCTCGAGCAACACTAAGATCGCGCGACTTGCAAGAATAAACTGCTCTCGAACTGCATCGGTAACAGCTTTACCGCCGTCCGCAATACCACGGGCAAACGTACCGATTGCCATTATGTCGTGGTGAATCTGAAGAGCTAATCTTGGATCTTCAGGAGCGCGGGGAAGACTTTGCTGCATATCAGCAAATATGGGATTCAAAATGTTCTACAGCTCTCGTTAGTACTCTTATCGATAAACCATGCAATCAAGAGAACATACCTTTATCAGCGCCAATTGCTTCTCATCTGAGACTGCATCAACCGAAACAAAAATTCCAGCTGCTTCAAAAAGATACAACCGTCCGTCAATGTTATCAGAATCACTAGCTCCAAGGTCGGAAATGTCGGATTCGTTATCATCTTTTTGCGCCAGTTCAGCTCGAATAACTAGCAAATCACCAATAGCACCTAATGCTGTCTCTGAGATATCACCTATTCTAGTCTTGCACAGTTTGATAAATCTATAAAACAAAAACCAAGAACGAACTTGAACTTGAGCATATGAGCTGTGAATTCCAACTCCTGAAACAAATATTTCAAGCATCTGTGGAATCAAATGCTGATGCGCTTCAAAGAACTTTGGATTTTTAACCACAAGCTCCATATACTGCAAGTTGATAGCTGGGTGTCCAATAGACAATACATTCGAAGATGTCATTCGTAATAGCATATTGTTTAACAAACCAATAGCTTTCGAGTTCTCTTGATTCTTAGCAGGCAGAGCCGCCGCATTTCGAAGACCATCACTGTAAGCACCCAACTCGAATAATCCAAGCTCAACATCGCGCCAGTCTTGCTTCGAAAGACAATCAAGCACCACATTTGAAATGATGTCCATGAACAAATCAGAGTCGATGGCTGCAACTGCATCTTGAAATAGTCGTAGGCGCGCTCGAATTTCGAGAAACTCGTTTTCTGAATCATCAGATCCGCTGTGAAAACTCATCGATTCGTCATATTTCAACTTTAAGATAACAGTATTCAAAATAGAAGTAATTATAGCCAGACGGCTAGGAGTAAGTGGTCGATTTCGCTTCTTCTCCTTTCGCAATAAGGACAGAAGATCTGATATTGTCGGGAAGAGTTCAGATGACGTGTCGTCGTATTCGTTGGAAAGGAATGTGATTGCAAATGGCATGTATTGTTGCAGTAAATTCTCAGCATTCGATATGAGCTGAGACGGAAGTTGGTTCTAAATAATATTGTTAGTCAAATTGAACAAAAGAGTAGAGGCTTTAACATACGTCATCCAAAATCTTGATCAGATCCAAGCACACAACGTTTGTAAGCCGAGCCACTTTTTCCGTAAACTCTGGATCTGAACCCAAAGGAAGCTGGCTTATGAGCTGCGGTAGATTGAGCAGACTAATCAATTCGAGTTTGTCGGCCGGTTTCATTTTCTTGCTCACGATCTCTGATAATGTGTCACAGGCCGCACCTCGTAACGACTCGTTTCCAAGAATACTAAAAATTAGTTGCATGTACTGCGGAGTCACAATCAAAGATATATCGATCCATGCTATATCACACAAAGGTTAGCCTTTCTGTACATCAGCACCATATGAGATATACGTACAAACCCAAGATCCAATCACACGCAGACAATTTTCAGTAATAAGATATCCATCTTCTCTATTAGTCCATACCATCAATATTTCTCGCCAGGTGTTTGCTAGCTTAGCCATATCTCCGATTCGAACGTCGTCTTTGATTGAAACATTACGTCGAGCATCTTCGTTCGAGCGTTGGATCAAAGTATCTGCGATTTCGTCATGCTGTGAAAGAAGTACACGAAGAAATAGCTGCAGACCCCGCGCATTCTGGAATGGGCCGCCGATGGATGAGAGGGCGATTAGATCGTCGTAAAATGATGGCCACGTATGGGGATAAGAGAGGAGGAAGAAGTAGGTTATCGTTTGCGCAAGCTTATTTTGCATGACTGCAAGAAATTAGAACAAGAAGCTGTAGCTGAAACACGAGATATCATACAAACTGCGTCTGTTTCGGAATTATTTGGTGGACTGTATTCTCTCTGGATGTAGGATAGTAATGCATCTTTGACGTAGGACAGTGAAGAATCGTTCAATTGTTTATCGCTTCCACCCAATCTAAATAACAAATTAGAAACAATAAGCAAATCACAAAGACAAGAGTAAACGCGCCTTTTAACCAACGCATCATCAACGACTTGTAACGCAAAGAAACGAACAGCTGACGACCTAGTGTGCCAAGTTGATTAGAATAGCTGATATAACACGGATCAAAGTAAATAATTACCGTTTTCGTTCGCTCATAAACAGCGCAAGACACACCTGCCATCCATCATTGGACTCTTTAATCTGATTGCAGAAGGCTATAGCCTAAAACACAGGATGATAAGTATATGCAATTCAAGGAAATCAAAGCGGAATCGTACCTGCTGCTTCAGATTTGAATCGACATTGCCACTTAATGCAATCTCAACCGCCTGCTCAACCTGATCCTCCATTTACCTGCTGATATAATACCACTATTACTCAAAAGATGTATGAAATGAGAGCCGGAGAGCTAAGTTGTTGATCGCTGGAATAGTAACGATATCTCTTTCTATTCTGAGAACTATAGCTCACAGGTAAAATACCAGAGGCATAAAACGGTGAGTATGCAGCCAAGTTGTGAGTTTGACCGGCCAAATTCAGGAACCAGAAAGCTGTAGATTGTTGAATGGGAACTGGAGTAGCAGATCTCTGGATCAATCGTGCCCGATTTTTTTGTGCACGCGCAAGTCATAAGGAGCTTTTATTTGGCCGGGTAATTGTAAAACTAAATTGATGAATAAGCTATGACATATGATTGCAGGATGCACTAGTAATATTGTGAGATATTCTATTGAAGAGTAAAGCAGATTACTCTTAGATATACTACCAGTATTAGGTCTATTTGGAATTTTTAATGAATTTTGATTACAGAGAAGTACACTGCGCAGCTTTGAATGCTGGATTTATTGAGCTTCGATAGAAATGCAGACCGCCAGCATTTCAACAAGTCTCTGGTTCTTAATAGCTTGATAGTAGCAGCAGTTGGTATCACATATCCATTTTTCAAGTTATTTTATAGATTATTAACGCATCTGAGAAATATATTTTAATTTAGGCTGATACCCAATGCATAGTAAGAACCAGATCAGGCTCACAACCAGAATCCAGATCGATCCAGTTTATAGCACGATGCTCAAAGCGCGGCTCGAATCCACCATAAACACTCGGAATACGCTGTTTTACTGAGTAAACAACGGCATACCAAAGATTAACAAGAGCATTGAATCATTCAACTCTTCAAGAATTACGCACTTCAATCTAAACACCTTCCTCATTTCCTTAACTTCTTTTGACTCCTCCCTTCAACACTCTCCTCTGTCCGCCTCCCATATCCCACTGCACTCAACACCCTCCAAAGATCCGCACTTCAACTTTCGGCGGTGTCCGTCGCTGCAATTAACCAAACCTTTCTTCAAACCTTATCTCGCTTTCCTGTTTTGCCGCACTTCGAAACTCAGTCACGCAAAACCTTCGCAGATCGTCTCGGAGAAATGCAGCTCCTCTCACTCCACCCGAACCCATCACGTTAACCACCTCCAGTTCACCTCACCTCACCTCACCTCATCTCTACGATTCCGTCGAAGTACTGCAACATTTACATTGACTCAGACAATTATGAAAAACTCTATTAAAACATTCCTAATAAATAAACCCATGCTAAAACTATTCCCAAAATGATGTGAAGCGTATACTATTATGCAAATTTGATAGACCCTCTTCAATAGCTCGCTGTACTCCCGACTCTTTGCTACTGTACAAACACAGAAAACTATAAGCTCATTGTAGAAACATATTCCGCTATTACATATCACCAATATTCAAAGTACCCATTATTAAAACATTAACAAAACGATTTTTTATCAGTCCATCAGTACAAGATGAATGGGCTTAAACCTCGAGCTTCTTCTCTGACGAATCAGACGAGTCCTCACCAAGTCCGGTGGGGGCAGGCCCTCGGTAGTTGTACTCGCCGTGGTACAGCTCGGAGATCTCCTCAAGGGTCTTGCGCTTGGTCTCGGGGATAAGGAGAGTTGTAAAAACACCAAGAAGCATGAAGAGAGCAAAAATCTCCATGACGTGGTTCAGCCAGCAACTGCCACCAGGGCATCCCTTAGTGCGGAGGGGAGCAATGGCACACTGGGCAATAATAGCACCAATCTTGCCAGATCCAGCGGAAAGACCGTGGGCAGTCGAACGGTAACGGGTGGGGAAAACCTCACCGGGAACAATGAAAGTAGTGGTATTGGGTCCCCAGTTTTCGAAAAGTTGGCAAAGAACATAGAGAGCAAGAAGACCGTGTCCGGAAAGCTTGTGGTAAGCGAAACCAATGATACAGAAAAGAATAGTGAGGACTGCGAAACCAACGAACTGAAGAGTCTTACGTCCAACAGTGTCAAGAGTAGCAACAGCAAACCAGTATCCTGGAATAGCACCAGCGCAAGTAAGAATAATGTTACCAACGCAAGTGTTATACAAGTTGTGGTAAACGTTCGCCTGACCTGAGTAACCAATGGCAGACAGAATAGTAGAGTTGTTCAATCCAAGACCGTAGAAAGCAATGTCGAGCAACAGCCACGATCCAGCAGTTCCAATAAGAATCTTTCCGTGCTTCCACTGTCCGAAGTGGGCCCAGAAGTCACTCCACGAAGCCTTGGGAGCCTGGAGCTCAGCGGTGGGGGCGGGCTCAACATCCTTGATAGCTTTAACTTCGTCGGCATTGGCATCACCGTAACTTCCGTTGATGTATTTGTTGATATCGGCAGAAGCCTGCTCAACCTGACGGGCGACATCGAAAGTGTAACGAGGAGTCTCAGGGATGGTAAGACGGAAGTAGAGAGCACAACAGGCAGGAACACAGCCCATTCCGATAATAATACGCCAGATCTTATCGTTCGCAACTTGGCAGTTCTCGAGGCACTCAGCGGTGGAGTTAGCGGCCTCAAGAGTACCCTTGAAACCACGGGTAGCAATCAAAGCGACGATGGCAGCGGTGAGCTGACCCCATCCCTGGTTGGCGAAGACGGCACCCATAATAGCGCCTCTCCACTTGGTAGTGGCGAATCTAAAAAATAAAAAAATTAGATAAACAAGAAAACAAACGGCTGCAAGGAGAACATACTCAGAAGTGATGATAGAGGAAAGAGGATAGTCTCCACCAATACCAATACCCATAATAACACGCCAGAAAACGAGCAGACCAATGATGTTGACGGAGGGACCCTCTGCAGAAAGAGCCTGTCCAATAGTTCCCATGATAATGATCATAAGCTCAACGCCGTAGATACGTTTACGACCAATTTGATCAGCAAGCCATCCAAAGAAGACCTGACCGACGACGGTACCACCGGAAGTGGCGACCTTGACGGCGGTATCCGAGTTAGTGGGAAGCTTTCCACCTCTGGACTGGAAGTACGCATAACCAAGCATAGTGACACTGATATTAATAGAGAAGATATCGTAGGCGTCAGTGAAGAAACCGATACCGGCGACAATGATAGCGCGGACGTGGTACCATCCGAAGGGAGCATTGTCAATCTTCTCGAGGGCGAGACGTCTGCGCTCGTTGGGATCCGAGATGTGCGCGAAGTCGTTGGCAAAGTTGTGGAAGGCGGCGTTGCCACCAGATGTCTTGTTAGCCATTGCTTGTAAGTAGCCTGAGAACGCAAGGGAATCTAGCTGGGGAAGACTTGAAGAAGAGAGCTGAATGCCGAGAACAACAAGCCTGGCCAAGGGCGCAATGAGAATACTTTATGTGTCGCGACCTCGAGACACAAGATTGTCTGGCGATGGCCCGCTAGGCCGCATTTGGAAAGCGCGCCCTGACTCTTTCTAGCCAATGAGCGCAGCGGCTGCCACCACGTTGTGGTCGCTTTCCCAGGCACGTGCGCGCTCGTGGCCGCTCCAGAGGATCAAGTCACGTGCAGGAACAGGCTTAGGCGCGCCAGGAAGCGAGACCGGCCAAAGACGGTAGACATGTACGCGACCGTGTCTGACCTATCGGGCTGATTAACGGGGCCACTCGTATGCACGAGGTGAGCGGGATTGGCAGCTATCAAACCGGGCTGTGGGTAAGCGTGCATTTGGCCGTCGAGCATAAGCTAGGCTTAGTAGTGCCCCGGGACCCGATAATTGAGCGTGGAGCACTCAATACGAATCAATACTGCCCGCGTGCGCCTTGTCTAGCTTGCTGTTTCCAGCCAAGGACCAGTGCACTCGTTCGCGGGTGCTTGTCGGTCTTCTGCCGGGCCTTGTCAGGGATTATCAAGACCTTGTCGTTCTCAGCGGGCGGACGACCGACACGGCCCAAATGCTTTCATGGCTGGCTAAGTTTCGATTCGATCTCAGTATGAATTTGGCAGAGAAAAACGCAGACCGCACTGGCATCATCAGACAAACGATCAGGCGATTACAAGCCACCATTGTCATCTGTCAAATGCCAGCTCCATCTAGTCCGTTTTCTGCTTTAGCCTCTGGCCGCTCAATGCCCTAGTACTTCTATTTGTCATTTCTTCCCGCACCAGTATTGTGCTGCGTAGTCATGCACATGCGTCGGCTAAAGCATGACCTCTCCGGGCCTTTCATCTCGCGTTCTCCCGTATCTCCCGCGCACACGTGGGTTGCACTGACCGCCCACGTTGTCGTCTATATCCAGTTTGAACGATATTCAATCCTCTGCTCCAATCAGGCGCCCAATATTGATCGAAACAGAAAAAGCAATCTTCTCGGATTAAGCGACGAACAAGGATGAAAAAAATAAGGCAAAAAAAAACAAAGGTTCAGTTCCGAGACCCACAAGCACGCACGTTCGCCGTTCTCTCGTCTCTTTCGCAAACAACAGATTATCCCCTGCGCGGTTTCCTTCAGCTTCTGCCATTTTTCAACTCATCTCTCGCTAGCACGCCGCTGGTGCAATGCTGTGTTATTTGTTTTCGGGTAGCGGATGAAACATCCTATTCCGGAGACTCTTTGACTCGCTAGAACTCGACTTCCTGTAACGCGAATACAACAAACAATTGTGCACTTTACCAGCGCAATACAGCTGCAGCACATTCAATTGAACTGTCACGTCAAGATTCGGTATGTATTGACTTCTGACAGCTGCTAGTTTGCCTAGGTACTTACTTTCATCTTACTGACACTGAAACAAACGCGCGGATCCTGAACCAAACGCCCTACTAAGAGGTTGATATCACACAGACATCTTCAATTCTTGGGTGAATTAATAAACCGCTCTATTCTGTTATACAGAAACATTAAGCTTATATCCACTCTCTGGAGATTACTTATACCGGAGTGCGTTTAGTGTAACCCAGCATTCTGCCAATTTTCGCATCGCGAGCCACGATACCGAAATATATCCAGAGCAAAGCAAATTCTGTTCAAGACATCTCTTTGCAATTGTGAAAAGCTCTATTTATATAATAGACCTCGTCACATACATCTAACTGTTCAATGATTAGCAAACCATGAAAGAACCGATCAGCAATATGACTGAAAACAGCCTTGTCCTTATCGTAATCGCTAATACTCGATATATTCAACCGCAAAAACAACATACCTTAAGAATCACAAAAATCCATGCTAACTACCATTTTCAATTGCGAAAAAAGACAATACACAAAGAAGTTCTGTCGGTTTTTGTAGTATTCATGCGCGATCGCGGTGCTTGGTTGTTGCGATACGCAGCTAGATTTGGAGTTTATCAAAAATTAATTAATTTCTCACGTAAGAATACAATTAGAGTTATGTAATTCGATGCAGCCGTCGTCGTTTCGCTTGTTTTCTGCGCTCAGTGTTATAGCTATTATCCACTCCTATCACAAATTTAATAATTATGTCATAAAATGCAATCAAAGCTGATATAAAACTATGTTAAAGAAAAAGTCTAATTACAACGAAAAATAGGAATGTAGCAAAACAACAGAAAAAAATTACTATTAATGGTCGGATAACACTCCGTATGCCTTTCTAAAACTCAGACCCTCCTCCCTGGAAACAATCCCAGGCACATAAAATCATTAATGAACAAAACGAAAAAACTCCAAACGTAAGATTAAAGCAGTGGCGAAACTGAACCAGCAGGCCCAGGAGCAGCAAGCACAGGTGTCGACGAGCCAGGAGTATTCGCGCTTCCGGAATTACTAGTGGAAGTTGGCGACAAAGCAATCGTATCCGTAGACATCAGCGGCATTGGCACGGGTGGAACGATACCCACTGTTGTCGCCGCTGTCGCAATTGAAGTTTCGCTAAACATACCAATCGACTGCCACGTGTGATTAGTTCGGCCTTTGATATCGTCGATACCTTTCTCCATCTTTGTGATTGCATTCGAAAATTCGGCCTCGATCGCACGTCGCCGTTCAGCCAATTTCTCGCGCTCTAGCTTTCGACGAGCAAATTCAGCATCCCAAGCTTCCCTGCGCTCTTCATCCGCTCGTTGAAACTCAGCAATCAACTTCTTCTGTCGGGTCTGCAGCTTTTCAGTTCTGCCGTTAACTGTACTCTCATCAGACTGTAGTTCCCGATGACGCGCATCAATCGCTCCCTTTCGTTGTTGAAACTGGCTTTCATGCCGATCAATTTGAAGAATAGCAGCCTGCCACTCTGTACGACGCGCCTCAACTAACCCAATCAAAGACTGCTCATCTTGCTCGAACTCTTCCAGCTTCTTCTGGAATGCTTCAGTCTCTTCTTCGGTGCGACGAACACTTTCTCGCAACGCAAGAATACGTCTCCAGGCACGCTCATCGCCACGGTCTCCTGCTCCAAGTCGCGATTTGAGAGTATCGATTTCAGAACGGAGCGAGGCTAGCTGCTTTGAGTGGTCGCGTCGTGAACGCTTGAGCTTTTGCTTTTCTTCGGTTAATGTTTCGTTTGTCGTGCACAGAGTATCGAGAAGAGTCGTAACTGGCGATAAAGGACGCGATGGCTGCTGCACTTGCGAGGATACCGCCGACGCTATAATAATCATAGTTAGTAGGAGAAATATATCCACAACAAAAACTTTGACATACAGTCTTTTGGCGAAGTACAGATATCCGTACGGCAAATTGTTACTTGCTTGAACTTGAATTTCTTGCTAATCTCAATCTCGTACTCTGTAATCGGGGTCAACCCGCTAACAACAAGCAGCGTCTCAGCGTACTCTTCAGCGTTGTCGGGTAGTGCTCCACCATTGATCTCGACCTCATCAGCTACTGCTTCTTCAAGCAGCTGCACGGTAGGATCTGTAACTCCATCAGAGGCGTTCTGTAGAGCAGGGTAAAGAACCTTAGGAACAATAGTTTGAACAGAAACTTCGGGCCATAAAATTCCATTTACTCGAACAGTAATGCCGTTATAAAGAGATGCTTGACATGTATGTGGTTGCGACCCAGTCGCCGCCTGAGTCGGGTCTGTGTGTGAAAATATTGACGGAACTAAAGATGTAGGTAGCAACGAATGATCATTATGTCCATTAGATTCATTTGAAGACTGAGCAGCTGAAGCAGCTGGGGTGTTTGATTTGGCATCTGAGGTAGATACCGAGGTGCAATCACCAGGAATTATCTCAAAAGCCACTTCATTCTCCAAAATGTATCGTACGCAGCCATATAAAGCTGGCTCTGTCACAGTGGGCTTATAATAGAGCCCGCTCGCTACTGGACTATCATCTGAAATTAATGAGGATAACAGAGATTGACCTTCCTCTGCTGATACTAAACTGTGGTTATTTAACTCTTCGGTTGTCAACTGTGGGTCTGAGAGGATTTGCCGCGATTCTCGAGAGGCTAGGACTAAAGTATTCGCAAGCGCTGTCCAAAGAGTCTGCTGATGTGGTTTTCCTTCTCTATTTCCCTTTTTCTTCTTCTTAACAGGCGTACTGCTCACAGAAGAAGGCGTAGAAACTGAAGGCTGATTTGCGGCAAAGGCAACAGAGTCATAGTCAATTCCATAACCATCTCCTAAAATAGCTGGCGATGAACTTGCAGCTGGGATAGAGCTTAACTTGTTTTCATGCTCCATGAATAATCGTCGAAGCGAATACATTATGCTCTGAGCCACAATATGAATAGCTACAGCCTGACCAAACCAACCGGCTGATCCGTAAATGATATCCAAAGTACGAGGAGATGAGCCACTTGACGCTACATAGTACTGAGGAATACTTGCCATTGGCTCCTCTTCAACGACATTTATTACAGGTGCTGGATTTGGTAACAGTGCCCCACGGCGAATCAGGAAAAAAGAGTGACGCACTGCTCGAGCGATTTGAAGTAACGCAGTGCAGTATAAAGCTGTTTTTGATCCTCCGCCTCCAAGAGCCGAGGCAATGACCGCAGATCCCAGATCAGCCATAACCGACCGTATCCGAGGTAAAAAGAATATCGACACAATAGCTGTAGTGATGTCAGCCAACAACACGGTGAGCAAGCTCGGAGAAGCCTGAGTCGCGTGCGTCAGCGTCGAGATCAAAGAAGCGGCTGGAGGAGTTGGCGGGGTGACAAATGTCATGGAAGCGAAAATCATGTGAATAAACGAAACAATAACACTCGGAAACTGAATGATGAGGATAAATATAGTAAGAGAGTCGATTAAAGGATGAGCGCTGAGAATCGAAGTTTGTTGTGTAACTGGCTTGCTGTTTTGCGAAGCATGTTCGTTATAAAACGACGGGGCCTTTCTTAACGAACGCTCTGGTGACTCATGAAGCAGAGTAGTAGCAGAAACGGTGGCAGTACCCGATGCAAAATCCGACTTTGTCAACACAGGTGTAGTCTGAGCAGAGTCTAGAGGACTGGCTGTATAGTTCTGCTGGGGAGTTGGCGCTCTCCTCGACGCATCAGCTAAAGAGATGTCCGGCGCCGCTAAGGACTGCTGTGACGACGCAGCCGCTGTCAAGACCAGCGAAGACGTCGAACTTGAAACTGAGCTGCTCGCCAGGTTCGCGCGCCGGGCGGCAGATCCGCGCGCCATGATTGACGAGGCGAAGCAGCTGCTGAACAACCACTGAACTGCAGTCTCAAAGCTCGGACGATCGTGTCAGTAAACGCCCAAAGCAAGATGCCCAAAACCGGATCAAAAAAGAAAAAGCACTCGTCGCAAAAGCAGTTGAGAATATACTGCTGACCAAGGCTCAAGAAGAGGCACGTTGAAGAGGAAGCAAAGAAGCAAGTGAATCGGTGATATTTTTTAGTGCTGCATGGGCCGAACCTTCGCTACCGTCACGTGAAAAAGCTTCAATGCTTAAATGTGTGGTACGAATACCGTGAATGCTGACATTTGCGACTGTGCACGAAAATTTGAAGATACTGAGTCTGCAAAAGAACACCCGGTAAGCACAGTCAAGCCAAGGTTCGGTGGTCCAGTGATTTTATTGCACGAGAGAAGACAATGGCTCTTTCATTTGCTGGCTGGAGCAGGCCATTATGCGAGGTGTTGGGAACTAAGTCGCTGGGCTTTGCTACGCCTGCCTTTTTCCAGCAGGCTACTGCGCAGACACAGCTGATACAACGACGGTCATACGAACCGCAGCTTCCCCGACAAAGAAGACAGCGAAGACATCTTCCACCCGGAAAGACGCGGCCGGCAGTGTATCACATGTTTGACTGTCGTGTTGAGATGTCGGATGGCTCGACCTATGTTCGCCAATCACCATTCCCGCGAGTTGAGTGGAGATATCTACGAGATCAGCGCACACATCCTCTTTGGAACCCGACGATCAGCGGTCTAGTCGCAGTCCAGGCAGACACGGGTGGTCGTGTCGCCAAGTTTAACCAGAAATTTGGTGCTGCTGCTGATGAGTTTGCCGATGAAGGCGAGCAGTCTGCCGAGGAGGAGTCCGTTTTCGATGGCAAGATTGAAGAGATGTTTGAGGACTTTGAGCACAAAGAGTCTCTCAATGTGCGTGTATTCCAAAGAATCCGTACAAAGGGCAAGAAGAGCTCTGGAGGACGCAGTGGTAGATATATTTAGAGTGGGTACGCGTGCAAAACATGTAAATAGTAAAGCGTCTAGGTTATGGATATATACAAAATCTAATATACATAATATGATACTATAGAAGATAACTCTTCACTTATGCGTTAAATGGCTTCTTTTTAGCAGTCTTCCTGCTTTGGTCGGGTTTTCTGTGGCGTGAACTCGGAGATATTGACGATTGAAATAGATGAGCGCAGGTGTACGGGACGCGCTGTCTTCATTCTCAATCTCCAGTCTCTGAACCTCGCCTACCCATATTTCATGATCTCTGACTTTGAAGCAGTTTATCGTGTTGCAGTCGACTCTAGCAAATGCAACCATGCCTTCTTTGTGTTCTGACTTCTCGTCTTGTTCTTCAACTTTAATGCTCGTCTTATTTAGCATTGGAGTTTCAAATGGAGCGTCCGACACCGGGAACCAGTCCACGCCCATGGCCTCTGCATCCCCTTTTGTATAGTCAGCATCGTCTCTAGTCGTAGCAGATCCCGCAAAGCCATGCGCGACCTCTTCTGCGGCGTGCGCTCCAGAGAGGAAGTTCACACTGAATCTGCCAGAGTCGTGTATGAGCTGCGAGGTCCTCGATGGCAACTTCAAATTAAAACATATCAGCGGTGCTCCTTCAGCAGGCACAGAGAGCGAAGTCACAGAGGAGACAGTTGCAGCTCGTCGGTCCCGGCCATGAGCGGCGGTAATGACAGCCAGCGGAGCAGCATGGCGCGCCATGAGCTGCTTATACTGCGCTCCCAGATTGCGACATACTGTTGAAGTGTGTAGACCACGAACCGCACTCGGAACACGCATTTATGCCTCTAAAGTCATTAGATGATTGAGACGCGGATGGTAAGCGCGTCTGCGCGTTGGGTCGTTGGCTCCAAATTTTTGAGGCGGTTCGTGAAGCGAAGAACGTGTTTAACGTGATGATGACAACGCGTAAATGTGAATTGTTAGGATGAGTTTTTGACTGATTTGCTTGAGTGGCGCCAGTTTGTTTTTTTTGTTGGTTTCTACGTCACATACTGGAGAGAAAAGAGAGAGTTTTCCAGTGGGTTCGAGTGGATTGCGATGTTGATAGTTGACGAGTTTTCAAGAACAGTGTCGATATTGTATCGTCACACTTGCACTGTGCATTATATCAGATTAAATCTCAATTGGATAACACTCCATTATTCTATAAATAAGCGTATCCCATTCACGATCCCACTATAATCCAATAAATCCAAACCACCTTATTTGGCGGGGACTCTCAAGCCGCAGTTACCTTTCCACAAGTTTCTGTGGAAGGCGCGAGAACAAACCCTCGCGGCGTATATTATTTCACGCGCCCGCCCTTAGAAACTTTTCTCTCTCCCCTCCCATAAATTTTTTCCATTAACACTTATTATCCACATAGTTACAATGGCTGAAACTGAGCAATTTGGTATGTTTAATGTGTTTCATTTAGGCTTCTTTTTGTTTTGCTGCTAACTTTTCCTATAGAATTTCAGGCGGAGATCTCGCAGTTGATGAGCTTGATCATCAACACCGTCTACTCCAACAAGGTGTGTTGATCCACTTATTTTACTCTCTCAGAGTGCCATTGCTAACTTATATCTTTAGGAAATTTTCCTTCGTGAGCTGATCTCCAACTGCTCCGATGCTCTCGACAAGATCCGCTACGAGGCCCTCTCGGATCCCTCTAAGCTTGAGACCGAGCCTGATCTCTACATCCGCATCACCCCCAAACCTGATGAGGGAATCCTCGAGCTCAGAGATACCGGTATCGGTATGACCAAGGCTGATCTCGTCAACAACCTTGGAACCATCGCCAAGTCTGGCACCAAGGCCTTCATGGAGGCTCTCTCGGCTGGTGCCGATGTCTCCATGATCGGACAGTTCGGTGTCGGTTTTTACTCTCTCTTCCTCGTCGCCGACAAGGTTCAGGTTATCTCCAAGCACAACGACGATGAGCAGTACATCTGGGAATCGTCTGCTGGTGGCCGATTCACCATTACCCTCGACGAGGAGAACGAGCCTATCACCCGTGGTACCATCATCCGTCTCTTCTTGAAGGAGGACCAGAAGGAGTACCTCGAGGAGAAGCGAATTAAGGACATTGTCAAGCGTCACTCGGAGTTTGTTGCTTACCCCATCCAACTTGTTGTTACCAAAGAGATCGAGAAGGATGCCCCCGAGGAGGAACAGGAGGAGAAGGTCGATGACGACAAAGCCCCCAAGATCGAGGAGGTTGATGAGGAAGAGGAGGAGAAGAAGGAGTCCAAGAAGATCAAGGAGATTGTCACCGAGAACGAGGAGCTTAACAAGACTAAGCCCCTGTGGACCCGCAACCCCTCTGACATCTCCGAGGAGGAGTACGCCGCTTTCTACAAGTCCATCTCCAACGACTGGGAAGACCACCTTGCTGTCAAGCATTTCTCCGTTGAGGGTCAGCTTGAGTTCCGTGCTATCCTCTTCGTACCCCGCCGTGCTCCCTTTGATCTCTTTGAGTCGAAGAAGAAGAAAAACAACATCAAGCTTTACGTTCGTCGTGTCTTCATCACTGATGACTGTGATGAGCTGATCCCCGAGTGGCTCGGATTTGTCAGAGGTGTTGTTGACTCTGAGGACTTGCCTCTTAACTTGTCCCGTGAGTTGCTCCAGCAGAACAAGATCCTCAAGGTTATCCGCAAGAACATTGTGAAGAAGACTCTTGAGATGTTCACCGAGATTGCCGAGGACCGTGAGCAGTTTGACAAGTTCTACACTGCTTTCTCGAAGAACATCAAGCTTGGAATCCACGAGGATGCCCAGAACCGTGTCACCCTTGCCAAGCTCCTCAGATACAACTCGACCAAGTCGGTTGACGATCTCACCTCGCTCAGTGACTACGTCACTCGCATGCCCGAGCACCAGAAGAACATTTACTTTATCACTGGTGAAAGCTTGAAGGCTGTTGAGAAGTCCCCCTTCCTCGACGCCCTTAAGGCCAAGAACTTTGAGGTTCTCTTTATGGTTGACCCCATTGACGAGTACGCCATGACTCAGCTCAAGGAGTATGAGGGTAAGACTCTTGTTGATATCACTAAGGACTACGAGCTTGAAGAGACCGAGGAGGAGAAGGCCCAGCGTGAGGCTGAGGAGAAGGAGTATGAGTCGCTTGCCACCAGCTTGAAGGAGATTCTTGGTGACAAGGTCGAGAAGGTTGTTGTTTCGCACAAGCTTGTTGACGCTCCTGCTGCTATCCGCACTGGACAGTTTGGCTGGTCCGCTAACATGGAGCGTATCATGAAGGCTCAGGCTCTTCGTGACACTTCGATGTCGTCGTACATGTCGTCGAAGAAGACCTTTGAGATCTCGCCCAAGTCTGCTATTATCAGAGAGTTGAAGAACAAAGTTGAGACTGACGGTGTCAACGACCGTACTGTCCGTGATTTGACCACGCTTTTGTACGAGACTGCTCTTCTCACATCCGGTTTCTCGCTTGAGGAGCCTAACTCTTTCGCTAGCCGAATCAACCGTCTTATCTCGCTCGGACTTAACATTGATGAGACCGAGGAGGAGGCTCCTGCTGCCGAGTCTGAGGCTGCTGCTGAGGACGTTGCTGCTGAGTCTGCTATGGAGGAGGTCGACTAAGCTTTCTTTCTAATGGGTCACATGGAGTAGAATGTTTTTGTTTGCACTTTTCTGATTGTCCATATGTTTCTTTTTTATACTTTTTTTTATTAGCGTTACCGAAAAATTTGGTTTGTAAAATGGGATTTATGATATGAATGAATGGCTTTAATGTAGAGCTGATTGTAGGGTAGAGACAATACTTTTGTAGTGCGCGATTGGGAAGTGTAACCCTTCTTGAATAAGTAAACTATTAGGTAATAAATTAAATTGATTAGATTTATCCGATTTTGCCGCGTTCAGGCAGTCATGGATCAAATGAGCCCATCGTCAACTCTGCGAACAGATAAAAGAAGCGGAATAGTAACTACTGACAACTACTATTAGAGTATACCATATTAGATACAGTAGCTAGTCGTGACTGAATAGCATGAAAACAAACACAGTGTTGACTAATTATAGAAGAATGCAGTTTAGCAAGTACTGGGGCCCCGCGGGCGGCAAGTCCAGGACTTTTGCCGGACGTGTTGTGGTGCGCGATGCACCCTTTTGAAGCCAGTAGATACTGGGAGTCTAATCCCCAATACAAAACAGAGCCCCCAACTCGCAGCATGGCGCGGATGCCAATTCTCCACGCCGCCTCCGCTTAAACAGCACCAGTTGCGCATCATCAAATGTCTTCGTCTCTGCAAACACTCATCCTTGAAGGCCCTATTGTATGCTTATCCTGCTGCTTTGTACTCATATAACAGACAGTCACTGCTTTTGAACTCATTGCTCACCGTTCTTCACAGGACCTTGTTGGCCAGCAACTCGCAGACTCAATCACTTTCTACTACGTGTCGCTTGTCGGAGTAAGATATTTCTCACATTGATTTCATACCAACGTACACGCTAATCTGTGCTTCTAGATCATTGGCTTTCTAGCTGGGTTAATTGCTCAGAATATCAAGACAACTGTTTCCCTCTGCGCTGTTTTATTCTCCATTGGATTTGTTGTGGTGGTATTTCCTTGGCCATTCTATAAGCGCAACCCGGTGAAGTTTTTGAAGCCGTCCAAAACCAACTAAAACTCGTGCCGACTACGAGTGCTTCATTTTTGTTTATTTGTTTACTGTAAATTATTGCTGCCATGACTACCGAAGATTTGTTTTTGGTTCGTACTCTCACTTTTCTATCCATCTGCTGCATCTGCTAATCGTTGCCTTAGGGATTTGACCTGTCTACCCAGCAAATTAAAGTCATTGCAATCAATAGCAAGCTTGAGCCTATTCTCGAGGCTAATGTTGAATTTGATGTCGATACTGCAGAGTATGGAACGAAGAAAGGCGTCTTCACCAACCCGGATCTGAATGAAGTCTATGCTCCTGTGGCCATGTGGATCAAGGCGTTGGACATCCTTCTTGGTAAATTGCTGAAAGCTGGTCTTGCGTTTGAGAATGTGAGAAGTATTTCTGGTGCTGGACAGCAGCATGGATCTGTCTATTGGTCAAAAGAAGCTACGAGCCTACTTGAGAATCTTGATGCTAACCAGCTCCTTGAGCCTCAGTTGGGCAAACGAGCGTTTTCTCATGAGATGAGCCCTAACTGGCAAGATCACAGCACGGTTGATGAATGTGAAGAATTAGAGAGCACGATTGGTGGACCAGACAAATTGGCTGAGATTACTGGATCAAAGTGTCATCACCGATTCACTGGTCCTCAGATCATGCGCGTGAGACATAGACACCCTGATGAGTATGAAAGCACAGCTAGAATTTCGCTAGTTTCGAGCTTTCTTGCGTCGCTTTTCCTCGGTTCAATTGCTCCGTTTGATGTCAGTGACGTCTGCGGAATGAACATGTGGGATATTCCAAACGAGAAATGGGACGATGAGATCATCCAACTTGTCGCTGGTGGTGACGAGAACGATAAGAAAGAGCTTCTTCGCAAGTTAGGCGAGGTTGAGCCTGACGGAGGAAAGCACCTTGGTCAGATTAGCGACTACTTTGTATCGCGATATGGTTTTTCTAAGAACTGTGTTATTACCCCCATCACTGGAGATAACCCGGCTACCATCCTTGCACTGCCGCTTAGACCCCTAGATGTTATTGTGTCGCTTGGAACATCAACTACATTATTGGTTTCTACACCTGTCTATAAGACTTCTCCGTCGTATCATATGTTTTCGCACCCGACAAGCAAGGGCTTGTACATGGGTATGCTTTGCTACTGCAACGGCTCGCTAGCGCGCGAAAAGATTCGCGATGAAATCAACAAAGTCAAGCCTCCTTCTTCAGAAGATTCCTGGAGCTCCTTTAACGACGCTGTCGAAGCCTATCCTCCCCTTGGATCCGACACCGATGCTCAATTAGGAATTTACTTCCCTTTACCTGAGATTGTTCCTGACTGTCAAGCTGGTACATGGCGCTACATTGATCACCAGAAGGGCGGCTTGTCCCCTGTCACTGACGGCAAGGACTGGGATATTCCTCTTGGCGACGCACGCGCCATTCTTGAGAGCCAGAACCTCAGCATGCGTTTGCGCGCTGGTCCTTTGCTTTCCGAAGTCGGGCAGCCCCGTCGTGTATACGTTGTCGGCGGCGGCTCGAAGAATCCTGCAATCTGCAAAGTCACTGGAGAAGTTCTCGGTCCTTCTGAGGGCGTGTACAGACTCGAGCTCAGTAACGCGTGTGCGTTAGGATCGGCTTATAAAGCGCTCTGGAGTATCGAGCGAACCGTGACCGGCAAGGACGCCGAGACTGGAGTCGATACCTACGAAAGCTTTGAGGACTTCTTGGGAAAACGATGGGATGAAAGTACAATGATCAACAAGGTTGATGTTGGCTATAGAAAGGGAGTGTGGGAGCGTTATGGCGAGGCTGTGAAATCTTTCGCAAAGTTGGAGGATATTGCAATCAACTTTGCAAAATAGTTGGTTTGATATGTTATAATGGTGGATTTTATGTTATGTAACTGATTTCAGAAACTAGATTAATTTTTTAATTTGATACAATGAAGCTCGAAATAGTTACTCATAACTTTGCACATAGCAACTGAACAATAGAGCCCTTCATGAATAAACTAACAAATATGTAGTACGCCTTGTGATGCATGCAGAAATAGTACAAAAACAATAATATAAGCAGTTTAAAAGCAGCATTTCGTAATACAAGAGAACTGGTCACGGACAAGCCTCTGTCTGTTTGTTTGCTTGCTGATTTTTCTGTGTGTAACCATGACCATATCTATAAACATGGATGTGTCAACTTTTCTATACCGCTCGTGCCATCTTCGCTGTACGTTCGTACCAGCCTTGGAGAGACGTAACTATAAACCCCACACGCTCTGAAATCTGTTCCCCATTGCTTTGCTCTTGATGCTGTTGGGCACGTCTCGCCCGATGAATAAACTGTGAAATTGGCATGACAACCACGTTACGCGACGGATCTATGAATCGCACCGTGCGACCGTTATCAGCTAAAACGATTTTGTAGTGATCTGTAAAGTTGAACTGGATTTCTCCCGAGCTTAATCTGAACATCGTCGCATGCTTTGTTCGCAGGTAGTCAATCAAGTAAGAAACCTGGTCACTGTTGGAGAATTTCCCTCCGTTCTGTTCGGCAACATAGAGATTCGTAAGCATATATTCTCGAAAATGCTTCATCAGATAGAGCTTCTTCTGCAAGGCTGAAGGCAACCCTTCAGTTGATCCACATGGTTGTCTCTCGCGAAGTGCACCAGGATTGTGTGAGTCCACAATATACTCAAAGTATGTTACTTCTGGATTCAAAACAACTGTAGTGCCATCATTGAAATATACTCCAGAGCAGCCATCAGAGAGCTGGTATCCCATGCCATACTTATTAGAGTAGTCTACCCACTGGCTGATATATACGTGTCTTCCTGCAGAGTCAGACTTGCCATCGTAAACTGGTTTACCCGCAAGTGCATTTTTGATTGTTTCAAGTATCTTTCGCAGCTGTACGCTTGATGCATCAGAATTGACTGCCGGAATTTCATTCTGTGGTGCAATCAAGTACGTATTCGTTGGCGCAGCAGGTGCAATCTTCTTGGCCTCTGGTAACTCGCTCTCTCCTAAACGCCTTGCTCGACCTAAAGCAAGGAACTGTGTTCCAAGCGCCGGCCCCGTAGCCGCCTTATTGATTGGCAAATCAGAGAGCGGCTTCAAAGATCTAGCAGAGCGGACACTCGCTTTGCTCAGTTGCTCTTGAGCTGTGCTCACAACAACACCACGTAGATTAGTCGCTGAAACTTTAGGTGACAGGCATTCTGGAAGAATCTTGTCAAGTTTGCTCTTGTCGACAATGGCCGGGGCAGTGGTTTGAATAACATCTTTGACGGTAACGGGCTCGCCAATTTCTCCAGAGATAGAGCCAGGACCAATGCCAGCTGCAGTAGCAAGACGACGAAAGTTGCGGCGCGAAATCGCAGGAGTCAAGTTTTTCCAGTGAGGAACACCTTCGAGACAGGTGACAGGCAAATGCGAGGGCGTTTCTTTTCTAAAGAAGGGATGCTCTACGATTGTGTCCAATGATGGTCGTTCGGCTGGATTCTTGCTCAGTAATGCTTGAATCAAGTCAACTGCTTCTGGGGAAAGCTCTATTCCCTCTGGGAAGTGATATTCCAACGCTTTGATTTTCCTATAGAGTATTAGCAAGTGTTTTAACTTTAAAGCAGAATGATGCTGCTTACTTGTAGATCATGTCTACTTCCTTGGATTGGAAAGGAGGTTTTCCGCACAGCATAGCATATCTGTACAGCAGTTAGTAAAGCACATAGTTAAAAACATGGTGTTAAATCTTACAGAATAATTCCGACTGACCAGATGTCAACCTCAAGACTGTGGCCGTCTTGTTTGCCAAAGAGAACCTCAGGAGCGATGTAATTTGGTGTACCGCAGATGGTCTTCTTTCGTTCACTATCGGAAAGCAATAAAGCTGCTAATCCAAAATCGCCGATTTTGACATGCATATTCTCATCCAAGAAGATATTTCCCAGTTTTAGGTCTCTGTGAATAACCCGTCTGCTGTGCATGTACTTTACTGCTCCAAGAATTTGAATCATAAAGTATCTAGCTTCGGGTTCTGTGAAACGCTTGCGACGTCGATGCATGTCCATTAATGTTTTGTTTGAGCACATCTCGAGAAGAATGTAGACGTTTTGGTTATCTTCGAAGCATTCGATGAACTTGACAATGTTTGGGTGATCCATGCTCTGATGCACTTTAATCTCTCCAAGAAGCTATTAAATGTAAGTATTTGCTTTAAAGTACATAGAAAGCGGCATACTTTGTTTCTGGTTTTAGTTGAGGTTAAGGAAGCCTTTGCTACTGTTTTCGCTGCGTAGACATCGCCGTTCTCATTCTCGACCTCAAAGCAACGAGCAAATCCGCCCTGAGCTCATTAGCATCTGACATACCAGCAAACTGATAGCTATTATAAAAATAAACTTGCCTCTCCTAAAAGCATTCCGCGATGAAATTCTGCCCCGTTGTTTTTGCTGCGGATCAAGCTTGGAGGAGTCTTGCACAACGACGACGCTCGCTCCTTAGCCTTGGCAGCTTGTCTTTCTTTCTCAGCCGGAGCAGCAGTCTCAGGCAGAGGGTGCGCCAGTACATCCTGCATCCTGTGTTGTTTCAATCCTTCCATGTATCCTGGTAACACTCACTGTAGACCTCTTCAGCAAACTCAGCTTGTTTGGCTTAATCTTGTGGTTTGGCCGAGTGCTGGTTCGTGCGGCTCATTGTTTACATGACAAACTTTAATGGTTGTCATGGAAATTTAAGTCCGCCCTGTGTGACTGTGCGGCTTACGGCATAAACATCTCGGGTGTTTGGCTCTTTGTCTTTTTGACCAGAGTGCACTTTCGCCGGTCCTGATCGTCTCCTCCCTCAAACACCCTGCGCGCAGTCTCTTTCCAGCATCTCCAAACAGCAACAGCAGCCTGTTCTTCAGTGTGTGTGCTGCTGAGCAAAGCTTGTGTTTACTGCTTCGTGTGTCGTAACGTACTCTAATGGCCTCTCAAGAGCCGTGGCACCCCCCGGCACAGGATGGTGCTCAGGGCCCGCCTCAGGGCCCGCCTCAGTCCCTTCCACACCCTGCTCACCGCTCCTCATTCGGGTACGTTCATAAACGCCTTCTCTGGAGCATTTTTGTACAAAAATAGTATGTTTTTGCTAACTTACTTGTTTTTGTAGTGCGCAGCAGTCCAGTCTGCCTGTGCTGCCTCCTCCTTCAGCCTTGAGCGCGGGCGGTAACCGTGAGTGCAACTTTTGATGATTTTTTATGGTATACGCTAATTCAGCCTCCGCCAGGAAATCAAGGATATTACGCTTCTTTACCCTCGATTTCTGGTCTCGGCAGCTCGACCGCGCAGCACGGCAACTATAACCTTCCCTCGATGTCAGGCTCGCCGTCGCCCCAGCTGACCCATCCCAACCAGTCTCCATCAATGCCGCAAAACCAGCTACCTGCGCTTGGCTCATCGGTTGTTCAGAATCAGAAAATGTCTTCTGGCTCACCTCCTATGGCTTCCGCAGGTCTCGCTGCTCCGCCGCCTCCCCTCGGAATGGGCCAGGGGCAGCAGCAGCAGCAGCAACAGCAACAGCAACAGCAACAGCAGCAGCAACAGCAGCAACAACAGCAGCCAGGATCACAGCTTCCACTTGGAGGCGGAGCTGGCCTGGGGATTGGAACATCAAGCGCATCTGCTGCTTCTCAAATCGCAGCTGCGTCTTATCGTCCTTTGAACGTCAAGGATGCTCTGTCGTACCTTGACCAGGTTAAGGTGCAATTCCAGAACCAGCCAGATGTCTACAATCGTTTCTTGGATATCATGAAAGACTTTAAAAGTCAAAGGTAAGTGGATTACTTTATCTCTTTGTTGTTTATGGCGCATGCTAATGGCGCCTCTACAGTATTGACACTCCCGGCGTTATCGACCGGGTTTCCACCCTCTTCAGCGGCCACCCGAACCTGATTCAAGGCTTCAACACATTTCTCCCTCCCGGATACCGAATCGAATGCTCACTTGACCCTAGCGACCCCAATCCGATCCGCGTTACAACACCCATGGGCACAACCACTCGTCCTGACGGCCAGGTCCCCGTCTACGACCAGCGAAGCGGGTGGCCTCCTGAACCCTACCCCTACCAATCTGAGCCGCATGCACCGAGCGGAAACTCCATGTCGCAGCTCCAGGCAGTAGCAAACGGCTCGAGACAGACAGCAGCGCAGCAGGCGGAGCAGAAGCGGGTGGGTGGGCCGGTGGAGTTCAACCATGCGATCAGCTATGTGAACAAGATCAAGGTGAGCAGTTAGTTAAGTGTGGTGGAGAGTTGAGCGAGTACTGATTCCTTATCCTTAGAACCGATTCGCTTCGCAGCCCGACATCTACAAGAACTTCCTCGAAATACTGCAGACATATCAGCGCGAGCAGAAGCCTATTGCAGATGTGTACGCTCAGGTTACAATGCTCTTCAAGGATGCGCCGGACTTGCTGGACGACTTCAAGCAGTTCTTACCCGAGGCCGCCCATCAGCGCACCGGCAACTCGCCGGAGCCTATCTCTGCGTACTCCGCCTCTACTCGCCTTCCGCCTGTAGGCCACTTTGCTCCCCCGACTGTTCCCAAGGAGAAGAAGAAACGCAATGCGTCGACGGCTGAGCAGAGCTCTGTTCTTCCTGGCCAAAACGCTCAGGCAATAGACCTGCCTCCAGTCTCCAGTATGCGAGGCGCGGGCAACAAAAAGATGAAGCTTACCCCTAAACCTGATGGCCAGGTTAGCGCCATGAGCCCCACGCTGACGCCGATGATTCCTGAACCATTGCCGCCTCCAGTGAAGGCTGGTCCTACGGCCGAGGAATTAGCTTTCTTCGATCGTGTGAAGAAGTATATGGGTAATAAGCAGACTTACAATGAGTTCCTGAAGTTGTTGAATCTTTTCTCCCAGGATATCATTGATAAGAGCCTGTTAGTGGAGAAGGCTGAAGCCTTTATCGGAGGCAACAAGGATCTCTTCGACTGGTTCAAACGATGTGTTGGCTATGACGGTGGTCCTCTTTCTATCGAGAATATTGTATTCAAAAAGCATCAGCTTGAGCTATCGCTTTGCAAGTCATACGGACCCAGTTACAGACTGTTACCCAAATCGGAAACACATCAGCCCTGTTCTGGACGTGATGAGATGTGCTGGGAAGTGTTGAATGACGAATGGGTCAGTCATCCTACTTGGGCTTCTGAGGACTCTGGATTTGTTGCTCATCGCAAGAACCAGTTTGAAGAGGTGCTACATCGGATAGAAGAGGAGAGACACGAATATGACTACAATGTCGAAGGCAATCTTCGCACTATTCAAGTTCTTGAGCCTATCGCGAACCGAATTTCAAATATGTCGGCTGAGGAAAAGGCATCTTTTAAACTTGCTCCTGGATTAGGACACTCCTCAAAGTCGATCTATCAGCGAATCATCAAAAAAGTGTACGATCGTGAACGAGGACAAGAGGTCATTGATGCATTGCACGAGAATCCTGCCGTTGCTGTTCCAATTGTCTTGAAACGTCTAAAGCAAAAAGATGAAGAATGGAAACGCGCGCAACGAGAATGGAACAAGGTGTGGCGTGAGACCGAGGCAAGAGTATTCTACAAATCTCTCGATCATCAAGGTCTGGCTTTCAAACAAGCTGATAAAAAGACTTTGACTACGAAGTTTTTGGTCAGCGAGATTGATACTGTGAAGAAGGAGCAAGTTAACAAGAGATTGAATCCTTTGATACCGGGTCCAAAGTCTCAGCTCAACTACACATTTGAATCAGTTGATATCATCAATGACGTCTTGCGCTTGCTTAACGTGCATCTGGAGCACTCAACTACCTTTTCCAGTGGCGACCGTGAGAGAATGGATGGGTTCATTAAATCGTTTATTCCTCTATTCTTTGGTTTCACATACCATGATGCGGCCAAGGATGCTGGTGATGCTACAGATGCCAACGAGAGTCACGCTGCATCTGAAGCTGAAGATTCTGGCGAGAATGGTTCGGCCTCGCCCACTATGAACGGTAAGCGCAGCAAGTCTGGGCGCGACAGTGATTTGCTACGCGACGTTCTCAAAAAATCGAAGAGCAATCGCAAGCGTGAGAAAGACAGCGAGAGTCGTGAGGCGACTCCTGATATATCTGAAGATACTCCAAAGCCGGAGTCTGTGCCACCTGAGGATAATACTATTCAGCTGCCTGAGGCCGTCGAGAAAGCCGGAGAAATCTGGATCTCACATGTGTCAAAGAAGGGAGAGCATGCAATTGGAGATACACCAACCACTGATGGCCGGAGGGTGAGGTACAATTTGTTTGGCAACACAACGATTTACTGCTTCTTCCGGCTCTTCCAAGTTCTGTACAGTCGTCTCGAGGAGGTGAAGTTGTTAGAGGCTGAAGTGGCCCATGACATTGCCACTCGGGCTCCCGTACAGTTTGCGAAAGAGCTGGGAATAATTTCCACGAAGGTTCAAGATATGGGACTTGCATTCCAACCTGAAAACTGCTATGGTCAGCTTTTGGAAATGTGTGAGAAGCTTATCGAAGGTGATCTCGAACATCAATGGTTTGAAGAGTCACTCCGGCAGGCGTATCGCAACAAGGCGTTCAAGGTGTATACGGTCGATAAAGTGGTTCAGGCGATTGCTAAGCACGCGCACACTATCATCTCAGACACAAGGTGCTCTGAGATAATACTGCTCTACGATCGTGATCGACATATGCAAAAGACGACGAACCGGGAGCAGATTATCTACCGGTTACAGATTGAAACTATCTTGGGTTCCGAGGAGAATATATTCAGATTGGAATATGTAAGTCCACTATTTTTATGCGCGTAAGTGGACGATACTAACATAACTACTAGAACGAAAAACTCAAGGCAATGGCGATTCAGATGATAACACACGACGATCTGACATTGAATGACGCGGTGACGGCTGAAGAAAAATGGAAGTACTACCTCACTTCATATATTATGTCTGCCCCTACTGAAGGCGTGCCTACCGACCGGGTTCGGATGCCCTTCTTGCGACGGAATCTTCCAAGCGAAGATGGTGAAGAAGATGAGGAAGACGAGGAGGGTGCAGCAGAAGGTGAGACAGCTACGAAAGCGAGTCAGACATATTCGAAGGGCGCACTCCGTGTTAGGATATGCCAAAAGACATATCGTGTATTTTTCGAGGAAAACACGGAGGACTTCTTTGTGAGACATAGTGTAAAGCCGTACAAGAAGCTGCCTTGGAAGATTGATCAACTTGTATGATTTGGTGTAATTTATTAGGATATCAAGTATTATGTATTAAATTGAGCACTATGGCGCAGAGGAGCGGTATAAGCGAATGTGTATTCAAAGACATCTATTGTTTTTTTTTGCCTGTTAGTTTTGTTTGTTTGCTTTTGAATATTTTGCGAGATTGTGTGTGTATTTCTAGATTTGAAACTGAGCTCTGCCGGGTCAATTGATTGTTTGATCATCGAATCTCTTGTTTAGAGTTTGCTAGAGAAGTAAACCCTTAACCCAAGGGCTTAAAGTCCCAAAGATATAATTTACGCCCGCAAGGGAAATATCTGCAACAAGCACAATTCAGAAACAGGAATCATGGCAGTTCCAGACACAGTGCTCAAAAGCCCGTTTATACCACGGGCGGTATTTCCAAATTACCGTCTTCCGCGTTCATATTTCCTCGGTCATCATGCGAAGACGATCCGGTTAATGAGAGAGATGATTTCCTCGATTGATCTGATATTCGAAGTTCGCGACGCGCGAGCGCCGTTTAGTACACGAAATCCGATGTTTGAGAGTCTTGTTGCGCAGAAACCGAGGGTGGTGGTGTATTCAAAGTGTGATATAAGTAGCATTGATACGAATATATTCAAAAAGTGGCATCCGGATGGGGATTATTGTATGGTGGACACGGGAAATCCTGCTTCTGTGAAGGCACTGATAAAAATTGCCAAAGGTGTGTATCCCTTCTACTTATACACCTTTTTACAAGAGACTAAACAATTCAATAGAGCACTGCAAAACCAGAGAATCGTTTTTTGGTCTGAAAACAATGGTCATGGGAATGCCAAACGTTGGCAAATCCTCTCTATTAAACACCTTGCGTCACGTTGGAGTCCGACGAGGAAAAGCTGCGCGAACAGGAGCTTTGGCTGGCATTACTCGTGCTATTCCAACATTTGTCAAAGTCCTTGAAAATCCAGACGTGATGATTTACGACACTCCAGGAGTCTCACTGCCAAGTACAATCGATTCGGATACAATGCTGGTACTTTCGGCTCTGGGATGCACAAACCCAAAGTTGGTTGATCATGTTATACAAGCAGACTTTATCTTATACCAACTAAACAAAATTGACCCAACATCCTATTCAAAGTACTGCAGTCCAACGAACGATATTGACGAGTTTTTAAGCGCTTATTGTCAAAGATTAGGCTTGAAAGTGAAAGGCGGCTATCCTGACTTCACAGGCGGTGCTGCTCAATGGGTGGATCGATGGCGACGAGGAGTTGAAGGAAAGATTGCATACGACGATTTCTCGAACCCAGATGCCCTTATGGAATGGGAAGCTTCGCATTTATCACGCAAGAGATTTACAAGAGAGAAGCAGGTGTCGGATAAATTTAGAGTGGCGTGAACATATATTCTAGCTTAACTAATCACTCATCATCATCGTCATCTAACTCTGTAACGTCGATCTCTGGATCGTCTTTTCTAAGTACAAATGGCTTAATAATATCATCAAAATACGCCGCTTGGGGACTAGACGGGTTCTGTCTTTTAACAAGCTCAAAGTAGTTCTCATAAACATTTCCATCCTTGCGGCCAATAGCAGAGTTGATGAAAAAGTCAGAGAGATTAAACGAATCTGTAAGTGGGATAGCCTGTTGTCGGACTTTTCCGAGATACACATCAGTCAGCTCTTTGATCTCGTCAATCTGCTTGGAAGTGAAATATCCGGCCTGTAAAAATAACCCAGAGTCATTCTCAATAGACCACAAAGCGTACAACGCAGCCAAGTCATTAAGCACACCAGAGATTGATGAATCTGCACTCGCTATGCGAGAGTAGAACATGCGAACCATGAATGCTCGAGTGTGAATACGAGCCGCAAGGAATCTCTGTTGAGCCGTGGCCTCAAATGCTTCGTCGACTGATTTGCCCTTCTTGGTATAGCTCTCAAAAGCAGCTCCAGCTTTGCAGACAACAGCGGAAGCAACGGCATTCCAGGCCTCGACAAGAACCTCTGGAGAATCAATCTTGCGAGATCCAACAGTAGTCTTTGCAAGTTCTGCAGAGTTGGCGAGGTATGCTGTAGACGCAGGAGCGGGCTTACCTTTCTTGACTTGCAGGTATCGCTGAATGAGCTGACGACCGGCAGAGAGAGAAAGAATAGAGTTGTCGCCTTCCCAAGTGCACTGAACTACCCAGTCTGCATAGGCAGGTCCGAAGGCATTATAAGCAGAATATCCGTGTCCACCGCATGCCTGTCTGGTCTGATCGATGGTCTCTGCACACGCCCAAGTCGAAAATGCTTTTAATCCAGCTGAAGTGGCGAAGACCTCTTTCAGCTCCTCAATAAGATTACCCATCGAAGCCTTATCTGACGGCTCGATTGAGTCAATATTTTTGAGAAGCGAGCGATGCATTTTCAAAATTTCGTCTGCTGCAAAGTGCATTGCAAATGTCTGCGCAAGCAGCGGCAGCAACCTGCGCTGGTGAAGAGCATAGTCTAGAAGCTTGGTTTCAACATCTCCCTTCTGCGCGGTGAACTGGCGTCTAACAGCAGCGTAGCGAATAGCAATGGTGACAAAGCGCTTGCTCATTTGGGCAGAGTCTGCGGTCATGGAGACACGACCACCGATGAGGGCGCCGTAGGTAAGCTGCTCAAGAGGAGGTTGAGTGACTTTTCCGTGTCTGTCAACTTGACAATGTCTCATCAGCATAAACTGTCTAGGTATTCTGACATTGGTAAACTGGACCCAGCCATTGTCGATACCATCGCGACCCATCTTCTTGCCGATATCGCCGATAGAGACACCAGGCTTGAGGTTGTATGAGATAGGGTCGCGGAGGGGGACGACAAATGATTTAACGCCGTAGTCTTTTCCGTGAACAATTAGTCGTGCAAAGCAGATTGTATGCTGAATATCCCGTTAGCATTCAATGCCAATTAATAAAAGCAATTAAGATAGCATACGGTAGCAGTATGGGCAGCACCGCCAATCCACCACTTTGTCGCTGCAACGTGAGGTGTATGTACAATAAATTCGTCAGATCCTTGATCAAAAGTAGCAGTAGTCTCCAGGCCAGCCACGTTAGATCCATGTCCAAGTTCGGTCATGCAGAAGCAGCCTATCAGACCCTTAAGCTCAGCTGCTCCCTGTGAGATCCAGTACGAGAACTGCTTGGGTGTGGCCGCGCCTCGAATGGCGCCAAAGAACAAGCCGTAGTGGACGCCTGCACGAGTGAGAAGACTCATGTCAATGATTCCAATCAACGATAAGCGCAGGTATGTGACTTCTTCTGGCTCTGCGACGACGTAGTGAACGAGTCGTGTAATCTTCTTCATAGTGCGCTCCCGCAGCTGATCTTTGGTGAGATCGTAAACATCGACGTTCTGGAACAACGGGTCCCGCTCGATCTCAGCCATTAGGCGTTCCCGCAGCGCAGTAGCTTCTTTGCCGCCGTCAAGGAAGTTCGTGAGCTCTCGCACGGGGAACGAGGCTCCTGCGCGTTCGTCGGCCATGGCCATGACTGGGTTTCCGAGGCCCAGGATGGACGTGTCTGCTTTGGCGTTGTTTGGTGATATCTGGCTGCTCAGGGCCGCTGCCCGTGCCAGAGAGTTGTCTTTACTATTGCTCATTATGTGCTATGTCTCTGCTATTGTCCCTGCTGAGAAGAGTGTGTTCAGGAAGGATGAGTGGTAATCTGGGGAAGTTTTAAGCTACGCATGTGATGCCGCGCCACATGACCCTCCGTGTTCCCCGTCGGAGCGCCATTGTGGCTTGCCCCAGTTGCTGCCGAGGCAACTCTACACAAGGCGATCCCCGCAGCTTTTTTGGATGCTCCTCCTCGGCTCGGGCTCTATCCTGTGTTTTCACTACTGCGTTTGTGCTAAAATTGATTTTCATCTATCATTCAATGCTCTTCACGCCATCTGCTGCGTTTGCGCGTGATGCTGCTGCCTCTCCTCCGCCTCCCGCTGCTCGGTCTCACCGAACCCTTGTCGCTCAAAGAACGTTTCCCACAGCTCAATCGCCTCCTTCTGGCTCTCGACAGCGCTCTCGAGATACGTCTCGACACTCGCGCGGAAATCCTCAACCTTCTCGCGCTGGAACTTGTCGAATTCAACCTTGATAGTCTTGCACACGTCATCGTAAGCTACTCGTAGTGTGTAAACCTTGCGCTCGTATTCGCTTGCCTCCTCCTGCATCGCGCTGATCCGCTCCGGCGCAGTCTTGCCGTTGCGTAGCGCCCTAGTAAGATACTGCTGCTTCTTGAGCAGTTCTTGTTCAGAGCTCTGCCACGTCATATAGCTCTTCTGTCTCTGCGTAAACACATTCTTGATGCTATCAATCAACCGCATATACTCGTCAATCGTATCTCCAAGCGTAAGCATGTCCTGCAGGCCTTGTCGCTCGTGAAGGTCCCGAATACGCTGCTCCACCTCGGCCAGTCCGGTTATCGCTGCAGACAAAGGACGCGACAACTCAACCTCTCCCAGGAACGCAAGAGCCACTGCAAACTCTGCGGTCGTGTCTGCCAGTTCCTTGCGTTGAATGATCACAGTGTCAAGAGCCCGTGCCAGCGATTTCAGCTGAATATCTAGGGCATCAATATACTGCTTCTTGTCAACGAACCACTCGTCGGTCTCCGTAAACTTTCCGTTAAATGTCAACGCACTAAAGAGTCCTCCTGTCTTTGCCGGTTCAGACTGGGCCATCTTCTCTCGTACCTTGATATCAGTGTTAAGGGTGTCACTTTCTAAGAATAACTTCAAATCAGGATCATGCTGAAGCTGCGGGTGTGAGGTAATCTTATTTAGCATCTTCTCCAAAGCCGATCTTCTTCCTTCAACAAAATTCTCATCGAACCGTCCCATTTGCTGTTTCTCTGGAGGCGCGCTCACAATAATACCTGGATTGTTGTTCTCCAATTGATGATAAAGCCATCGGAAATCACGATAACGTCGGGTGACCGTGAAATCTTGATATCTGAATGCTTTTGATGTCGTCCGCGTACGTACATTGTAGACCGTGTGAGCGCCCGTGAGCTCGCCGACTTTTATCGGATCGCCAACGGCAATGAGGAACGAGGGATTAGCTGCCTGCTCAACTGGCTGGTAACGGGCAGAACTGCTTCCTGCGGGAGCATTTGCTGCATACGCGTCAGTGGTAGTCACTGGAGCGTACATGAGAGAAGGATCAGCAGCGACTGCGGCCGCAGCAGCAGCAGATTCTTTGGCACTCTGTAATCCGCGTTCGTTCTGAAACTCAGCCGGAATCACGATATCTTCACTGTGTCCATTTGATTCTTCAGGCTGCTCAGTCGCGGGACTTAAATCATCAACTGGGCCCAAAGGATTAACAGCGGGATCTAAGTTCTCGAAGGTTACCTTGCTGGCAAACAAACCGCCATCATCGACAGGTGCTACCGCGCCAGGAGGCAACGAGCTCTTGCGAGAACGAGCCATTCGCAACGCGCGCGCACGAGATGCCGCTGCTGGAACAGCAGCATAAGCTCCTGAGGCCGCTGCAGTCTTTGATATTACTTCTTTCGGAGTAGCACCGGTCAGCTCAGCGGTGAGCTTCGAAAGTGGGTTTTCAAGTGGTTGCTTGGGCTCCTCATCCTTTGCTTCCGCCTCGTCCTTAGATTCGCTCGCTTCTGTTGCTTCCACTTCAGGTGATGCTGGTGTTTCCACAGGATCTGATGCTGTCTGCTGCGGAGATGCCGCTTCAGCTGATTCAAATGGATTTGCTAGATAAATTGTCAGTCTCGCGTGTCCCTGATATGCCAATTCAGACATTTGACTCACAATCTATGGGTGGGTCTGCTGAAGGAGAGGCCGCGCGAGGGGGAATATCATCCCATTGGCTCGCTCCAAAATCTTCCTCCATGGTTTTGTATACAGGAGGACAATAGATCAGGATATGCTGGGAATAGCTGGAAGAGCTGGCTTGGAGATCAGTTAGCCCTTAGATCGCTCTTAAAGAGTGTGTGGTTGAACACGCTGGCGAAGCGTGCAGGGTTAACCTTACCCTGAACCGCCTACGCGCACACTCTGAAGAGCTGAGCTGATCGGGGATATTGTAGCTATATACTTTCAGATGAGGATGATTATCTATTTCTAATGCTATCCACCCATTTCAATATATTCTCCGACCAGTCTACGCTGCCATTTAGTGACAAGTTCGGATATCTTAACCAGCAGTCCAGCTGCCATGTTTCTCACGTCCTCGGCCCCAATGCTCTCCCATGATGATTCGAGATAGTCCTTCATCTCCAACATCTGTTTTGAGAACGACTGGATCAAGACATTTTCGTCATTAACGTCTATAACCACCAGTATAGCTGTAAAAATCGCTTCCAGGACAGATGGCTGTCCTACATCACGGCGGATAGTCGATGTAATAATCAAGAGCTCTGACGACATATCAAAGATATCAGTGGCTGAAGGGAAACTGCTATTGAGTATAATCGCCATAGTCTTAACATAGTGTGCTAGTAGTATTTCTCCAAACGCATTTCGTTCCAAAGTAGACGTAAAATTTCTCCATCGTGATGCCAGCGGGAAGAAAAAAGACTTACTAGCAATGCTAGCAAGACTGTTCTTCTGCACCGGTGCCACCGCTCCATCTCGCTTCTCTCGCTCTGCCTGTAGTCTTCGCGATACAAAAATTTCTCCGCTTTTCGTCGTATCTGCCTGTTCAATTGCATTCGCAACCGAGCTTCGCAGTGAGCTTGATTTGATTTGGCGTATCGAGCGCTCGATATATGATAAACCAAATCTACCCAGATCCTGCGGTAAATCTTTCTCAGACGCAAATCGAGCATGCACTTTTTCAGGAAGCAGTTTACTTGGGAAGATGTCTGTAGTCGAAAGTTCGAAATTGTAGGTACTCTTACCACTTAGATGAAGAGCAGCCAGAGCAATACTAGAAAGCATTGTGAGGCGCTCCTGTAGAGAATAGTCTCCAAATGTCACGCTTTCTGCAAATAGAGGACTGACATTCTCAGGAGAAGTAACGCACAGAGCTATCATAGCGTTCATCTTTTGTTGATCAAAGTTATCCAGTCCATAGTTGTTCCTAAGCCCGCACATGACTTGTGCTAGCTCCTTACTAGTCGTTGCCAATTCCTGGCCAAAGCTTGCCTTACGTAGGATGATTTTTGCCGCGTGTAAAAGTGCCAGTCTTTGCTTTTGTACCTTTGTTTCATCGCTCACATCGTTTAGGTATGCAATAAGATCGATCAGATAAACTGGCGGGCGCACCCTCTCACGGCGAATTGTAGGGTCATCATCAGAGTCCTCGGAGCCGTCGTCTATTATCGCATAGGGCGTAAAACCTTCGTCATCATCTGAATCTGAATCGGATTTCGAAATATCTTCAGTCTCCTGCTCCTCAGAGTCCTCAGCTATTTCCCGTATATGATTGAGCGAAGCAGCTTGCTGAGCAGTGACTAGATCATCCCAGCAACTCTCATCTGTTGCGACAGTATCATCGATTGTCAACAATTCACTCCATTTTCTATACTCCTCACTAAACCCTTCAACCTCATCAAACTTCAATCGAGGAGTATCGGTGGTATCCCGTGCATTAAGGGCCATGGCAAACGCCATACCAATAAACCGAAGGCGCGGAGAAATAGCCTGTAGTCTATTCGACACGCCCTCTAAGAATGCAGAAGACTCACTCACTTGTTTAGCATATGAGTCCGATAGATGTGTTAACATTAAAAACAGAATCTCGCTTTGTGCTAATTAAATCTAATTAACAAAAATCTTGACCATGATAAACCTATATTTACCTTCTTGTCGTGAAATCTGAAGATTTTTGATAGCTATTTTGTCGCCCCATTGTCGCAGAGTGATCTCAAAAGCTTCTTCGTGCAGTCCTGGTTGTTATTAAAAAAAATGCTTATTATAATTATATGCAAAAATCTCACCGTGAAATACGAGCCAACTAACAACTGCTCTTCGTAGCATTAATTGGCCGGCACCCAGTTGAACGAGTTTCAAAACATGATCCTCTAAACTAGGCGGCACAAGCTGCACTAATAACATAGCCACCGCTGCAACCCGTCTATTTACAGCATCAGCATGTTCCTGCTCGTATTTATCAAAATATTTAGACTGGATGTATTGCAAGAGTAGTTTGGTGAAAGTCATGAGGTCGACAGAGGTATATGCTGCTGCGACGCTGCTAATCACTGTGAGAGATTCTTTCTTTATAAAAACGTCCAGCATTTGATCTACAAAGTTAGCATATATTTCTTCACTTGGATATGGAAGTGGGAAAAAAGATACCTGAATATCCTAAAGCCATGGCCCGGATTGTGAATTTTGCGAGCTGCGAGATATCTAAAGCTTTTTGATTATATGCTTCCACAACCTCCCGAGCTAAAAATGCAGAAAACAGTTTCCCATCAGCAATCCACACCCATTTCTGGCTTTCAATGCTTCTGGCTTCGTTTAGAGCCTGGTATGCGTCGCCTGCATTGGCAAGAATCTTGCTCCCAACGAACAGCGATGAAGTTTCTTGCCAATACAGAGCTTCTCTAGCGGTGCCACTGATCTGTGATGCTAGATTGGTAATAATTCCCCGCTGGATAACGTCTTGTAACAGATCAAGAAGAGTGAGCAGTGAGCTTCGCTCGCCTTCGTCCCTTGGTCGCGACCGTACTTTGGCTGATCTGGCGCCAATGACTGAAATCAAACTACCCAAACCCGTCACAGACGAGAAGAAAGCCTGCAAGTCCTTTAATCCGGATTCCTTTCTCTGTGCTCTCTGTGCATGATAGTACTCCGGAATTGTTATGTTTAGAAGTTGCAAGAATATCTGCATTGAATCCGAAGATGGCTGCTTGGCTGACTCCGACTTCCTGAGCTCGCTCAACAGCGATGCCAGTTCCGCGACCGAAGATACGCCTTTGAGGCGCGAAACCAGCGTACCTTCATCCGACATTGTCAATATATGCGTGAATCGTATGGGATCAAAACTCCATGAAAAACTGCATCGTTGAGAATAGCTAAACTGGATGAGTTCTCAATCGTGGACGTTCCAATTCAGACTGGCGATTTATTATTGTGCGCGGTTAGGGAAGACTTCGGCTAGCCCCTGATTTACACTGAACAAAGCCTTAGCAATTCAAGAATCGCTTATTATAGAGCGAATATAAATAGCATAACAGACGAATAGAAACAATAATATAAAAGAGAAATAGCAAAAGAAAAAAATTCTACTTAAAATTTGTAAAAAATTGACAATATTTAAGCGACAAATATGACAAAAAAGACTGGGCCGCTTTGAATATGCGCAGAACCAGGCCAAATTACCGACACTCACCTGTGTAAGTCTTTGATTTGCCTTAAACGCACAGAAAATATTTTAATTAATAATATTTAATTATAACTACTTTTATAATTATTTACAGCATACTTTTACGTCTTTTGATCCGTTGTAAACAATATAAGCTCAAAAGTAAATGAATTAACAAACTGACCTAAACCGCAATAACCCTCCACCACGGACATAATCATCCACAGATTACTCAAACTCGCCCTTGCGCAGCCCAAAATACCCATCAGCAGGCACATCATAAAGCGCAGTCTGCGTACCATCAATTCCCGCTGAACTGACTGTGTTTCCCCACCATTTGATTGTTGTTTGGGTGTAGTTGATCGCACCAAAGACAACAATAGCGGCGAATGCGGTGCCAGCAGTTAATCCGGATGTCAACACATAGTTATACTTTGTCCACCACGCAATATATCTTCGCTTAATGATATACATGAAGAAAAAAGCGGCTATAAGTCCTGGTGTGTAATACGAGAGATTGTATGTTTGACCCCAGACCGAGAATCCGGCCATGATCACGAGCGGATGCACATAGCGCAAGATATTCGGGAATTTGCGACGTCCTATCCAAGTCAGGACAGCGACAAGAGCTCCAACCAGAAAACAATACACGAGTCCAGGGTATAATGTGTCGAATACCCTTTCTGGCCCAATGGTACCAAACATTGTAGCAGAGGTGAACATGCCATTCTCGGTAGGACATGTAAATTTGCTGGCTTGAGTAGAGGTGCAGAGACCTGGCATTGTTGCGATAATTGTCTTGATACTAGCAAGACTGACAAACACATGAAGCGAGGTGGCAGCTAGTTGACCTCTGAATACCGATCGTGGAGCAATTTTGGCATAATGCCCTAATTTCAAATCCGACACAAACGTCTCTGCCTGCACATCCATGTTCCAGCCATAGAATCGACACATCAACGTTCCAATGCCGTTTCCAGGAATCAGATAGCCGCCAAGAAGTGCCATGAAGTCATTAAGCACAAGCTGATACCCAGATACAGAATACACGATTGCACCAGGAATTAGCATCAAAATTGAGATACACAGAATAGTAGGGATAATCCACACAGGAACGTTGACCGGATACACCTCAAACGCAATGATTCCCATCAAAAAACAGACAAGGAGAATAACAAAGTACCACCAATCGGGAACTTCTTCGTATACACTCATCATACGATTCATTGGATCTGGAAACTCACTAGTTTGCGAGTTTTGTCTCTTCCTCATGATTCCATTATAGATGCCCTTGAAAGTGCTGATCAGCAATTTCCAATCCGAAAGAAGCACAAACGAAAACGAGAGAGTATATTGTGCAAATGCCGAGCCTTGTCTGATCAAATTACCCATTGACAAGTATGGTGGAGAATATGCCTCATAGGCGGCTTTATTCAAAACACTTCCTGACGATACTCTTGATACGTTATATATCTTGCCGTCGTTGGCAAACGTGTTTGCCGAGTTGATTGGTAGATATCCAGTGTACTTATAATTTTTATAGTACAGAATGAGAATCAGCACGCCGCTACCCAACGCACCAAGGTAAAGGTTGAGAGTGGAAAAGAAAGGTTTGACAAGAGGAGACGAGTAGTTAATGACATTCCAATCAAAAGAAGTGATTGGATTGAAGCCCATGCCAAGTTTGGATCCAGTGACTATTGCGAGGTTTTTATTCTGAGGCGCAATCCAGGTCATCCAGTTGAAAATCGACAACGCTTGAAACAACACATTTGGTATAAAATAATACACAAATGCGACACCCATGCAGAGAAAGAGAAGTCTATATCGAGAGATGCTCCAGCCATTGATTGCTGTTTTAGACTCAGGTAACATCAAAGCCTTGTTGATTGCGAGGGTCGGCATGATTGTTGGCCATACAGCTTTTGGATTCCAGACAACCCATCGACGAAGGATGCCTGCCATTCCAAATCCGAAAAATTCAGTGGAAATGTTCATCAGGAGCATGAATCCAAACTGCAAGGCCCAAGGCTGATTGAAAAATACTGGCAGACTGATAATGAAAATATGATTGATGACGTTGGAAAATCTGCCGCCAGTATTTACCATGATGGTGGTGAATGTCTGCTCTTTATACGTCCACGGCCCCGGGTTCAGAGAGATGGTACGACCTCTAATTGTGATTGACCAATTTGGAAGCACACGAGCAAGAAAAATACCACTTGGATAGACAAGCATTTGCAGCACGGTTGGAGGCAATGTAATCGAAGGCTGTCGTGGCTGAAAGAGTTCACAAATGAAGGATCCTACTGCCGACCAAAACAATCCAATGATATACGCACGAAAAGTTTCAGCATATTCTGTTGGGTCATCTATGGGACTAACGACAGCGCGCACTTCCGGATATGGAGAATAGTACTTGATCAGAGTGGCTTCAATGCGCGTTTCAATCTCGTATGATTCCATATCAGGAATAAGCTCGTCTTCTTTGGTCGCAGACAGAGAAACGAGCTTCTGCAATTTCAACATAGTGTCTATGGGAAAGTTATAGTCGTCCGCATGGTACTTCTCTGCCTCAATCAATATCTGCAACGCCTCTTCTGCTGAGACATATCTGATCTTGTCAAGAACAAACTGAAGAATATCAGGCACCGCCAAAATATCAGCCAGGTTTTTGGAATGAGATAAATGCTCAAGAACCTTTTCCTCGTCAATCGGATAAGTCAGTTCAGACTCAAGGTCATTGTTTGATGAGCCAATTTCGACCTCGTAGACCGCGGTCTCTGCGGTCTTTTTCTCGTTTATTTCCTCCATGCTGTGGCAAAACTAGTCAATGCTAATGATATGTCACTCTGGGAAATATTTTCAATAAATTCACGCTTGAGTGGCTTGAGATGCAGCAGGCAGACTGCTTTGACAATGGCGAGTTCAATCAGTCTGGGCTTGCCTTTATCGACTCTTTATAGAGAAGACTAATAATCATATTTACGGTATCTTTTTTGAGACATCAAGCTCTACAAGAGCCTGGTACCTCAAGATACTCGGGAATCCCGACTAATAGCATTACGAGGGGTGATTGAGTTAGATGCTGTTGATCTGGACTGTGGCTGGTGGCGGGCTCGTGCGATAGCGACTAGATTGCACTGTAAAACATGAATTTATAAGATAGCCCGTTCTGAGAGTACCAGCGAGAGAGATGCTGTGTCAAATTGCATAGCATGAATGTTGGCTTTATTTATAGCCAAATCAGAAGCAGAGTGAATCTTGCCTCTTGATATGAGTAGGCTAGCGACCAGGGAAGGATGTACGCGCGGGCCTATTCTTACAGGCGATAAGGTTTGAAATGTGTCTTACAAGCGATAGCAAGCGGTGCATCTCATATCAAAGGACAGTCGTTATCTATTATGTTGACTTATTCACTGGAATTTTTAAAAGGTATCTTTATAAAAAATCTAGCTAATAACACGTTTTCACACCAGAAACAAAGGATCCTGTTCTATCGTCCAGATAAGTCTACCATCTAAAACAGTCCAAGCTCAAGAAGTCTATTCCCCGCAGTCAAGAAGTAATAATCTGCATACACGAGGCCGGAATCATAAAGCCTTCTCAGCGCATTTTCATTATTATTGATAGTAGCGTTTTTGAGGATTGTATCGTATCCACCCATATCAACTGGCATGTCAGGCACGTCTGTGAAGGAGGCGTGGGGCGAGAGGGAAAGTTTGATGGTGTTGCGGAGTAAGGAGAGAGCCCAGTCGAGATATTTCTGGTCGCGGGTATGAGTATAGATAATGATGAGACCATTTGCAGCGATCATGGCGGCGGAGGTGTCGCGATAAGTCGGACGGGGTGCGTCAAAATCCCTATGGTAGAAGTTAGCATGGCATTACAGCTCACAGAGAAGAACGACTGACCAGTGGGGAACACCGTCGTCTGGTAATTGCGACATAAAGTACTCTGCAAGATTAATTGCGGCGTCAAGGAACTCGGTGTCTTTGGTCCAGCCATAAGTCTCCGCGTATCCCAGAATTCCCCAAGCCTGACCGCGCGACCATACTGTTCCATTCTTGTACCCCTGATTCTGCAGCTTGAAAGTGACAGTTCCGGTGGGTTTATCGTAGACTAGGAGATGATGAACAGCCCATTTTGGATACATGATGTGGTGTTTGAGTGTCGTTTTGGCGTGGATTGTCGCGATATCAGAGAGCCGTTTGTCGCCGGTGTGGTGGGCTACCCAGTAAAGCATGTTGAGGTTGCACATGTTATCGATGATAACAAGAACTTCTTGCTCCGGGTTTGTGAATGAGTAGGAGGAGTTGACTGCGCTGTCCCAGGAGCGGATGCAGCCGACTTCAGGCACAAAGCGGGAAGCGAGGGCGTGCGCAGCGACAACAATGGATCCAAAGGCACGTTTATCCCCAGTGAGTTCGTATAATGGCTTAAACGCGCTGAGGATTATGAAACCAAGGTCGTGAGTGTCGCGGCGAGGAGCTTCGATGTGGAGCTTATCACTCCACCATTGCAGGGCGTGTTCGAGTTTGCGCGGATGGATCTTGTCGAGCGGGAAGCGATCAGGTCTGGCGACGGCGCGTTCAAGCAGCGTGGCGAGCGAACCGGGGAAGTATCCCGAAGTCCACCATTCGTAGTCAGCATATATGTAGTTTCCGTTATCATCTGTATAGTCCGGGACAGTTGTTGGAGGAGCGTGTGCTTTCAGCGCAGGAAACGCGATACCCCAGATCTTCGCGATACCCGAGTTCGCAAAGAGTTCCAGCAACACATCACCTTTCCCATTCATACCACTCTCAAAAGTCATTATTGCAGCAATAACACACACACACACAGTATTCTCAATGGCAAGGATATACTTCTTTTGGCTTATACATCCTTGGGCCCAACCGGACGCGGTCGGCGGCGTCGTCGGCGGGCCGGACGCCGCGGTTGGCGATTACGTCACATTTGCGGAGTGCGCGTGCGTTTAAGACGCTTGCGTTTCTGAATCTCTCTTTGAATAGTTTGGGGTAGAATGGGGGTATTCATAGATAAAATCTGTGGGGGAAAGATGCGCATGTGGGGAGCGAATGTGGGGCGGACGAAGTGGTGAGCAGTAGTCTACGATGCTTGATCTGGTGAAGAATTACTGTATTAGTTCACGGATACTCTCATAGCAACTACTTTCTCATCTTTAATCTGCAAGATTCTGAGCACGCCGTCCAACAAATATCTATCGACACAAGGCTCTCCAGAGAACCCTGATTCACTCCATACAGAGGACCACCGTCCGGACTCCCATTTCGCAATTGTAAACATTGAACTGTTTGCGTTCCCTGGTAATAGAGCGTATATTTTGCCATTGTTACTGGCAACTAGTTTTCCTCTGTCTCCGAAACTTATAGCTGGTAAATCGAGAATAGTGTGTCTGCTCCAAACTCCGCTAGGCGCGCGATAGTAATGATAATAGAGCTCATTTTGCCTATTCAGAGCGTGAAAACCGCCGACAGAGTCTGCTGCTTGACCTTCTTGATTCATTATCCCACCAAATTTGGGAATCTTGAAGATCATGATTCCCGGAGAGTCAGGCATGATAGGAAGCGATAGTTCAGTTTCATGGGTGTTACACCAGGATTTGCCGTCGTCATCGGAGTAGATGTAGTAGAGATCGTGGTTATTTTCTGGACCATTTGGACCGGCGTTGCGGGTCGCTGTTTCGCGGACTTCGTCGGTTAGATATTCAGGCCTATCTTCGACATAGTCTCGATAAGTCCAGGATACATGGATTCGTCCGGTAGCATCCTGATCAAGCCCGTTGATATAGGCGTTATTCTCGACGCCTTTGAGATATAATCCGTCCAGATCGCCAACTGGCGCCCATTGCTGGGAGTGGCAGTTATAACGATAGAGATAGTCATCGCCTAATCCAGATTTTCCAATACGGAATTCGAAAAGTAGATCTCCGCTGTGTAAACGCAAAAATCGAGGATACGTGACCATCGTGAGGTACCGTCCAGACAAATGATGCTGGACAGGCATGAACGCAGCAACACTCCACGCCTGTTTCTCAGGATCAAGAGCAAGACCAGGAACGGATGCGCGATAGTTGATCACATCTCCGTGAAGATCCCAGGATAGATGAAGAACACCGTCGTTGCTGATTCCGAGGCAAACGACGTTGTGGCCGTCGTCGGTTGTTTGGGTGTAGTCCGTGAACGTGATGAGTTCCCAGTCTTCTGAAGAAGTAAGCCGTCGTCCAAGAGTGATAAGTCGCGATGAGCAGGCGTCTTCTGAAGATGGCTGATACGCAGCAAAGTATTCTGCGCCCGCGAAGGTGGTTATCGCGTCCTGTTGAAACGAGTTGCAGTTGATTCTGAACCCACTCGGATTCACACAGAGTGAGGACGCTGTCGCAGTAACCGTCATGGTCTCTGGCTCCTCTCAATCAGCAATTTCTATCCACTCTTTTGACTCTGTGTGTATCTTTAACTTCTGTGCAATGCTCAGCTGCCTCGCGATCCTGACGCTGAGGAGAGCAAGCGCAGCCGCTGTGTGGGCTCATAACCTGCGTGTTTTGTTGCGGGGCGCGGGAGTCGGCGCGGCGCCCGCGGCTTGCTCCGCTCTCCGCTTCAGGAATCCAGGCAGGATTTGATATTGCAGGCTTGCAGTATGGTCTGTTTTCTATTCTGCACAGTGTATTCAGAGTGAACAATGAACATGGATGGCTGGGCACAAAACCCGCTGCGCTCAAAGAGTGATCTCCTCACAGCAGCAATGACGCTGCTCAAACCGCTTCTCAAGAAATACTCGCCTCGAAAAGCAGGCATCATCGCTCTTGAGTCTGGCGCGCATTTTGATCAGCTCGCAGCACAGTTGGAAGGGTTTTCGCGCGTGATGTGGGCAATTGCGGCTGCTAAAGCCGGGTTTGAGGACGAGACTGCGTCAGAGGAAGTTAAGACCGTTCTCGCTGAGTTTGTGCGCAATTTCCAAGATGGAGTGAGTGCTGGGTCTGATCCTGACTCTGAAGAGTACTGGGGTGATTTGGAGGCTTGTGATCAGAGAATGGTTGAGATGGCTGCGCTCGGGTTCAGCTTGTTTATGTGTCCTGCTACATTCTGGGACCCGCTTCCAGAGAAGACGAAGACGACGCTGTCGAAGTATCTGTATACGATCAATAACCTCGAAATCGTCGCGAATAACTGGCTGTTTTTTCGCGTGCTCGTTAACGTCGGTCTTCGCACTGTCGGCGCAAAATACAATCACGAAGCAACTGAAGCTGCTCTCGACCAACTAAACAGCTATTATCTTTCCGACGGATGGTACTATGACGGCAAACCTCGCCAGCTAGATTACTACATCTCGTTTGCATTTCATTTTTATGGTCTTATATACTCTGTTCATGCAGCCGAGTGGGATCCAATTAGATCTGCAAAGTTTAGACTGCGCGCGGCCGTGTTTGCGGATATGTTCTACGCCTCGTTTTCGGACGCCGGTGCTGGGATCCCGTTTGGTCGCAGTCTGACCTATCGATTTGCTCATTCTGCTATATGGGCTGCGATGGGCTACGCCGGAGTCGAAGGTGCAGCTATCGATCCTGCTACGGGAAAACCTGTGGTTAATATGGGCGTGATCAAACATCTTCTGCTACAGAATCTGCGGTACTGGCGGGATCAGCCGTTTTTACTCGACGACGGATCATTCTCTATCGGATACTGTTATCCTAATATGTTTATGAGCGAAGAGTATAACTCTGCGAATTCGCCGTACTGGGCTATGAAATCTTGCCTTGCCCTCGCCATCCCTGCAGACTCTCCGTTCTGGACCGCATCTGAACCAGAGAAGATCAGCAAACCATTGATAGTGGAATCGCCGCATGCAGGACAGTTATATATAAACGACGCGTATGGGCATACCTATGCGTTATCAGCAAAGCAGCATGCGGATTGGTTTCGCAATCAAAGCGCGAAATACTGTAAATTCGCATATTCTGCGCATTTCGGGTTTTCAACTGCACAAGGATCTGACGGGTTGTCACATTTTGCTGCAGATTCTTTTCTCGCGATTACGAATGATAATGAGGTGTTTGTGGTCCCGGGATGTACTACAGACTACGGTATGGGAAAACTTGCGGGTCGAGTCGCGGTTTGGGGATCTTATGCGCCGGTGTTGAATAAAACCGTGGCTGTGTCGAGTTGGATGATTGCGCCAGACTCTGCGACGAGTGGATATCATACTCGGGTTCTCAGAGTTGTGAATAGGGGCGCTGTCGAGGTTACTGTTTCTGATGGTGGATTCTCGGTATCCGCAGAGGCAGTCAATTGTCGAGTGATTCGGGCGACAAAAATATCTTCAAAAGGAGAGTTTCGTGCAGCTGGAAAGAACTGGGCACTTTGCAAGTCGATCAAGTCTGGAGTTTCTGGGCTACGCTCTGGAATATCAGACGGCTGCTTGGTTAGTAACAGCAAGGCGCAACAAGCAGATCCAAACACAAATTTGGTATATTCCCGGTCAATGTTTCCTAGTGTGGCGTATACGGTGAAAGCTGGATGTACGGCATGGATTGTGGATTACGTGTTTGCGATACCGGCTGGAGCTGCGGTGTTGGACGGAGAGTGGATGAAGCTGTGGGAAAGTGTTCCAGAAGGAGAGAAGGTGTTGGAGGAGATTAGAAGCACTTTGCTTGAAGTATAGTATAGTCTTAGAATACAACTAAACTGCAACCATGCAACTAATAAGTCTGCTCTCTCGAGTGAGTGCTGACCTGGCGTAACACTAACAGCAGTGCGGCTCAGTGATGTCATCTAAAAATATTAGTCTGCACTTGGACTGTATAAAAACAGCCAGGCCACGACGCTATCTCTGAATTACATATTCCATCACAAAAGCATTATCTTTAGAGGACTGTGGGGATAATGTCAAAACCATCGCCGTTTTACGTGTATTCCTTGCCAGCAAACTTGCTATCAACACTGACGCCGACAAACTTCTCACCATCTTACACCGCCGACGACCTTCCTACAGAATCTCTTACACCTTCAAGTGACCCTGTTCGACGTTCAGCAAGATGTACGACGTGCAATGTATCGAATGAGACGAGTGAAGAGCAGAGGGAGCACTATAAAAGCGATTTGCACCGGTTTAATATGAAGCGCAAACTGGCGAGACAGGAGCCTGTTGATCAACTCGAATTTGAAAAGATGGTCGATGGTATGTCTTTTTGAAGACGGATACAGTGAAAAGAAAAAAATGCTAATGATTAGAACTTGATGAATCGATATCCGGCTCAGATAGCGACTCTGAAGATTCAGACTCGGACAGACTCAGCAATCTACTCTCCAAGTCAAAATTATCAGTAGTCCAAGAAGACGACGTCGAAGAACAGCGAGTCCATAAATCGCCGTTTCACACGTTTGAGAGTTCGTTGTTACCAGCAGACGATGTTTTCGCTATTTACAGATGTTTATTTCCCGCCGAGACCGGCGAAAGCGGGCTTGAGCAGATCAAAGCTCAACAGATTGAAGACTCTCGAAAAATGAAAAATGATGCGCCTGTTAGTGCGATTTTCATGCTTGGGGGTGGACATTTTGCCGGTGCGATTATCTCACACGTGCAAAACACATCTAAAAAGAACGACCCGGCTTCGATTCTGGAGCACAAGACGTTTCATAGATATACTACGCGTCGGAAACAGGGAGGAGCACAGTCGGCGAATGATAACGCAAAGGGAAAAGCCAGTTCGGCTGGATCGTCCATAAGAAGATATAACGAAGCTATGCTAGAGAAAGACGTTCGCGAGCTTCTGGTAGAGTGGAAACCGTATCTCGAGCGGGCTAGTCATATATTTATTCGCGCCAACGGCAGGCAGAATCGGGGGATTTTACTCGGATATGAAGGTACGGTTATTAGTTCTCGCGATGAAAGAGTCAAGGGCATTCCGTTTTCGACGAGACGTGCGACGGGCGCAGAGGTTAAGCGGGTATGGAGTGAGCTTACGAGACCGCGGATAGCGAAGCGCGAGCTGTTCATGCCGAAGCCGGTTGTGAAGCCGGTTGTCAAGGCTGCCGTTGTGCCGCCGCAAAGTGTAGCTGATGTTGAGGCGGAGCCTGATGAGGATGAGTTGCATACGATGCAGATAGTAGCGATGGTGCGGAAATCTCGCATTAACCCGTTGTCGTCCTACCTGACGACGAACAAGCTTACCGCAAACTTCAGATTTCAGCCTGAGCAGCAGTATCACCACACGCCTACAGCGCTGCACTTGGCTGCGTCGTTGTCGCTGCCGCGGATGGTGACTACGTTGCTCGTGTCGCTGCATGCGGATCCGACGGTGACGAACGACGAAGGTCGCACGGCGTGGGATCTATCAGGCGACAGAGCCACACGCGACGCGTTCAGGCTCGCGCGCGGCGAACTTGAAGGGAAGGTTGAGTGCGACTGGGCCAAGTCTGGGATACGTGCAGCGATTACAAAGGAGGAGATAGAAGCGCGGGAAGCAGCAGAGCAGCTAGCGGCGACCCGCGAGCGCAGCGCCGCGGTGCGCAAACTCGAGGAGGCCTCAGCACAGTCTGCGAGCAAGACTTCTACAGGCAGGAAACTCGCGAGCTCGGTTGCGACGGGGGTGAACGCGACGGAGCAGATGCTGGCTGGGATGACGGCCGAGGCGAGGATGCGGATTGAGCGTGAACGCCGGGCGCGCGCTGTCGAGGCGCGCATGGCTGCGTCGCGGAGGTGAAGCGCGCTGAGTCGTTGCGTAGAAGTAGACAATACATTTGGCGATAAGCGCAGACGCTTTTCCTTTTTTTCGTCCGCTCATATGACCTGGCTGTCGTTGTAGTCCGGCTTCGAATCTGGTGATTGTAGACAGCGGAGCGGAGCGGAGCGGCGGCGGGCCCGACGCCCGCTCGCCGCACCGGCGATGATCCTCGCTTCCCCACAAAAACGCACAGGCGACTTTCACAGCAGGCCGGACCGGCTCCGGCTTTGTCTGCCCTCGTGGACAAGAGAAACCCCGCGTGGTGTGTCTGGATAAGCGCACACGATCGCTTCTCCACAGCGCACACTCGCACTCGTTTCTCCACGCTGGCGATGGACAGATAATACAACGGTGCCCCGGATTCCAGACGCACACCCACACGCACGCTCACACAGACACCCACACCCACACACACACACAGGCGCGAGCTTCACAATGATTGACATTGGCGACCTTTCTCGCTTCGAAGGCAAAGTGCTCAATGACTACATTCCCCGGCTGGACAAGCTCTGGTGGCACTACCCCCACATCCGGAGCCTCAACATCTGTCTGCTGTGCGCGATGCTCACGCAGGTCACCTCGGGATTCGACGGGTCGATGTTGAATGGACTGCAGTCTCTGTCGACATGGACAGAGTATTTTGGGAAACCGAGCGGCGCCAGACTAGGCTCGATGACAAACGGAATGACGTACGGCGTGCTGCTAATGACGCCCTTTGTCTCTACCATCTGCGACAAAATAGGACGAAGATATCCGATCACAATTGGCTCTGGTACTGTCATCGTCGGAGCAGTGCTGCAGGGCGCGTCGCAGGCGTACCCGATGTTTGTGGTCTCTCGGTTCCTGATTGGTATGGGCATGTGTCTCTCGGCAGCAGCTTCGCCGTTGCTGATTATCGAGTGTGCGTATCCCACGCAGCGAGGAAAAATGACTTCTTTCATTGAACCTGCATGGCCGGTCGGTTCGTTTGTGGCTGCTGCGATTACTTATGGGACTTACCACATGGGCGCGACCTCGTGGTCGTGGCGGATTCCGTCGTTGCTGCAGGCTGCTTTTCCGGTGATTCAATTTACGCTGTCGTTCCTTGCGCCGGAGTCGCCGCGTTGGTTGATTATGAAGGATCGTCATGAAGAGGCATACGAGTTCTTTGTCAAGTACCATGCCGGCGGAAACCGCGACTCTGATCTTGCGATGTTTGAGATGGCAGAAGTCGCAGCGACACTCGAGGCCGAGAAAGAAAGCAAGCAGTCGCAGTGGTCGACGTTCTTCAAGACTCGTGGAATGCGACACAGGTTTTTTATCGCCACGTTTGTGCCGGCGATGATGCAGTTGTCTGGAAATGCGATCATGTCGTACTACCTGTCGCGAGTGCTGGATAACATTGGAGTTACCGACGCACAAGAGCAGCTGACTGTCAATCTGTGCGGCACAGCATGGGGAATTGTGACTGCGTACGGATTTGCATCGCAGGTTGATCGAATTGGACGTCGAAAAGGTTTCCTGTTTGGTTTGATTGCGATGCAGATCTCGTATATTGTGTGGACGATTATGTCAGCTGTGAATCAGGAGCAGGGATTCAAGAGCCGGTCGCTCGCTATTGGGATTATCGCTGTGATGTATTTGTACCAGGGATTTTACCATTTGACAGCTCCGTTTGCGCCGACATATGTGGCGGAGGTTGTGCCGTACTCCTTACGCGCAAAAGGATCGATGCTGTATCAGCTGTGCGGGAATGTGGTTGGAATCTTCAACAACTATGTGAATCCGATAGCGATGGTTGCGATTACGTGGAAGTACTACATAGTGTATTGTGTTTGGATCGGCGTCGAGGCTGTGATTGTGTACTTTGCGTTCCCTGAAACGGGCGGAAAGTCTTTGGAGGAGATTGCAGAGGTGTTTGACGGTGCTGAGGCGCAGGTTGGGGTTCACGCGTCTGCTCTGGAGCGGGATATTGATCTTGAGAAGTTGGGAGGGATTGAGCATATTGATAATGTTGCTAGTGAGAAGTGATAAGTATTTTGATGCTGTAATAAATGATAATTATGCGTATGTTGATCTTGCACAAGTGAGAGGATGTGGATTGAGAATAAAGACATATTGCTAATAGTAATATTTGGTGATTAGCAGATGCAGATCGCTGCAGCAGACTAATATATTCTCTACCATACACATTGTTATAGTAACTATAGAGTAGAGATAGATGTAGGAGATAAGATAGCCGCACATACCCAAGCACAAATCTTAGTCATCAGTGATTCCCAAAGCGGACTAGGTCCAGGGGAATAATAGCCTGGCTGATTGGAATTGGGCTGCATGAGGCTGCATTTCAGTACTGAAATACGTTGTATTATGAAACATTATACATAGTGACTATAATAGAGTAGGATACAATTTAAAAAAATAATATCATCTGCAATAAAATAGTACATATAATAAAATAACAGAATAGAATAGATGCAGTGTAGAATAGCGCAGCAAAAGACGAGCACATGTGCACTGAGACTGCACTGCAATCTCAGACACGTTGAATCCGTCGGCAGAGTGCAGTAGTTCCTAGTCATTACATAAACGAAATACATTACATTACATGTACTTAACAGTATAATTAGAATAATAATAGATCAGAACAGATAGAACAGCAATTCTCTCTCAACTTTTGTCCCTGCAAAACGCCAAACTCAGCTCAGCCGAGCCAGCCGCGCCATGCAAACAGCCTTTCCGCAGTAAAAACAGCATAGAACACAGAATTCAGCATCCAGAACGCTTTATTCACTGCTTTGGCTGTTTCCTGTGCGTTTGGGTGCTGTTTTGGCTGTTTTGGCTGTCTCGGTGCCTGGTCACCGTTTTGGGCTGAATCAGCGTCTGCTGCTACTCTTTGCTTCCTCCTCGCCGCCGCTTTTCGTCTTCACCACTTCCATTCGTAATCTCTACTCTTATGATATCCTCTTTATGTCCACACTGTCCTGAATACCATCCCCAGGCGTCCGCATATCCTCTCTGACTTAACAGTCAACGGCCAACGGCGCGATGAGATAGTATCTAGGTTTGTTAGCGCCAACCTTGTTTTTCAGCACAGCGTCCGGCACTAACGCAACTTCGGCCTCAGAGCTGCTGCTTCTTTGCCCTTTCCTCAGCTCCTTCTCTTGTTCTGCTTCTTCACCAGTGCTCTGCGTGCTCTGCTGTGGTTCTTCCAGCGCTGCGACTGCTCTACTAGCAATATGCACCTCTTCAATGGGCTGCGGCCTTGGTATTCGCGCTCCTCCGTCGTCGCCCGCCGTGCCATCGACGCGCTTCTCATCATCGCAATCGTCTCCTGCTACATCGTCACGCAGCCAAACCACTCGCCTGTAGACCCGCAGGCCATCGCTGCTGATTCCCACTTCAGCGGTATAAACTACAACTATTCACCGCGCTCAGATCAGGAGGAGCTGCCACAGCCTGAACACTCGCAGCAGCACCATGCCGCGCGAGATCCGGCCCTGGCAAACCCGCAGCACGCGGAAAACGTCTTCCTCTCGCCTCCGCTGGCGCAGCAGCAGCAGCTGCTGCTGCTGCACGACCAGCAGGCCCAGACTCAGATTCAGGCTCACACGCCAAAGCCATTACAGTACGAACCTTCAGCGAAGCCCACTGACACGACCACAGACTCCTTCGAATCAGCAAAATTCGTACCCGCCGCGGCTCCTCCCGCGCCGCGCAGAAAACGCGTCTTCATCGTCAACTCTGAGCGCTACCACTTCGAAGTCCTCATGCCCGTCCTCGATACTTTCTCTCAAGTGAATAACATCGATCTCAGGTTGTTTTCGACAAAAGAAGGCCGCGAACGGTTTGGTGTCAAGCCACTGCTCAAGCATTTCGGCCATGGCGCTGCAAATATGTCTGACTTTAACGATCTCAAGTCCTTCGTCGACCCGTCCGTCGCGCCTGACCTCATCTTCCTCACAACCTGCGGCCATGACATTGCAAACATGGGCAGCGTACTCACGCAATTCCTCGAAAACGGTGCACAAGTCCTTTGCGTGATTCACGAAGCTCAGCGATGGGATCAGAATGACAAGGATAACGAACGGTCAATCTACAAGAAAGAAAGCGCATTCATGATTCCGTGGATCAGAAAAGATCAGTGGAGAATCGTGACTCTTTCTAGCCATGTCCAGAGATACATCACCGCACACTTTCCCGCTTTCTTCAATACTGGATACGAACTTGACTATACTCCGTGGCTGTTCTATCCTGTTTTTGACATGCCAAAGAGCGGTATCGCGCTCGAGAGCAAGAGTCCATTCGTCACGATTGCCGGAAAATTCGAGGAGAGCCGACGCGGATACAAACGAATCTTTGACGAATACCGAGAAATCAAGCCCTCGGTAAACCTTGAACTCGTCGGAAGTATGGGAGACCCACAGATTCCGAAATCGATCAGCAGCAAAGTGACAATCAAGTACGGTCTTGAGTTCAAAGATTATTTCAAAGAGATTGGAAAATCGATCGCAATCATGCCTGCTTTTGCCACGCCGGAATACATCCACTCACAAGCTTCAAGCTCGCTAGCAACCGCAGTCATCAGCATCACACCACCTATCTTAACCCGAGAAATGCTTGCTTCGTATGACTACATCCCCGAAGAAGCCGCCTGGATCCAAGAAAACGACGAAACAGAAGTCGCTGCGGTAGCGCGGATAGCAGCCCAAGGCTACGCAGCCTGGTACGCAAAGAAAGAGAAGCTAGAGGAGGTCAAAAGGGATCTGCTCGCGAGAAATATGCGCATGATCACGGGTGCAGTGCTGTATGGTGTATAATTAGGCCTGGAAGTTTGCTTTGCTTGTAGTCGGACTGTATTTCTAGAGATGTTAAATGAAATAGATATCATACCATACTTTTTGATCCCAGTAATCCTCATACTCCAAATCCCAGCACTTGTCAAAATCACGCTATCCAACACAGGCAGCACCCCGCCGCCCTTTTATACCTTTTTTTTTCGTCTTTCAGTATCCTGCGTCCCGAGGAACCTGGCGTAAATTATCACTGCGCTAAAATCCACAGCCCCGGCTCACGGGTCCTTGCCCAAACCCGCCGTCTCGTGGCTTTTCCGCACCCGCACACAAATCCCTGCACACACACACCCCCCCGCTATCTTTATTTCCTCCTTAATCTGCAGGAAGCGAGAGAGAAGGTATATTGTGGCGTTGGATGCAGTGATGCTTTAGCAGTTTTGTGACATTTTACTCGGACGACTTTGTGTTTTTGGAGAGAGATGTATTCAAGATTGTTATTGGTAGTGCGCACGTGATTGGGTATTTGGAATTTAGTTTTAAGGCACTCAGAGGAGATGTTACAATGTTGCGTCAAGACGGTATATTGTTGGATTTAGGCTGATTTACACGTTTACACGACGACTATTTGTATTGTATGACATACATGCACAAACAAGTTGAATAGCTGTTTCAAGGTGGTATTAAACAACCTGTTTACATCAACATCAGAAAAATTGGAGTCAAGAGTGCAAAAAAAGCTGCCAAGTTCAAATTAAGGAGAGCGAGCGTGATGAATAGTTTGGATTTCGTGTACTTTGTCTGCTGATATGTTATTACATACAACAACTGAGGCTATGACCAGAAAAGTCAATAAATGGTATAAATAAGAAATGTGGTCTCATCTGAATTCATCATGACTGTTTTATCGATATTCTGATTTTTGATAAAAAGGCAATGTATACAACAAAAAGATGAGTGAATAACTGATATATGCAATTCTTCTAAACTTCACCGTTGCAAGCAGATATATTGCACAAATCAGAATTACTGCTTAATACAAACAAAAACAGAACGCTCGCTTTCGTTCATAAGTTTTGAACTAACGGTGTTGCATACAGTTTGGATAAGAAGAAAATGGCTGATGATATAAACTCAAAAGATGAAGATACCATTATCTGAACAATATTTTGATTGGCGAGAGGAGATCTCGCAACAGCACATGGCTACATTACTGCTCGCGCAAATAAAAGTACATAAACAGCTGATCCTGGAAGTCAATGGTGTGCTTCTTTAAGGACAATGAAACTTATAAACACAGATATGAGATGTGATGGCCATCTGCACAGCACACGAGCAAATATCCTGATATATTATCGTACATTTTAAATCCCAGTTCGCGCAATATCAACACCGAACCACGCCACTGTCAAGGGTATTTTTAACGTCTCTAAAGACAGCTTAACGCCGATGGTGTATACAGTATATTCCCACGTTCTTACGAGCTTCACGTGGTATATCATAACGTATAGTTTTCAGAACTTCACGTGGTATATCATAATGCATGCAGAATCCACGTTGTAAAAACTTCGCGTGGTATTGGGCCGCGTTTAGGATACACAAAAGGTGAAACTTTTGCAGGTCTGTTATGTCGCGTGGTATTTGAAGATATGAGCAGTTTTTGACGTGCCTGGGTGGTTGCTGGCGTTGGTCGTGCTTGATGGCAAAGGATGCGTTTGCACATCCCAGACTTGTCAGGTAATTAGCTCTCGCCGTGTATTTCCAAGTGAGTGTAGCTTGCCTCACACACTTCTCCGATGAACTTGAATTCGAAAACGCCGTGCCGTCCTCTCGTTCTTCGACAGGCGTAATCGCCCGGCCTACACATATAAAGGGATGCCATCCTCTGTCTGTTGCGCTCTATCAGTTTCTTCCAGTCAAGATATTCGGATACAGAAATCATGAAGGTCTTTATCACTCTTTCAATCTTGAGCGTGCTCGCGGGTATCGCCAACGCACTCGTCATCCCGAATCCAATCTCGCCACTGCTCCCGCCAATCGAGCTCAATCTGACTGACACCGCGGGACTCACTGTGACTCTTTCCTTCACAAACACCACCTCGCTCGCGAATACGTCGGTCGCGGTGGATGATGTGAGAGCGGATAATGCGACGAGCGCGGGTTTGTTGAAACGTACTCTCACGCCGTTCAGCAATGCTACCACAATCTTGGAGAAGCGCGCGGCTTTGAATTCGACTGCAGAATAAGGCAGTAGAAGTTGAATATAATATAGCTGGATTCGACTATAGAATAGGAGAGAATAGAGTTGGATATGCGACAGCTGGAAGGAGGGCGATATAAGAAGGTTTGGATAGATAGACGTGAAACATGTTCTAGACAGATAATACAGTTGAACATTTACTAAGACTGATAAAAGACCTTATTAAATATCTTGGTTGACACTGTTGCTGATACATCACTTAATCAGCTGAAGCGACGAATGGGTCACAGCAGTTCACATTCCCAGCTCTGAATAGCAGCGGGACGTGGATCTGGCGAGAGTGCGATAGCCGGCGGAGAACACATAGAGAGGCATCAAACAGGCAGGAGCCAAGAGATTTTTGGTTTGAGTTGTTGCTGGTGCTCCGAAGTGGTATTTTGTCGCTGTATGCTCAGGAATGCAAGATATGAGACGAGTGGTATCAGATTCAGATGTGTTTGATCACCTAATAATAAGCAGACGAATTCAATAACAGCTGCTAATTATCAGCCGTACGTAGTTCAGCATTCTCAGTCGCTATCAGCGTGCATACGCACAAGTCGTCTTTAACTTTGCTCTTTTGGGCTGTGACTTGGTTGTGGGTTTTGTTTCACGGTTGTGACTCGATTTCTGAGCTTAAACAAACAGCGGAGCTCAAGACCGGGCAGAAGCAGCAGAGAGAGGATGGTGATGGAGTAGCACTCACCGGGAAGAGTGTGCTTTGTCTTCACCACAGAAAGCACAGCTAGCACGCACAGCTATCAAGCACAGCTGTCTAACAACCACACCCAACAACAACAACAAACAAGTCGGGCGCGGCTGGAACACGCACTCCCCGAACCCAATGCTCCATCGCAGCAAACGTGAACGCAAAACTCAGCGATTCACGGTTTGAGTTCTGGCTGCCGAGTCCGACGAGGCCGTTGCAATTCAGACACCGAACACTCAAAACACTCAAGCAAAATACTCAGGACTGTGCTGCGAGCGGAGACCTCCTCGAACAGATTTTCCTGGTCTCATATACACATCTGCATACATCTCATCCGCTCTTGTCGCAGCCTACTCTACCATGTCGGACCTGAAGGACGATAAAGCGTCTCTGGACCCCATCGACAAGGCCAAAAAGAGCATCGACGGCGACTCTCCAGGCACAGAACAGTATCTTCCCCAGCTCGACCAGCACTATGACGCGCCCATCGTCGACGTCAGTCGCCGTACTGTGCCCGAGTTTGACAAAAAGGCCGCGAAGCTCGGTGGCGGCCGCGGTGGCGGAATGCAGAGCCGAGAAAACAGACGGCACGTCTGTGGACTGACGGTCCGAATGTTCATCTTCGTCTTGCTTATTATCATGGTTGTGCTCGCGGTCGCGCTGGGTGCTGGCTTAGGCGTTGGACTCAAGAAGTCGAATGATGGCGGTAAAAACTCGAACTCGTCCGGCAATTCTGGACTCGCTGTTTCTGCATCGTCTTCTGCATCCAGCTTCAGCTTCAGCAGCAGGGCAGCTTCATCTACGAGCGCTGCCAGCGCCAGCAGAAGTCACAGCGCCAGCACCACAAGAGCCAGCAGCAGGGCAGCTTCGTCAAGTAGCGTGCCAGTCTCCAGCAGCCAAACCGCATCTTCCTCCGCCGCATCTTCTTCAAGCTCTGCCAGTGCAAACACAATACAGTATTTCGGAGTCTTGGCCATTAATTCTGGTTCTCCAATTCAGTATGCCGATTTTTCTATTAATGGCGATGGAAACATCTACTTTGGCGCCTCCACTACCATCATAAATTACATTGATTCAGGCGTGCTTATGATCGAGGGCGACGACAACTATATGATCTGGATCGCACCTGGCAGTCGTGCCCTGCAGTATGGCACCTCGGCACCTTCAAGTGCTACTTTCACAACCTGGGCCATTGAAGATACTTACCTGACTTTGAACAGTGAGGGCTATGCTATCTCCTGCGGTGACTCTTATCAAGTATACTGGTCTACTGATGGTGGCGATAGTGTTTGCAATAATTCAGTTGCGTATGGTGCCGAATTGTACGTCGAAGAACTTACCGCCTCATCCTCATCATCATCCTCTGCTACTTCAATGTCTGCAACCTCGTCCGCTTCCGCTGCCTCGTCCTCCGCGGCGAGCGCTGATGGCTCTGGTGTCGCAGTCACTCTCGGTGCAGACTCTTCCTCAGGGTATGTCGACGGCGAAAACATTGTAGCTTTACACGAAGGCGGTGGATTTTCTTACGGATTTATCTCAACCGACAGCGGAGTTCAGACATTCGAATACGAAACATCAAATGGCACGATCCACTCCGTCGACGCATATTCCGGGTACTACTACTACTTTGTAATCGAAGACAACATCCTCGAATTCTGGATCGGCTATGGCGAGCTAGCTACCGAGTTTGGAATCGCCGATTATACTACTCTGACTGTCAATGGTAGCCACGAAGGATTCTATGCGTGCCAGGATATGAACGATCCGTATAATTATTCAGCGAATAACATCAATTATTTGGTGACATATTATCCTGAACTGGACGCCCCTGAGAAGTGTTATGCATTTAATTTGACATTGGATTACGTTTGATTTATTGTTGCTCTGCTTTTTTTTGCTCTTTAAATATGTATTTATGATGTTGGATATGGTGATGTATAAGATACCATGCTTAATCTGTGCAGTACGTCTTTGATAGACCGATAGCGTTGCAAAAGAGTCAGCAAAAGAGTCAGGCATGGAAAAGGGCGTGTGCCTTCCTTCTTATCTTGTATTTGTATATATAGTTTGTGTTTTGTTTTTAAGTTATCAGAGATTGACTTGCTTGTTTGGTATAAATCAGAGATTGGTGATTGCATTCGATAATGTAACAAGATTCTATCTTGCTGCGCAACTGTAGAGCCAGCAACTAACCTGGCTCTGGCAATTTCAACCCACCACCCACATATCCCTTAACAATACATTTACAGTAATCTCTACATTCATTTGCATATTGCATGCTTATGAAATGCACCATATCATCTTTCTCATCTAATCTACTCTCAAAGCTGTTCTGAGATTTAAAGTTTTATCTTCAAATATTGCACCATCGTCGCTTGGTATTTGCATGATGATCGCAATACCCCGGATACCTTATAACTGTCCGACAACCCCGCTGACTGAATGATACCAATTGTATGTATTTAGAAATGTGCGGATTTTCAGGTTGCTTGTAATTATTTCGGAGTTTGGGCTGTGGTGCTGCAAGCCTGCTGCGGATGTCTAATGGTTTTGAGAAGATCTCTGTAGCTACGGTGTACTCCGTTCATGTTCTGAAACAAAAAAATTCAAAAAAAGTTTTAGTGTTTAGATATTTGTTTACAGTTCTCTATTTTTCCTTGTATCTGGCACCAAACAGATGGTGCGTTGGGCGACGGCACATTCAATTCGTCCCACTCTTCATCACGTCATTGCAAAGCCCACTACATCTTCCCTGACACCATCACTGTACCGTCTGATGTGCTTGATTTACGCACATCTTTTAGTGCTTATGAAAAGACGCAATGGGGGATACATAAAGCGGTTTGATTCGTTTGGGTGAGGATATATACGAATCGGGTCTTGCTGTTTGCTGGAATCTGCTCTTGTCTGTGTAGATCTCGTTCCTTCCTCTACTTGTCTTCTGCTTGCTGCTCTCTACTTTATCTGCTTCTGTGCATTTATCTAGACTGCTTTGACAAGAACAGAATGGCGTTTACTCGACAGCCCTCTGAGCAGTCTCCGCTGCTCTCTCACAACCTCGAGATTCCTTCCCACCAGGATGAATTTTCCCATCTTCCCGCTCACGAAGCCCAAATTCTTCGCGCACAAGTTGCAGTGCATCCCGTGAAAGGGAGTTTTTTTTCCATGTATCGATATGCTAATAAGCGAGATCAATATTATTTGGCGATTGGTGTTATTGCGTCGGTGGTCTCTGGCGTGTTAAGACCGCTTATGACTGTAAGTTTTCGCATTCAGATATGAAATAGCAAGAGAGCTGAGCTAACGTTTTTAAAGATTTTGGTGGGAAATGTTGCACAATTATTCGTTACTTATCGACCATTCATGAATGACTACAATTTTTATAATACCACCGGCAACGCAACCAAATTCGAAAATTCTACTTATGGCTGGCGTGATTTGGTGTATGATAATATTCCTGACGCATCGACTCCCGAAGAATTTAACATGGCGATTAATAAAATTGCATTGTAAGTTCAAGATATATGTGTTGGTATGGGTATATGCTTATTGGTTTTAGTTTCTTCTTGATGCTTGCAGTTACGGATTTCTTTGCCTCGACAATTGCTATTTTTGTGTTTATCGATAGAGGAGAGGTATTATCCTCTCGAATTAGAAGTAGTTATTTAGGATCTATACTGCGACAGAATATAGCCTACTTTGACAAACTTGGCAGTGGAGAAGTCACATCTCGCATTTCGACCGATACTGTCCTTGTACAAGAAGGAATGTCAGAAAAAGTCAGTCTTGCAATCTCCTCTGTGGTTAATTTTATTGCTGCAATGGTTGTCGCATTTTTCAGATCTTGGAAGTTATCGTTTATTCTCTTTGGTATCATCGTCAGTGTCGTCGTCACCATGGCTGTGTGTTCACGATATATGGTGAGGTTTTACCGTCGCTCGCTTGCTGGATATGCAACAGGTGGAACAGTAGCTGAAGAAAGTCTCTCGAGTATCCGCAACGTGCATGCATTCTCGATCGAAGACCGCCTCGCAGCCCAGTATGACCGATTCCTCGCCGTTACAGAATTCTGGGCCCATCGAGCCGGTATGGTTCTCGGCTTAACAAGTGCTTTGATCTGGTTTTTTATGCATTGTAACTACGCTCTTGCGTTTTTCCAAGGATCAAGATACGTTGCGTCGCACTATCTCGAAATCAAGCAAGTCATGTCAACGCTCATGGTTATCATGATGGGCGCATTTTGGCTCTCGCATATTCCTCCTCACTTGAGATATATCGCAAACGGAATGGCGGCAGCGTCAAAGCTATATACGACAATTGATCGAGTTTCTGCTATCGACCCGATTAAAGAAGGCAAAAAATTTCCATTGGAGGGACTTGCGGGATGTGTCGAGTTTAGAGACGTCAAGTTTATCTATCCTTCGAGACCGCAGTCGGTTATTTTAGAGCATTTTGACTTGACTGTGGAAGCTGGAAAAACAATTGCTTTAGTAGGTTCTTCTGGATCAGGAAAGAGCACAATCATTGGCATACTCGAACGGTTCTACTCTCCAATTGGCGGCTCAATTTATCTTGATGGACATGATATTACCGAACTTAGCGTGTCGTTCCTCCGCGAGCAGATTGCACTTGTATCGCAAGAACCGGTTTTGTTCGCTTGTACGGTGTTTGAGAATATTGCGTATGGACTTATTGGTACGCGATTCGAGCATGCTTCAGATGAAGAGAAAGAGACGCTAGTTCGAAATGCGTGTTTGCAAGCTAATGCTCTTGATTTTATTGAAAAGTTACCGCTTGGCCTTCATACATTTGTAGGCGAACGTGGATTTTTGTTATCAGGAGGTCAAAAGCAACGTATTGCCATAGCTCGAGCTATTGTGAGTAATCCAGCGATTTTGCTCCTTGACGAAGCAACTTCAGCTCTTGACACTCGAAGCGAGCGAGTTGTTCAACGAGCTCTAGACAGTGCGTCTCAGAGCCGAACTAAGATTGTTATTGCGCATCGATTATCGACTATCAAAAACGCCGATAAGATCATTGTGATGTCCAAGGGAAAGATTCTTGAGAGTGGTACGAATGAAGAGTTGCTTGCAAGAAAAGGGGAATATTATGCGCTTGTACAGGCTCAGAAGATTGACCAAGATAGCAAGGACGAGAGATCAGATTCAGAGGAGTCTGACGAGATCGATTCTGCTGACGAGGACATTGAGAGCTCCACAGCGTATGACACTAATTCCTCTGATGAGCAAGAGGACGAAAAACAGGACCTTTACTTAGCTCGTACTAAAACCGGTCATTCCATTTCGAGCCTTATCTTGAGCCAGAAACCAGCGCCGAAGGCAGCTGCAGAAGAATCTACGCTCTCGCTGATTATATTTTTGACGCGCATCACTAAAGGCGTGAACCGGTATTTAGTACTTGGCTCAGTCTGCGCCACAATCAATGGACTGGGTCATCCTGCTATTGCGATTCTGTACGCACTGTGTTTGCAAGCCTTTCGTGACGCGCAGGATTCGATTGATGCTATGTTGGCTAATATCCGTACCTATTCTTTGGTCTTCTTCTTGCTTGGACTCCTTCAATTGACATCTTACTTTGTGTGCAACGCGTCGTTGTCGTTGGTCGGGCAGAAATTGGTTCGTCGCATCCGATTACTCTCATTCCAATATTTTTTGCGACAAGATCTGGCATTTTTCGATGACAAAGAGAACGCTGTCGGACGTCTGACGGCGCTTTTATCCCAGGATGCCCAAGCTGTTGAATCGCTCAGTGGTGCTACTTTAGGTCAGATTCTTAATGCAATTTCGAATGTAATCACAGGCTCTGCTGTGGCATTGATCGTCGCCCCAAGGATGGCTTGGGTGTTTGTCGCGTGTTTGCCTCTTATGATTGGAACAGGATATGGTCGATTCTCGCTCCTGGCTCGCGTTCAGGCTCAGGCAAAGAAGATGAGTGAGAAGTCGTCGGCGTATGCCTGCGAGGCTGTGTCTACGGTTCGAACTGTCGTGACGCTAACGCGCGAGCGCCAGATTATCGAACGGTATCACGATGATTTAGTTTCTCAAGGGCGACAAATGCGGTTCGCATCTTTCAAATCGTCGGTTTTATACGGAACTGCACAGTCAACTCAGTTTCTAATCATGGGCCTTGGATTTTGGTGGGGTTCGAGGTTTGTTAGAGATGGCGAGTACGGGCCGTTTCAATTTTATGCTGCGTATATGTGTTCGATTTTTGCCGGACAGAATGCTGGAGTCGTATTTTCTTACGCGGCAGATATGAGTAAAGCAAAGGCTGCAACGCTTAGCATTAAGCATCTGTTTGATAGAGTGCCTGAAATTGACTCTTGGAATGAGGAAGGTGATGTTATTGACGGGGAGAAGGTGCAGGGCGAGATTGAGCTTAGAGATGTGCATTTTAGATATGAGACTCGCCCTGGTGTTCCTGTTCTTCGCGGAGTGAACTTGAAAGCTGCAAAGGGGGAGTATATTGCATTAGTGGGCGCTTCTGGGTGCGGTAAGAGCACGATTATTAGCTTGGTTGAGGAGTTTTACAGGCCATTGAGCGGAGCGGTGTTGTTTGACGGCCACAATGTGAACGATTTGAATATCAACAAATACCGGAGTCATATTGCATTAGTGCAGCAAGAGCCAGTGTTGTATGCGATGACAGTGAGAGAGAATATCTTGCTTGGTTCGTTGGAGGATCCTGAGGATGTGTCTGAAGAGCGGATTATCGAAGTGTGTCGGCAATGCAATATCCACGAATTCATTTCTTCGTTGCCAGATGGATACGATACTATGTGCGGAACGAAGGGTGTGCTGTTGTCTGGTGGCCAGAAGCAGCGAATTGCGATTGCGCGGGCACTTATTCGCGATCCGAAAGTGTTGTTGCTGGACGAGGCGACGTCTGCACTGGACTCTGAGTCCGAGAAGATCGTCCAGGCAGCGCTAGACGAGGCGGCCAAGGGACGCACTACGATTGCTGTTGCGCATCGGCTGAGCACGATTCAGAAGGCTGATAGAATTTACGTGTTTGATGCGGGAAGAGTTGTGGAGGAGGGAACGCATGCTGAGTTGTTGCGACAAAGGGGAAGGTATTTTGATTTAGTGCATGCACAGGCAATAGATAGTTCAGCTGCTTAGTTTTTTGATATTGAATACAACGATTATTCTGCTAATTGATACTGTATTTGCTATTCTGCTGATATCATAGAGTAGTGACTGAGACTGAGAGTGGAATTGCCAGATCAGGCTCGAGTGTTCCAGCAATAAACACAATCAACACAACCAATAATGATTTCTTCTCACAAACAACCGCTTTCTGTCTATCACTATTGTATTAGTGCATTATTACTGTTATATTCTATTATTGTATTATTGTATGATGTTATTGTAGCGTGTTCCACAGCGAAATCGGCTTTCCGTGACTCACACCTCTGCGCCACGATATCGGCGACGGCGCAGCAGCAGCAGCTCGCCCCGATATCGGCAGCATATCGGTATAACCATTTTACAATTACAGCACAAACATGCCACTGCTTTGGCTGCCCCACTGCTTAGAATCGGAGATCAGCGATTGGTCGTTTTACTCTCCCAGTTTACCACCTCAATACTAACTAACAGCGTATCTACTATTCTGGGTTGATTTTGCCTTAGCGCCATCGCCGCACAAATCTTTGCCCCGACTTCGCATCTCCCTCAGTACTCCCTATAAATCTGCTTCCTCTCGTCCTTCTCGAAACTATTTTCCTCAAACGCTCCTCATTCACCAACTCCGTAACAGTTCTCACCAGTTCTGCACAATGCCCTCCGCAGTTTCCGGTCCACGCACGCTCTACGACAAAGTCTTCGAGGATCACGTCGTCAAAGAGTCAAACGGCACTTATCTGCTCTTCATCGACCGTCATCTCGTCCACGAAGTCACATCGCCTCAGGCTTTTGAGGGACTCACCAATGCAGGCCGCAAAGTCCGCAGAAATGACTGCACTGTATGTACTATTGTCTGATTATTGTGTTAAAGTGCTAATCAGGTACAGCTCGCCACAGTAGATCACAATATCCCAACCTCTTCCCGCAAAACCTACAAAAACCTCAGCACATTCGTCGAGCAAGAGGACTCACGTCTCCAGTCAACAACCCTCGAGGAGAACGTCAAGGCATTTGGCCTTCGCTACTTCGGCCTTGACGATGCTCGTCAAGGTATCGTCCACGTTATCGGACCCGAGCAGGGATTCACTCTCCCCGGCGCCACCATCGTCTGCGGCGACTCCCACACCTCCACCCACGGTGCTTTTGGTGCCCTCGCCTTCGGTATCGGTACTTCAGAAGTCGAGCACGTTCTTGCCACCCAGACCCTCATCCAGAACAAGTCCAAGAACATGCGGATCAACGTGACAGGAAAGTTGCTTCCTGGCATCACCTCAAAAGATTTAGTTCTCCACATCATCGGCCAGATTGGTACTGCTGGTGGTACCGGTCACGTCATTGAGTTCAGCGGTGAAGCTATCCGTGAGCTCTCCATGGACGCTCGTATGTCGATGTGCAACATGTCGATCGAGGGTGGCGCTCGTGCTGGTATGATCGCTCCTGATGAAACTACCTTTGCTTTCCTCAAGGGCCGTCCCCTCGCTCCCAAGGGCCGCAATTGGAACAAGGCTGTCCGCTACTGGCAGACTTTGAAGACCGATGAGGGCGCTTTCTTTGACATTGACATTACCATCAAGGCCGAGGATGTTCCTCCCACTGTCACTTGGGGTACCTCTCCCCAGGACGCCCTACCCGTCACCGGAAAGGTTCCCAACCCCGAAGACTACAAGAATGACGAGGCCCGATTCAACGCCATCACCCGTGCCATCAACTACATGGGAATCGAGCCTGACATGAACATTGCCGATATCCAGGTCGACAAGGTCTTCATTGGATCGTGCACCAACTCGCGAATTGAGGATTTGAGAGCTGCCGCTAATGTCGTCAAGGGCAAGTACAAGCACTCAAACGTTACCCGAGCCATGATCGTTCCTGGATCGGGATTAGTCAAGTTGCAGGCCGAGCATGAGGGTCTCGATAAGATTTTCCTTGATGCTGGTTTTGAATGGCGTGAGGCTGGCTGCTCCATGTGCCTTGGTATGAACCCTGACATTATGGCTCCCAAGGAGCGATGCGCTTCGACGTCGAACCGTAACTTTGAGGGTCGTCAGGGAGCTGGCAGCAGAACTCATCTCATGAGTCCTGCGATGGCTGCTGCTGCTGCCGTCACTGGACACATCACTGATATCAGAGAGTACTACAAACAGGAGAAGAAGGCACCAATTGAGATCTCTGTTCCTTCCTCGGCTTCGGCTTCTGAGGCTGCTGATTCGGATGAGACTGACTCAGAAAGCGATGCTGCTGAGGAGGTTGCCGTTGCCGAGGTTGCTAGCTCGTCGGGTGCGACTGGATCCAGCCAAGGCACAGGAATCCCTCCTTTCCGTGTTCTCACCGGTGTTGCTGCGCCTTTGTTCCGCTCCAACGTCGACACCGACGCTATTATTCCTAAGCAGTTCTTGAAGACTATCAAGCGAACTGGCTTGAAGATTGGATTGTTTTGGGCCGACCGATTCGACGCTGATGGATCTGAGAAGTCTGATTTCATTCTTAACCAAGAAGGCTACCGCGGCTCAAAGATCATGGTTGTTTCTGGTCCTAATTTTGGCTGTGGTTCATCGCGTGAACACGCTCCTTGGGCGCTTGCTGATTTCGGCATTATGTGCGTTATCGCCTCGTCGTTCGGAGATATTTTCTTCAACAATTCGTTTAAGAACGGATTGTTGCCTCTTGTGATTCCTACTGATGTGATCATGGAGAAGATTATGCCTGTTGCTGAGAGCGGCAAACCTTTGACTGTCGACTTGCTTGAGAACCAGGTCCGGAATGGCGAGACTGGTGAGGTGTTGGCTACTTTCTCCATTGACGAGTTCAGACGTCACTGTCTTATCAACGGATTGGATGATATTGGATTGACTATGATGGATGAGGAGTACATTCAAAAGTACGAGAAGTTTAGAAGAGAGAACTTCCCATGGATGGAGGGTGGATCGCAGCTTGTGCGTCCGATCATCCAGGGTAAGATTCCTGGAGTGCCTGATGTTGTTGAATGGTAAAAGTTTTTTGTTAAATTGTATGGTATATGAATCATTTTCGCTTTTGTTTTCAGGTTTAGGATGATTATGATGGGGTTCATAGTTACAGCATAATTTACTTCGGAATATATCGGATACTAAGATAAAGGGATAGCCATAGTTTGTACATTACAGTAGTACTTGAAAAAGATAAAACAGACCGAAATGAATATGCCAAATAACTCCAACTAACAAACGAAACGGGGGTAAAATCATTTAAGGTGCTTTTGAGAGTGACGGTTTTAGTCGAAGCTGAAGCCGTCGAGCTCTGTTTCTAGCGTCTTTGCCATTGCAGTTGTGCGGGCATAGAGTAGACCAACGGAGGATCCACGTTCGCCGACGAGAGTGAGGAGTAATGAATGAGAGACGGCGTGGATTATAATTGTAGACTCCTGGATGAGGAGGTTAGTAAAAAGTTGTGGATATCAGAGGAGGAAGAAGTACCTCGTTTTCGACTGCGATCCAGTCTATTTCTGGGTCCTCTTCGAGCAAGTCTGTGTTTTCGGCCACTTCGACGTAAGATCTCCACACGTTTGCGGAATATGAAGCGTAAACTCGCGGTTTCGGACTCAAGTCAGCTAAATGGATAGCGGAAGTTGTGCTCCCAACTGAACTAGGACCGAGTCCGCCGACGTTCAAAGTGCTCTGCGAGACTGAAGGCGAGAGGGCTAATGAGTGTGTTGTTGTCGACACAGACGGATTCAGAGTCGACGCAGCTAATAGATTCCCACTTGTAGTTAACAAAATCGCCATGACGATCCGTGGAGTGTGAACATGAGGAAGGGAAGCTGTGGGAGATGGATCAGACGAGGAATTGCTCTCCGGAGAAGCTTCGTTCGCGGGGGAAAAAGTGTCGATTGGCGGACTCAGCGGTGCCAATGATTGCGATAACAGCGATGTCAATCGCCGTGACTTCAGCATTCTTTTGCTGTTTTATTAGAGATGCTGGAGCTTTAGCACGGAAAGAAGCGCTACTATCTCAACTGAGGTGGACAAGCAAAATGCACGTGATTCTGACATAGTAAGGGCCTTGTGCAAAGCACTTAGACAGCCACCACGGCGATGGCGGATTAAGCCGGGACGAATCAAGTGGAATAGGTGAGGCAAACAGAGATCGCTTCCTTATCATCAATGCTCACGTTCTCTCCAACAATCCTACGATCTTTCACCTGCTGCACCCGCTCAATTGCTGCAATTGCCAGTGTTTTTAAACCTGTGATTCTCAACAAACCAGCGCCTGTTTTTACCTCTTTTGTTGCTCGTCGCCAGTTTGCTCAGCTAGCTAAAATGACCGACGTTACCAAGTACAGATTCAACCACACCATGTATGTATTTCGAGGATAATTCACATTGTATGCTCAATTGACTGATACCGATTACCATAAGGCTCCGGGTCAAAGACCCCAAGGCCTCCCTTGCCTTTTACCAGGACAACTTTGGCATGAAGCTCATCCGCCAGCTTGACTTCCCCGAGGCCAAGTTCTCGCTCTACTTTCTGGCTTTTGACGAGGTGAACGCCTTGAGCCACGGTAAAGAATGGACCGATCGGTGAGTTCTTCTGGATTATTGCATACTAGACAGGAATTGACATCAACTAGAGAGGGTGTGTTGGAGCTCACGCACAACTACGGCACCGAAAACGACCCCGAGTACAAGGTCAACAGCGGCAACGCCGACCCGTATCGTGGATTCGGCCATGTCTGCATTTCGGTTGACAACATGGACGTTGTTTGCGCGAATATGGAAGCGAATGGTGTTAAGTTCCAGAAGAAGTTGACAGACGGACGTCGTATGTGCTCAGAGTGTTTGCCTGTGGCATTTGCGCAAAGAGGTGTTAACTGTGTACAGAGAAGGATATCGCTTTTGCCTTGGACCCTGATGGATACTGGGTCGAGCTTGTGTGGACACGCACTCCCAAAACTGAGAACTTCACCGATCCTACTGGATACAGATTCAACCACACTATGGTATGTGATTCTACTTTCCTGCCAAGTGTACCTACTAATATTCTGTAGATCCGCGTCAAGGACCCTAAAAAATCGCTCAAGTTCTACCAGGAGACTCTTGGAATGAAGCTTCTCCGCACCGCCGAGCACGAAGGCGCCAAGTTTACGCTCTACTTCCTCGGCTACAACAACGACCCCAACTTTGTCGAAAACTCCGGCGTCGGCGTGCACAACTTCGAAGGCGTCCTTGAGCTCACCTGGAACTGGGGCACCGAAAGCGACCCCGAGTTCAAGGGATACCACAACGGTAACGACCAACCCCAGGGATTCGGCCACATCTGTGTCTCTGTTGACGATCTTGATGCCGCATGTGCGAGATTCGAGGAGCTGGGAGTCAACTGGAAGAAGAGACTTACTGATGGCCGGATGAAGAATGTTGCTTTTATTCTTGACGAGGATGATTACTGGGTTGAGATTATCCAGAACGAGGCCATTAAGAAGAACGCCAATTGGTAATTTCTATGTAATAGTATATAATAGCATCGCATACTGTATTATCCTACAATCCAGCAATATCTGTATTTGTATAATGGCTAAAGAGCTGTATAGTGAAATTCAGGGGACAGTGAGGCTCAACAATGTTGCCGTTTTCGGTGTTTTTGTGGCTCTTTCAGGCGAAAACTCTGAAAACGTACCACGCGCTCAGAAAAAAAGGCGTCATTGCGCTCCACAGTTTGCCTTGATTAAACTTGTTGCTGTGAATATATCTTGTTTATTGATATATACTCTGTGTTTATTGAGTGTGTGGTATAGAGCACTGTTGTATTTGACTGTGGTATCGTGAAAAGCACAGAGCAGGGAACAAGGAAGACAGCTTGATCTAGCGGATCTCCAGCGAAATGGCACAAACAGTCGTTTCCTCTCTTTCTGGCTTGAAAATCGGAGCAGCTTCACGTTCAGATACTCCGTTAGCAGACGAAGATTGTATGTTATTGCGGTAGCTTGCATAATGAACGAGTACTGACTGTGAAATAGCCCCGTTTGCGAAATCAGAGGAGTCTTCGCAGCCTCGACTCGTTCATAACTGGAAAAACACAAAATCTGTCTTGTCACTGGCAATATCTGATGTTTATTTATTTGCTGGAACAGAAGAAGATGATATTTTGGTAGGGCATACGCAGATACTTGGAAATAGGTGCTAACGAGATCAGGTTTACGATCTGGAAACGTTCCAAGAAGTCAGGACTTTGAAAGGACACGGCGGAAGTATCCTGGCTCTGCATATCTCAAACAAGAAAAATCTACTATTTTCAGCTGGCAGTGACTCTATTTTGAAAGTAAGTCGTCAAAATCTCCACATACACCGCTAACAATATCAGATCTGGCACACGGAAACACTCAAAGAACTCTACACTGTCTACTCAGTCTTTGATATCGGCGATGTCTTCGCGGTTTTCTACAGCGAGTCACTAAACACAGTCTTCTACGGCTCCCAAAACGCGTCAATACAATGGTGCGATCTAAACACAATCGATCGTCACATCTCCTCCGACAAATCCGGTCTACCCGGAAACCGCTTCAGCAAGTTCTTCAACTCCTCCGGTCCCGGCGGGAAACGCAGCTCAACACCGCCTCGATCTCAGCTTTTAGTTCCGAAAACTCTCATCGAGTTGCCGTATAACAACGTCGTGCCATATGCGCATTATGGCTATGTTTACTGTTTGATAAACTATCACTCGCCTCATCTCGCAGTCACATCCGAAGATCGAGGCGAGACTCTACTTTCTGGCGGCGGGGACGGCGCTGTCAATTTCTGGGTCATGAAGGATGGAAAACTTAACAAAATTCGTTCCTTTGAGAATCAAGGTAGCGTCTTGTGCATGACTACCATTGACACCCTTCTTTACTGCGGCCTCACCGACGGATACGTATCAATCTGGGATTTAGATGCAGGTCAATTAATTCGCTTGATACCGGCTCATAAGGCTGATGTATTAGCGATGGCCGCTCTTGAGAACTGTATTTTTAGCGGCAGCGCGACTGGATATATCAGAAAATCGTCGCGCGAGATGCAACTTGCCGCTCGATGGCAATCTCAAACCGGATTAATACTCTCGACCATTGCAGTAAAGCGCGACAACCGCGCTTTGCTTTTCACCGGCGGCAACGATGATTCGGTTAATATGTGGGACATCACGAACGCGTTTCCTGAAATGAATATGAATCTCTCGTTTGCCAATGACCAGCTTTTGGACTCGTTATCTACATTTGTCTCGTTTAAGACGATTTCGGGATCATTAGACGCGAAAACAGAGTGTCGCCGGTGCGCGTCTTACTTAAAGCGGTTATTACGGTCATCAGGCGCAACAGCAGAATTGATTACCACAGACGATAAACATAATCCAGTGGTATACGGTCGGTTTGCGGCAAACTCAGAAGCAAAGACGGGCAGTACAGTGTTGTTTTATGGGCATTATGATGTTATAGCTGCCTCGGATACCGATAGATGGGAGTCAGATCCATATGTACTATCAGGACGAAACGGATGTTTATATGGACGCGGTGTGTCTGATAATAAAGGTCCGATCTTAGCAGCTGTGTTTGCTGTCGCAGAGCTGTTTCAGGAAAAACAATTAAACACGAACGTTGTATTCTTGATTGAAGGAGAAGAAGAGAGTGGGTCTGTTGGATTCCAAACAGCAGTGCAAAAGAGTCATGCAATGATCCAACCGGATAAAATCGACTGGATCGTCTTGTCGAATTCGTACTGGCTTGATGATAATGTTCCGTGTCTTAACTATGGTTTACGAGGAGTTATTAATATCACGGTTGAGGTCTGTAGTGATTTGCCGGATTTGCATTCGGGAGTTGATGGCGGAATTAGTCGAGAGCCGTTGATGGATTTGACGAAACTGTTATCAAAGTTGACTGATAATTCGGGAAAAGTGAATATTCCTGGCTTTTACGAACCAGTGCGGCCAATCACTGATGCGGAGGAAGCTCTTTATGAACAAATTATTGCTAACGCGTCAACAAAACTGCCAAAGCACAAACTAATGGCTAGATGGCGTCTACCTTCTCTCACTGTGCATTCGATCCAGGTGTCTGGGCCGTCTAATCAGACTATTATCCCGCACTCTGTGAGCGCGACATTATCTATCCGGACTGTTCCTGATCAAGGAACTGATACGATCGCGTCTACGCTTCAAGAATTCTTGACTACTGAGTTTGAAAACCTTGGATCGCAGAATCATTTAGATATAAAAGTGAACAAGTTAGCCGACGCATGGCTCGGAAATCCGGAAAACGCAGCCTTCAAGACACTGGCCAGCGCAGTCAAAGAAGCATGGGGTATCGATCCTCTCTATATCCGTGAAGGCGGAACAATCCCTGCTGTGCGATTTTTAGAAAAGGAATTTGATGCTCCAGCTGCTCAGTTACCTTGTGGACAGGCTAGTGATCATGCGCATTTGGATAATGAGAGGATAAGAGTTATTAATTTGTATAACGCAAAGAGCATTTGGAAGAAGACTCTTAATGAGTTACAGCCTAGAGACTAGTGTATTATTAAATAAAGTCTAATAAATTTTTCAATACAAGTCATGATTTTCACCAAGTGAAAATTAAATCTCAGCGCTGGTAAAAGGACGATTCTGAAACTCGTCAGGCGTATGTGGTCGTTGTAATCTCTTCCAAGCTTTTTGGTCTTCCTTTGCGTATTGCTTTGCGAGTTTTTCATCCGCTTCTGTCATTAACTGTTGTTTTCTGATGAAATCTGCTGTATTGAAAGAAGGAGTAGAGGATCTGGATTTCTTACCAAAGGAGAATAACTTGGATTTTCGTTTCTCTGAAGGTGTAGTGGATCCAGAAGAATCAAGTTGTGCTTGTAAAGCGCGCGCGATTTCCTCGTCTGAGCGTAGTTGTTGATTATCTTCTTCTGCCAGTTTCTGCGCATATTCTCTGTCTTGGTTCAATCTCTGTTCTTCAGCGGCAAAATATTCAGCAAGTAGTCTATCCTCCTTTGCGCGCTTATCCTCTTGTTCTTTTTGAGATAGCCTCTCCGTTTCGGCACGTTCACGGGCTTCTCGCTCGGCAGCTTTCCGTAGCTGACGTTCAGCGGCTTTTGCCTCGGCAGCCGCTTTCGCTGCAGCATCTTGCTCTGCTTGGTGTGCTGCTTTTTGCGCTGCTTCGTATTCTTGACGGCGTTTGGAAGACATCTCGCGTAGAGCTTTTATACGTTCGTGAGCAGTTGCGGTTGCAAGAGCAGAGAGCATTGCTTGGACTTCGAAGCCCTTTTTATCTGTGATGCGGAGTTTGTCGATATTGTTCTCGTTCAGAGTCATTTCGTTGTATCGTCTAGACGAGTCTGCTCCGGCGAAATGGCCTGGTGTCGCTGGGAATAAGAACACGTTCAGATTATACACGAAAAGCTCTGCTAGAACAAGCCGGGCTGCAGCGTCAGCATAGATCAGCTTGGCGGTCATGGTGGGAACGGATCCGCCACGCATCATTTGCGGCCTGGTTATGGAGACTTGTTCCCAGAAGCAATGGTAGGCTTTAGCTGGCATCATGGATCGAGTGTCTGGATCGTAGGATGCTGGCTTCACGTAGTTAAACCCGAAACCAGGCTTTCCTCGAGTGCGTTTAAGCGCCTCGTAGAACTTGCTAGAGTCAGATGATAAAGAGATAGATGGCGGTACGTGGACGTGTAATTCTGATTTCACTGAAGGGTTGTGAAGATGGAGATTTGAGATGACACAGGGCTGTGCGCGCGATGCCGAAGCGGCGTTGTTGTCAAGCTCAGTGTAGGCTGGCGGCCCAGCCATAAACACAGGATGTGTGAGAACATACTCGCCGAGCAGAATCCGTGAGAACGGATCGCCTATCTTTTGCGTGACATTCGTGATCGTGAGTGGGTTCGTGATGGAATCAGTCGTCGCTGGCGGCGGAGGCAGATCAGGACTGAACGGGACATTCGAGACTTCTGATTTAGAATCGATCAGTGGCGGCAAAGGTTTTGCGATTGGCGTTGAGTGATCATGGAATTGAATCAGATAGCGAGCTTGGATAGGTTGTCCGTAGAGAGTTGGCGATGTGTACTTGACTTCCACAGTGTCGTGATCTGTGGGAATGAAGACGAGTTCTGTGATGTCAGCACTTGCTCATGCGCATTTAGAGAGTGCATACTCGCAACATCCAGGTCTGCTGTTCTCATTGCTGGTAGTAGTTCTCTGGTTCTCTCAGATATATCAGAGATATCAGAGGATGGCGAAGAGACGAAGGCTGTGTGTATGTACGTTGGGAGAAGGCCTGGCCTGATTAGGAAGAGAGTACGCGTACTCGTTTCCCAAACTTGGATGAAGATGTGATCCGGCTGTGTCGCTGCTTCTTTAACTATGAGTAGGAAACACTTTCTATTGAACAAATGTAAACAAACTATGCAAAAGTAAACAAACAATGGGTGTCTGAAAGCAGGTAGGGTGCTCCGAGTCCGCTAAGCCGCAGTCACGGGTACGTCTGTGTCAGCTATTGCGAAACGAGCGCCTGAGCAGATTCACTCTGCGAAAACACCACAGACTGCCAGGATTGCTTGGTTTGTTTATTTTCGACTTACAAATATTGGCAATAGTTTTATCTTGCTCAGCGGTATTTGTTTATTATAATTTTGTTTGCCTGAGTGAGGTTATCGGACTAAAAATTATCAACTCAATTGCCGTTCATCATGGTTAATACTCTTCATCTCAAGGGATCCAATTACGAGGTATTCTCTATATTCTGCTATTGTTACTGTGTGTATACTAATATAGTAGTATAGATTGGACTGAAGCACGGAACTTTGGCAAAGTCACAGATTCATTCCTGCCTGGTGAACTACTCAACCTACTTTGCCAACGCTGGCATGTCCCCCGGCGACGTCAAGATCCTCGCAAGCAAGTTCTCCGACTCGATCAAGAAGATTGTACCGCATTTGCACGATGAATTGCGCGGAATTGCGGACGGTGCTGGGGTTCCATTGTTAGATATCGTCGCGCTGAACTCGCGGTCAGAGATTGCACTGGCTGCGAAACCCAAGGGCGGAAAAGCTGAAAGCGATGATGAGTCTGATCTTGCTGTGCCGCCTGATGGATGCACCACTTTTGCCGAGAACGTGGAGGGTAGACAGTGGCTTTCGCAGAACTGGGATTGGCAGACATCGCAGCTGTGTAATTTGGTGCTGCTTGAGATCACGACGCCCAAAGACTCGCCTTCGAACGCGCGAATGCTCAAGACTATGACCGAGGCTGGGCTGCTGGCAAAGGTCGGATTCAACTCGGAGAAAGTTGGCGTAAGTCTGAACGCACTCCGCGCTACTGATTTGGACACGGAAAAGCTTCCTCTGCATGTTCTTCTAAGGCTGATTCTAGAGTCGTCAAGCGTTGCTGATGCTAAAGAGAAATTCACAACGCAGTATGGAAACGGTTCAGCTTGCTTTGGACACTTTGGAGTTGCAGACGGAAAAGAAGAAGGCCATGCCGAGAGCTGGGAAATTGGTCCTTATGGTATCAACGTGATCCCTAGCAATAGCGAAGGACGTTTATACCACACCAACCACGCTTTATTTGAAGGCATTAAGATTAACGAAGTCATCTGGCTTGAAGATACAAAGGAACGTATCGCTCGTCTGAAGGAGTTGGTTGCGCTCTCCGATGAGAAAGCTGATGTCAAATCTCTCGCCATCACTCCCCAAAAAGACCGTATCTTCTCATTCCTGAAAGACGAAGACAATTTTCCAAACTCAATCTGTCGTTCGAACGATACCAGCCAGCCTGGTTTGTTGGGTGAAATGCAGACTGTGTTTTCGATGGTCATGGACTTGAAAGAGGATGTTGCTTGGGTCGCTGTCGGACGCCCGAAACACGTCTTGGAGGAGTTCGCGCTCGAGTTTTGATTTAGAAGCCTTTTTTTTCTATATACAGCAGTAATTTCTAGAAATTGATTGACTATCTTTGCTTTCATCACTATATTATACTATACCCTGCTCCGGTCATGTGACCTCCAAAGTAGACAAGGCACACGCGTAAATATTGCATAGTTCCCGCGTAGCAGCTCATCACCGTTGCTATTAACGTACAAGAAGAAGGAGAACACGGGTGAAAATGCCTTTGCGAACAGGAAGTCTTCATCGCAAACGCAAGAGTTTACCGTCCAACACGTTCAACAGCAGCAGCAGCAGCAGTGGTAGTAACAGCGGAAGATCAAGCAATATTGGACGAACAGCAAGTTTACGATCACTGCCGCCTTTAAATATGTCTGGACTGAACGAAACAACAGATTCAAGCTCAGAAGACATTGATACTCCAAAGTCTACTCAGATTACACGGAAACAGATGGTTGTAAGACGCGCAAAGATGCTGTGGACAACTCTGACAAGAGAGATTGCGTGCGATACTGGAAACAGCGGATCCTCAGCGCTCAGAGATGTCGAATTAGACCAGATTGTGAGCTTTCTTCTTGTTCCGTTTCCATTAGAAAGAGTGAGTTCTCGTTAGATATTATTTGTGGTTGAGTGATGCTAATTGATAGGTTATGCTATTTGGTTTCTTGACCTGCCTTGACTCGTTTCTCTACTCCTTCACGGTGCTTCCACTTCGGTTCGTGATAACTGTTTTTACAGTCGTTCGCTCAGCAATATCCAAAAAGCGTATCGCCTGCTCGATTTCTCAAAAAATCGACATCATCAAATTCCTCGTCATCGCCCTTACAGTATACCTTCTCACCTCTCTCAACGCCAGTATCCTCTATCACAATATCAGAGGCCAGTCGGCGGTCAAACTGTACGTCATGTTCAATGTGCTTGAGATTGGCGACAAGTTGTGCTGTAGCTTTGGGCAAGACGTGTTAGCGGTGTTACTATCGCATCAGACTCTTAATGGGCCAATTTGGAAGTTGTATATGTTTGGTGCAGTCACATTGTGCTACAACTTCATTCATGCTGCTGCCCTCTTTTGCCAAATGATTGCCCTCAATGTGGCAGTCAATTCCTACTCAAACGCACTTCTTACGCTACTGCTCAGTAATCAGTTTGGCGAGATCAAGTCAACCGTGTTCAAAAAGTTCGAGCGCGAAAATCTATTCCAGCTCACATGCGCTGATATCTCCGAGCGATTTCAACTGTGGGCTATGCTCTTAATCATTGGTTTACGAAATGTGGTCGAAGTCTCTGGATCTACAGGTGGTATCGTGCCTAAATCATGGCAAGGATGGAATATATTTATAGGCGCACTGTTGGGACCCGCGGTTGTCGTTCTTGGATCTGAGATTGCTGTTGATTGGCTTAAACATTCATATATTGCTAAATTCAACAAATTGCGACCAAAAGTGTATTCCCGTTTTTTAGACGTCTTTTGTGCAGATCATGTTCGTTGCGCCGATATGAATGCTACAAAGACGACATGGGGTACGAAAGAGATGAACGTGACGCGAAGAATCGGCGTGCCGGTCTTTCCGTTGACGTGTATCTTTATCAAGAGTATGTCACAGTTTGTCCAGCTAATTTCGTCGAAGAGACAATTTGCTATTCCGACGCGAACGGGTGCACGAGCTCCGCAAACTGGTGCGCTCAAGACAAACGCGAATCAAACATCTAGTGAGAGTATACTCGGATTTGTGTCTGGTGGATTTGGACTTGTGGCTAGAAATTGGGTGCTTTACGGGACTATTTTGCTTATTTTCGCGGCTATTGTCACGTTCAAGTTGTGTCTCGGCGTGGCTTTATTAGAGTACAGCACAAGCCGCCTGGAACGGCAGCGAGTGAAAGAAAGTATCGTCGCCTTCCAGCAGCCCGAGAGAAGTAGCAGCACAGATCCCTACCCCGACGAAAAAGTTTCCGGGGACCGAAAAGGCGGCGTATGGGGCTTAATAGATATGAGCGACGGATTACGAGAACTAGTTAACAGACATGTCGAGACTGATAGTATCTCGAGCTCACCTTTGTCTCCAAGTTCGAGAGTGTCGTCGCCGTCGCCGTCGCTGGAGCTGACGAAGGGGAGGAAACCGGTGGAGCTACAGGATGTAGAGAGATTTCAGATGGTTGCGAAGCGGATTTGGTGATACAATATGAAACCTCTTTGTCTTTAGCACGTTTTTAAAGAGAGAAACGGTACGAGATAGAAAGATTTCAAATAGCAGCTAAGAGGATTTAGTGATACGATTACGACATTATGAATTTTGGAGTTTGGATGGCTTTGTGTGTGTGTGTGTGTGTGTGTATTACTCGTAAAGAGAAATAAATTGGAATTCGAGAAAGAACCTCACAACAAATAAAAAAACAATTAGTCTACAACGTACCCTAGAAAATGAACAGAGTATAGGTATACCACACAATACAGCTGTCTGCATTCTAGGTAGATAAAAATAAAAAAAAATAAACAATTTTATAGAAAAACCTAGTACGCCAATTCCATAGCTGTATCCCCGTCTCACAAGTGTATAAATGAAAAGAAAGAAAATCGCGTATTAAGCGATTAAAGATTTGGGAGGAATCATATGTAGGAGAACATGATTTGTCGCTGTAGAGCTGTATGGCTGTAGAGATGTAGAGCAGTGTAGCTATGACTACACTGAGATTATTTTTCCTTCTTGGCCTCGTCAAGAGAAGTGTCATTTTCGTACTTTCGGTCGTCATCCTGCTCGACGGTCTTGACGATGGTTTCCATCTCCTTTGACTGTTTCTTCCAGTTTGCCTTGCTCATCTTTGCTTCATGGTCAAACAAGGCTTTATCGGGGACACGGTAGGACTTTCCGATACGGTCCCAGAGGGTGGTGAATTGGCCGTAGTTGTAGTTGAAGTAGAGATGGTGGATGGTGTGGCATGCGGCGCCATTGATGGCCGGGTGTTGGGTGATGTACTCGCCGTCATGGATGAGGATAGTCCAGACGTTGATGAAGGTGAAGAGGAAGAGGTAGGAAAGCTTGTGGAGTGGGAAGACGAAGGGAAATATGTGGTAGGGCAGCGACTGGAGGTATCCGTCGAGCGGGTGGAAGGCGTGGGAGGCGTACGGGGTAGGCACGATCCACTTGTGGTGAGGCTTATGAAGACGCTTGTACAGGAGCGGATGATGCAGGCCACGGTGGATGAGGTAGATGCCCATGTCGGTGAAGGCGATGAAGAGCGGATACTGAAAGAAAAGGTACTTCTTGCCGTACTCCATGGGGTCCCAGTAGAGCATACCGTAGCCGCGGATTTCAGCGAAGAACCAGGGCACTGTGAACAGGGTCATGAAGGGCATAGAGGTGAGGGCCTGGTACATTTCGAGGCGGATCTGGTTTTTGAGGTACTTCGGGTGGTCCATTGTGCGTTTGTCGAAGATGAAGAAGTACGAGAGGGACGCGAAGAAGAAGTAGAGCACGACGCCGAAGAACCAGGTCACGAGAAAGAGTGAGAGCAGCTGGCGGAAGGTGTTTGTGCGTGCCACTGTCGACAGGTACGCAGCCGCGCCGGGCGCAAAGACAGTGAACTCGTAAGGCTCCGCCGGAATGTAGGAAAGCGAGAGGTTCTTCGATAAGGACTCGAAAAGTTCCGGGGACGGCGCGGCCGCCTGAAGAACAGAGTTCACGGCTGCCGGAACAGGAAAGAGCGCAGAGTAAATGTTGTCAAAGACATACTTGTCCGCGGCCTCGAGGACGATATCCATTGCTGCTGTTGCTGCTGAGGAAAAGAGGAGAGGAAGTGGAGGAGATGAGGAAGCGCGAGTTGTGAAGCAGAGGCGAGGCGAACGGTTAATAAGGCGGCGCGCAAACTACACAAGTGCGTAAATAGCGGGTGCATAAGTAGCTCACACCACTCGGCAGAACACCCGAGCAAATCCGAGAATCAGATAAGAAACCCGAGATCGTATTCTTACTCGGCGAGCTGCGGTATATTTTACGCCAATTTTAACTACTCAGTTCAATTACATTCAAGCATTAGTTATGATGTATCATGTATTATTACTACGTTAGTATTCATACGGTATAATTATTAGTTGTTTTGCAATAAACAAGCGGTGTGCTGTTGTGAGTATCCACACGCAAGACACCCATTTTAAGACGGTAACAAAACACACCACTTCCAGCTCTCATTCGGCACACGCTACATTCTCACCGTCAACGCAAAACACATAAACAAACTCGCAAACAAAACAGCGCGGAACTCGCGCTCGCGAACTCGTTCCGGCCGAGAAACCCGGGTTTTGGTGGCTCGCGTCTGGACTGTTCCGCGTCGAGACGCGTCTCGGAAATGCTCGGAGTTAGAGAATGCACAAAAGCACTCTTATTACAAAGTGCTTACGACTACATTACTTGAGATAGTATTACTAGATATATATTTATTAATCATGTACCAAACTCCAATCTAATGCACATCTACTTTGACCTCTAAATCCCAGAGTCTCTAAATATGCCTACTCAACAGCACGGTATCCCTTCCGCGCATGCTCACCAACCAACAGCCCGCACATTTCACCCGCCTCGTTGGCATCCTCATCCACATTCTGGAAAATAATCGATGAAGCACCAGCACTGCTTCCGCGTCGTCGAACACCACACGTCGTCTCGCCTGGCTGCAACACACACGCGACTTCAACGTCGTCTTTGCTCATCTTTTCGTCTCCTCCGTGCGAGCCTTGTATGCCTACTTTTGCAAAGAAGGCAAGACAAAGCGCGGCCGAACTCACGCCGACCGCGAACCAGAACGCGCCTTTATATGCCTTTGCCAGAACCTCCGGGGAAAACGGCGGCGGTGTTGTCATCGGCGCCTCCTTGCGAAGAATACTCGATACAATTGACGTCGACAGAGAGATTCCAAGCGAGCCTGCAAGATGATTGATTGTGTAGAACACACCAGCGGCGGTCGATTGCTCCGCGTTCGACACCGCAGACAACGTGTGCAAGTTTACGACATTGTACGTCAAATCAGCAGCCATGACAGCCAAGCAGAGCGCAGGCATTACCATAGCAGCATACGGCATACCAAGCGGCACCAATGCCCATAGCAACGAAGACGTCACAAACAGCATTTGCGCCCCAATAAGAATAAACGTGCCCGGCGCCAAATGCATAATCGACGACACAACCGTGACCGAGACAATCGATGCCAAACTCTGTGGGAACAGATAGAACGCAGCCTGTAGCGCCGACGCACCCATGACAGTCTGCAGATACAGTCCACCGTAAAAGTTAAGTACGCCTGTGAAGCACATCCATCCAAACAGAACCATCACCATGGTCACTGCGAATCCAGGGTATCTCCAGATCTTCAACGGCATTAACGGTCGCTCGCATCGTGCTTCCCACCAAACGAAAGCTGCAAGCACAGCCAAGCTGAGAATCAGAATAACGATGACGTATGGAGTAGCCCATCCCCGTGGAGCACTTCCGGCTTGTGAAGCAGCAAGGACAAACATAATACAACCAGCTGTCGAAAGTACAACTCCCATCCAATCCAACTCCATCAAGCGGACGCAAATCTGCTTGGGAGTAAATCGAATGCTGTCGTTGATATTATCACCCGGCACAACGAAATACACCAGCAGAGTCAAAATCGCAAACACAATAGCATAGAAATGGAAAATGCTACGCCATGAAATATATTCAATCGTAATACCACCCGTAACAATTCCAATCAACAATCCAAACGGTGCACCCGCGTTGAAAATCGCCATCACTCTGTTCTTCCGACGTCCGTTTCTATAGGTCGAACCAAGGATTCCGACGCCTGCGGAGGGGCAAGCAGCAGCGGCAAGACCCTGCATTCCTCTGCAAACGTCAAAGACAATGTGATGGGACGTGAATGAACCAGCAAGACACCAAATAGCGAACCAGGCGTAGGACACCACCACAAGTCTCTTTCTTCCAATACGATCTGCCATTCTATATCCTCGTTAGCATATTCAAAAAGCACCTCCTTAGCTAACGTATATCATACCCTGAGAATAGCAAAATAGTAGTCGCCGACATGAGCTGATACGACGTCGCAGTCCAGCTCAAATCGCCTCCCGAAATCGCAAACTCCCGTCCCAACGTAGGCACAGCAATTTGCATCACACCGATCGAAATCGTATTCATGACAGTCGAAAACGTCAAAATAAGAATCGTCGCAATCTCATGAGCCGTAGTCTTAAACACCTCCGGCCGCGCTTCAGGATCTATCACTTCCAAAGAAGCTACGGAGTCTGCGTAGACCTCTGCTCGGGCATATTGATAGGACGCGTTGGCGATGGGATCGTCTGACTCGTGAGCCTTTTCGTCCATCGAGCTCGTTTCTGAGACTGCCTCCGTAGCAGCCTCGACAGCGTACTTCTCTGCAGTCATCTGGTGTCCTCTCTGCTGTACCCTTTGACACTGCTATGAATGCCTTTACACTACGGTGCCTTTGACAACCGGGAAATCTGTGTCCACGAAGTGGCACCACTGCCGTTCCGACCGGGCTGGGCCGTCGTCTCCGATTAGCCGTGCCGTTATCCGTAATCTAAGGGTTCAATTAAACCCTAATCTCTTATCCGTTCTCTGCACAACGATTCATCTTGCGCGAACAAGAGAATGCAAATAGAATAAATATAGTCAGATAAAATATGTATATTAGATTAAAATAATAACCAGTTATGCAGAAATCTTACAAACCCAAACATTAAATGCAAAGACCTCATGCATGCCAAACTGTCAAATTAAACCACTCACCAAACACCGAAAATATGAAAAGCGCCTACACCACTAGCTTCTCAAAAGAGCAATAATGAGAAACATCCGAATCCCCAACCAACAACCGACTCAGCTCATCAACTCCGTCCAAACCTCCCTCATCTTCATCCTCCGCTTCCTCTGCAAAGAACAAGCCAGCGACTTCCTCTTCTTCGGTGGGAGTAGGATGCGCACCTTGTTTGCCCACTTTTGCAAATACGGCACAGATGAGAGCGACACCACTCGACGCGACCGCAAACCAAAACGCCCCTTTATATCCCTTGACGAGAATAGCAACCGGGATCGCCATCGTTGATTCGCTCGCCTCAGAGGGACCTTCCTTGCGAAGAATTCCAGACACGATGGAAGTAGATAGAGAAACTCCAAGGGACCCAGCAACATGACTGATTGTAAAAAAAACACCTGCCGCAGTGGACTGTTCTTTTCTCGAGACTGTTGACAGCGTATGCAAGTTAATCACGTTAAACGTCAAATCAGCTGAAATAACCTGTAGACACAACGCAGGCAGGATCATGGCAAAGTAAGGCATATTGAGAGGCACGAGCGCCCACAGCAATGATGAGGAGAGCATGAGTAAAGCTGCAATTATTAAGATAATTCTGCCGGATGCGCGGTGCAAGATAGCTGCGACGATATTCAGTGCCACAATCGACGCAAGAGTTTCAGGAAATAAGTAGAAAGCAGACTTCATCGGTGAAGCGCCCATAACGTTCTGAAAATACAATCCACCATAGAAACTGAGAACTCCAGTGAAGCCCATCCATGAGAACAGAATCAGAACCATGCAAACAGCAAAGGAAGGCGCTTTCCAGATCTTGAGAGGCATAAGAGGATTCTCAACTCTAGACTCCCACCAAACAAAGGTAGCCAAGATGACAAGCGAGATAACAAGGACGACAATGACATACGGAGTCGCCCATCCTCTTGCAGCCGATCCAGCCTGCGAAGCAGCCAGCACGAAGCTCACACAGGCAGCAATCGACAACGCAGCGCCAACAAGGTCGACTTCACAGATGCGCTTGCAGACTTGTCTCGGGCTCAATTTAACATGGTCGTTGATATTATCGCCCGGCACAAAAAAAATCGCAAGAAGGGTGAGAGTAGTAGAGACCATTGTGTATAGGTAAAAAATACTGCGCCAGTTGATAAACTGGATTGCAACACCACCGGTGACAATGCCCAAAAACGCACCAAGCGGCGATCCAGCACTAAACACTGCCATAACCCGATTCTTCCGACGGCCGTTCTTGTAGGTCGACCCGAGGATTCCGACACTGGATGATGGAGACGCAGCGGCGCCAAGTCCTTGCATGCCGCGACATACGTCGAAGACGATGTGGTTGGTGGTGAAGGAGGCGGCGAGGCACCAGATGGCGAACCAGGCGTAGGCAAATACGACGAGTCTCTTGCGGCCTACTCGATCAGCGATGCTGTGGGTGCGTTAGATGTGCTGAGATGGTACTAGCGAAATAAAACATACCCAGAGAAGAAAAGAATGGTAGCGCCAAACATGAGTTGGAATGACGAGACAGACCAGGACACATCACCGCCAGATATCTGGAAATATCGCGCCAAAGCCGGCACCGCGATCTGCATCACGCCACTTGAAGCAGTGTTCATGACATTCGCGAAGGTGAGCACAAGAACAGCTGCAATTTCGTGCAGGCTTGACTTGAAGACTGCCGGCCGGGCTTCAGGATCAGTCTGGTCTGGCAAGTCGGATTGCGCCGAGGCGGTACTATCGCGAGTGAGCACGCGCACGATTTTCTCGTTTTCCTCGACGATCTCGTCGTGGGCGGCGATGAAGGACGGCATTGTGTGTCCAGCAGAACAAATGCTGTCGATTAGATAGAGGCATTGCTGCGATAAGGGACGATAGCGAGGTTATATACCGACCCGCGTGCAGATAGACGAGCTCGAAGCTGGGCCCCGGTCTGGAGTTCCTTGGCTCACGTAAAGAGCTGCCCCGTCGAGATGACGTCATCACGTGCTGTGGGCCGCCGGAAGCACAGACACGCGAGTCATACCCTGGTGCGACGCTGGGAGTAGGGTTTTAGTGGGCTTTCCGGATTGGGCAGCCCTGTCTCGACAGCGCACTTGCTCAGAGAGCTGGTGAGTCCTTGGTTGGCCCTTGGATGGCGTGCGATGAGTCAGTCTGCTGTGAGTCTGTGATGGGCGGAGATGTCAGCTAATCGCAGCGCACTGTGCTCCTCGGAAGGGAAGAAAGCGGTGGTCCGCGGGTGTTCGAACTCAGGGTGTCGTGGACTTGTCCCACGTGTATGTTATCGCAATCAGATAATCAGACGCGAACATGAGCACTTCTTAGAATACACATAATACATATACAAACACCAATTCTAATAGAACTGCCGCATCGACTGGAAATACGACATTGCTGCAAAACCGCACGTCACGGAACAGCCAGAAACGCCGCCGGCATTTAGACCATTCTGTCCCGTCGAGGCGTCGCCGGGCCCTTCCAGCCTGCTCTTGCCTCTCGTTTAAGTTTTCACATTAGCAATCATGTCTGTGATGATCATTCATATGAACTGCATCTCCACAGTTGCCAAATGACAAAGCTCGCAGCCAATTTATCAGCAATCCCAGTCCAGGGGCCGCCTTCAATCCTGATTGTCGCGGGCCACATGCTGATTACCAAAGCCAGGGCCCAGCTCGACTACCGCCTATCTGCACCATCAGACCATCGTCTGATTAATGTACTCCCCATTCCAAACAGTGTTGAGTCATTCACTCTGGCGCCATTCTGTGAATAACATGGTAGCAGGTGCCTGAGTACTGTTCCGAGCCTGTTCTCAGCGGTCTGCGACTCTGTCTGGATGAGATCTCATTCCACACTACTTGATATAGTCTCAATCACTATTCGCAACAGCCAGCTTATTGTGCTATTCTGCGCTACTCACATCATTATGCTAGTCTGCTCTTCATTAAAGAATGGCTCGAATAGTCAATTCTGCGGCTGCTGTTTACGCCCTTCCTAACATCCTACTGCTGGCCCAATTGAATAGTTGTGTATAATATTATTAATAACTTACTCATCAAGGCCCTTGTACCGTTGGGAGTGTTCAGCTGGGAGCAAAAAAAAAAGATTTTTTGTTATTGTTTTGCTGCCCTGAGTTTTCCTCAGATCCTGTTTTCTCTCTTCCACCCACAACATTCCCGCTTTCTTAACGCGTTTCTTGTGCTGAAAATACAAAAAACAAATCATGTCCAACTCTGCTTTGATTCCTATCGCGACCTACGTGCTGAAAGTCGTGCCCGGTGTGCCGGTCTCGATCAGCGATGACGACTATCCCGTCACTGTGCGCATTACCATGGCTGCTATTGATCCCGAGTCTATCGATGGAGAGAAGACGCCTAGTACTCTTCGGATTTTGAAGAGACCTGATCCCTTTGCATTGGGCGGAATCATGGACTCGGACGATGACGAGGACTTTGACGATGAAGACTCAAGCGAGGAGGAGGAGGAGGAGGAGGAAGAGGAGGAGGAGAAGCCAGCTAAGGGCAAGAAGGCCAACGGCAGCAAAGCTTCCGATAACGATGTTGATATGGATGAAGATGACGAGGACGACGAGGACGACGAGGACGATGAGGATGACGACGATGACGACGATATGCTCGAGATCGACCCCGTCACTGTCTGCACACTTTCCCCCTCGACCGTACGTATCTTCTTGTTCATTGCAAACAACAAACCTAACATATCATAATCTAGTCATACCAGCAGCCCCTTGACCTTGTCATCAGCGCTAACGAGGAAGTTCTCTTTGAGGTCACCGGTTCCTACACCGTTAGCTTGATCGGAAACTACGTTAGCCACCCCTTCAACGACGACGACGACTACGACTCTGAGGGCGACTCTGAATTCGACGAGGACTCGGATGAGTACGATCTCAGCCCCGATGAGGATGAGCTCGTCGAGGCATTTTCTGACGAAGAGTCTGACGAGCTCGATGATATTGACAATCACCCGCGTATCACCCCCGTCGACAGCGACGATGTGGAGGAGATCAAGCGCGAGGCTAAGATCTTGAAGGCTGAGGCTAAGAAGGCCTCTGCCAAGCGCGCCGCCGAGGAGGAGGATGTCGAGGAGAAGAAGGAGGAGAAGCTTTCCAAGAAGCAGCTTAAGAAGATGAAGGCTGCCGATGGCTCTGCTGCCCCTGCCCCTGCTGCTGAGGAGCCTAAGAAGGCCAAGACTCAGGAGAAGGAGAGTCCGAAGGATAAAAAGGTCACCTTCGCTAAGAACCTCGAGCAAGGACCTACCGGCAAGACTGCTCCCGCTGCCGCTGCTCCTGCTTCTGCTCCTGCGCCTGCCACCCCAAAGACCGTTACTCTCGACAACGGCCTCATCATCGAGGACAGAACCGTCGGCGAGGGCCCCGGTGCCAAGAGCGGACAGAAGGTCGGTGTCAGATACGTCGGTAAGCTCCAGTCCAATGGCAAGATCTTTGACAGCAACACCAAGGGCAAGCCTTTCAACTTCAACCTTGGAAAGGGACAAGTTATCAAGGGCTGGGACCTCGGTGTCAAGGGTATGGCACTTAAGGGAGAGCGTCGCTTGACTATTCCCGCTGCTCTTGCTTATGGCAAGAAGGGTGCTCCCCCAGATATCCCTGGCAATGCCACCCTCATTTTTGAGAGTAAGTAATTCTATATATATATTGCTCTGATTTAGTTATTAACATGTTGTGTTCTAGTTAAGCTCGTTTCCCTGAAATAAGCGTTTTCTCATCGGATAGACTGTTTTTCATCGTTAATATGTCGGGATTTTGTTCTCCCTCTTTGTTACATAAAAAAATATTTATTCTTGGGACGCGGTTCATAAAAGTAGCTGTTTTATTATTTAGTGTTATATTTAAAATGTATTATTTTACTCAATGAGGCTCTTATCTTTTCTTTTGTAGAGAAATTTACTTGTACCGTATTATCGATTTACAAGCAATATCCATTAACTTGTAGACATCGATTCTCTTCCCACCGCAGCAGCTTGTCTCGCAGTATCAGCATTTCGCGGAATATGATTCGACTCTTTAACAGCATCAGCAGCAACATTCGCGGTTCTCGGTACCCTATTCGCGCCTTCCGCATCAGTATCATGATATCCAGAGCTTCCGTAAGTATAGTTTGCATGCTCAACTGCATGTTCGGATGTATCAGATAACCCGGACGCGGAAGACGCGTCGTTTGAACCGGTAGATGCTGTGCGTTGTTTCGATTTCTTGTTATGTTTAGTGCGTCGCGCTTCTTTCGTTAACCCAAGCGGTGCCAGGATCTTCTGTTTCAACGAAGCAGGTTTTGGCTTCTCAGCAGCCGGCTTCAACGACGCGTTGTGCAACTTTGCTAAATACGCCGCTGCTTCTTCTGAAATCCCTAAATCTCGATCGGAGACTACATCCTCATCGACTTCGGTAGATAGCGGTCCGCCGTAAGAAGATGGTTCGCGAAACATGTTTTCCGCGGCGCTTAGTTCAGGATCGATGTATCTGCCGGCTGTGGTTCGTATAGCTATGTGATGGTGAGCTGCTGCGACAGGGAGGGTAGTAGGGTCCATGGCTCCTGAAGTCTTCTTACCGCCCGTGACCGTCTCGGCGCCCATAGTCGCAGATCTTGGTCTCGAGCTGCTAGCTTCTGCTGCAGATATCTCAGTATTGACTGCGCTGGAAAGGACATTAGGAGTTTCATCCGTTGTCGAAATATCTCGTTCGCCGCTAACCATTTTCTCTGCTCCGGCTGCACTTGCACTTGTTGTAATCTCAGGCTTTGAAACCTGCGAATCGGCCGCAGCCGTCGATTTCAATTTATCTGTCTCTGGACCTGGCGCGAGTTCTTCCTGCATTTCTCTCTGAGAATTGACATTTGCTTCAATGCCCTCAGACTTCAAATTTGAAGTTGGTGTCTTCGACTGAGTACTCGCCAGGTTCTCAATCTCGTTTGATCCAGAAGTCCTTAATCTAGGCGACGTCGACACAGCTTCAGGATTTCCAGACATCCCTTCGACATTCTCTGACTCCATACGAGTAGCAGGACTCAACTCTCCTTCATCAGTTTCAGGACTCAAAGCCTTCGTCGACGTATCCCCATCGTTTGGCTGCGACAAAACCGTCTCGGTACCGGTTTTCCCTTTGATCGCCTCATTTTCATTGACTACTGGTTCTTCGTTATGATGACCCCCAGTCCCCACAGCGCTCATGAGCTTTGCTTTGATTGTTGAGAGCTTTCCTTTGTGGGGTTCTGAATTATCGTCAATCTCTGAGGATGAATCGCCAGATCCGCCAGCGATAGCGCCATCACCTGCCATCGCAGCAGCCACAAGTTTCTCCGCCGGCTGTGAGCCAGCTCCTTTTTCAAACGACCCAGCCGATCCAAGTTTCGCTTTCTCCTGCAAAACTTCCCTCGAGGACTCTGAAATTCCGCGAGGAACCGAGATATCTTGCGTGGTTGAATGGTCATTATCGTACATTTTCGTTGCGTCGAGGTTTGCGTGTTTCGGAGCGGTAAGGCCGATTAACTCATTTGTTTGTGATGATCCGGTGGAGTCTTGTGTGGAGGTGGGAGATTCAGTAGCAGCAGCGACTCCAGCTGCAGTGCCAGCGGCAGTAATAGCAGGAGCTGCGCTTCTAAATTCCCGGCCTTTAGAAGCAGGATCAGAAATATTGAGATTCTTATCAAGTTGACGGGTATTCTCGACCTCGTCAGAAGGAAGTGCCATGTCCCGCCTCATAAGCGGATGGTGGTCTGACGTTAATGATCGAGCTCGAGTGGTCTCGTCAACATCAACCTTTTCATCCGTAGCATGGAAACCGGCCGGTACAGGTTGCGATACACCGCTAACAGATCCAATAAAATTTGAGCTAATAATCCCGACAAACAACGTGGCAGTCGTCATCACAGATAAATCCAAAAATGCGTATAGTAATCCTTCAATTGACAAACCAACGACATTGGCGCCTTCGGATAATGCCCAACAAGCAGGATATAACGCAGCAAGAAAAGAGATCACGGTTGCAGTGCGGATGAAATAGGACGTTGTAGAAGAGTCTTGTTTGAGCTTGATACTAGATCGCACACGGGGTAAGAATCCCGAAATCGTCAAGATCATTGCAAACTATTATCTGATATTAGCATCCATATAGCGATGTAGTGTAAAAGTGGGGCATACCACAGCCGAAGCAAGATACGCCCATTTATATCCAGAATTTGTTAATGAGCCAGCAAGAAGAGATCCGAGAGAGAGTTGTAAGAGAATTATTAAGCCGCCGGTAGTCATTGCTGGGATTCCGGAAAACGAACATAGCGCGGAGAGAATTAGTGATCCGGCAATTGACCAACCAAAGTATCTAGAATGAACGGGTTGGCAATCAGCGTAAAAAGAGCAAGGAAATGATTGCAATACCTGATGTAGAATACAGGACGTAGTTCACTAGGCTGAAGATTCCTAGAGGAATTGGAAACAACGGTATGCCCACCGCCTCTCGCAATCACAGCGTACGTGAAACCCAAGATCAAGGTTGCCGTTGCGATACACGCATTGACAAGGCGGTTCTTGGAACTCCTGATTTTGATCAGAGAGTATCCCGAAAAGCAAAGCATAAGTATGGCCATGACTGTCGCGACGTACAGCACTCCCTTTGGTGCGCGTTTGGAGAGGATTGGCGAGCCATCGTCGTCAGAACTATCGATTGTAGAGTAGAATACTGGGAACAGAGAATGTGGTATTTTAGAAACAAACGATTCAAGCTTATTCGAGTCAAAGATCATGATTTCAGATATTCAAGCAACACAGAATATTGTGGTATCACGAACGGGGCCATTTTCACGGCTATTTTATATAGTGCCCAGAGAAACCAACGTCGGAGGACGCAAGTGCAATGTGTGATTATCGAGTCGCATGGGGAAACAGACTCCGCAGATCCACACATGGTGACCACCGCCAATTGACTCTCAGTTCAAAGTCAACTTGCAGCGCCGTCGACTGTGTCTCGTCGCAGAGTGGATGGGTAGATCAAAAGGTTATCTGCAGACGTGATCCGCGGGAGTCGGCCTCGAGCCAGAGTTACTTGTCAACTGCTGTTTTGAGCTCTCCTTTGTTTGATATTAGTAATTGGTCTGCTCTAAGCAGACTCGCACTATTTATTTACATCAGATTATAGTCAAATCCTACAAGCAGGTTCAATATTGTGATACCGCTATGCTTAGCGTACTAGTGATGTCACATTATGCTTATTCCGCAATATCGAGTTCCACCTGAACCTGAGATAATGGAAAGCTTCGTCGGAATATTCTCCATTCTATGCGATAGACAGGCATCCTTGTCCAGGGGGTAGAAGCTACATCTACAAACTAGAAAACTGTTTCAAGATGGTGGATAATAATATTGTAATAATCAACTATAATCTCCTAGGCAAATCCCTGATCCTTTCTAAGGGCATCAGCTCATCGAGAAAAAACTGCCCTTCCGACTCGCTTTCTTTGATTGCTTCTTCCGATACGAAGTGATCGAGTCACCCGTACCTTCTCCTTCTCCTCGTTCAAGATCAGATGGGGTGTTATGATTGTAATGATGATGGTGCGAGTCGCCAGAACTGTCATCAGATCCGTCTTCATCAGACTCTTCGCCAGATGACACGGCATCCTGTACCGGCATAGACTGAATAATAGTCTTTTTGAATCCATGAACCTCACGTACAGATTCCATGATTCCATTCGCGTGAAACTCACTGTTCGCAGTAGGAAAACGGCTAGATTTTCCACCATTTGAATAATCCTGATCGTCTAATAATCGAGACGTCGACGTAGCACTTGCAGCTTCGCTAAACACAGACCCTGGCGTATTCATATTTGTGCGGTCATATGGCGACTGCGCCGAGAAACTATTCGAACGACTATCGAGATGATCGAGCTCGATGAACGATGGCCGACGCGTTCCGTTTCTCGAGCTCGAACCACTACTTGAACCACGACGCGCAAGACTAAAGTTACCACCAGTGGCCCCAGGAGGACCGTCAAGTAAAGCAGCACTTTCACTTTCGTGAATCACACCGAAATCTGTACCTGCTGCAAGAGTTCCTGACCTCGCAGTGCCAGCGGCCCGAATATTATCCGACGAAGCACGCCGCACATAATCCTCCATCGCACCACGTTTGATTGTGACTTTAGAATTCGCAGTTTCTTTGGGTCTGATTGCAAGATTGAGAGGTTCCATTTTCGGCATCTGGGTGGCATTTGGATGGAGCGCAGATCCGGGACTTTTCGATAAACTACTGCTTGGTGGCTGTCCAACTATAGCCGAGATCACCGCCTGAGGAAGAGGCTCTTGACGATTGCTATTACTGTTCAAAGGCAAGTGAGAAGAAGAATGACCGGAGCTACCCACTTCGCTGCCGACAACTGTCGAATTATGTTGATGTTGGGCAACGAATTGAGAAGGAAGAGTGCGACGCGTCAAAGGTGACACGTATTTGCGACGAATACCTTGCGAGATATCGACGTACACATCTGATTCATCAACAATCTCTTCTCCAATAAGCTCTTCAATAACATCCTCAAGCGTGAGAACTCCAAGAGCACCGTATGCCTCTCCGGGAGCGTCAGAGACAAGCATCATGTGCGACTTTCCCTCCTGGAAATAATTTAGAACATTAAGACATGTGGTATCAGGTCTTGTCTCGGGAAGTGTAGCAAGGGGAAAGGATGATACGGGCTGTGCATCTTCGGGATCGTACGAGATAAGAATACGGACGAGAAGCATACCAATGAAATTATACGGCTCCTCGGGGGTATGAATTGGGATGCGAGAATATCCAGCTTTAAGGATTTCTTCGACAGCGGCTTCATCCAAAATCCGGTCGGCACTCATAGTGTATACGTCCTGAATAGGAGTCATGATCGCGCCAACCGGTTTTTCGTTCAGATCCAAAACCGCTGAGATGATTGTGACTTCGTCGCGATTGAGACGCTCTGAGCCCATAGAGCGATGTAGAGAGACGAGTGACTTGAGCTGCGCTTTTCGGTACACAGTGCCGTGATCTTCACCCAAAGCACGGTCAAGCAGCAAAGCAGTAGGGTAAGCCACTGGATACATGGCGTACATCAGAAACTTGACAAAGGGAGTAAATACAGCACCAATAGCCAAGCCATAGCGGACCGATACGGATTGCGGGATAACTTCGCCAAAGATAACGATGAGGATGGTGGATGACACAACGGCAGGCCATCCACCACCCAGACATCGATCGAGAACAATTGGAAGGGTTTCGTTTGTAATGACGTTACTGAGAAGCATAGTGACTAGTACCCAATGCTTGCCTTTCTTGAGGAGACTGAGCACGCGATGGGCGTTACGGCGCTCGGTCTGAGTACCTGTTTCGGTAATGACTTGAAGCTATGGAGTGTGTCAGTAAACGCAATCATCATAAAAGACGGCATAGACATACATATACTTCATCCTGTCCCATAAGACCAAGGGTCAGACCTATCGATGGCAATCAGCAATAGCCACCAAAGCACAAAAATCACAGAAACACACCCGCAAAAACACCACCGAGCAGCACAAGTGTTATCGAAATCGCAATAAACACCCAGAACTTTGCGCCCTCGAGCTCATCGTCATCGTCGTCGTCGTCATCGTCGTCGCGTCTGTAAAGCAGGCCTGCGCCCGAAGCGCCGGCGTAGTTATTGATGTATCCAAGGCAGAAGGAGCAGTTTGCGGACAGCAGCAAACATGTCTTTATCAGAGCAGTCGACGTGGAACGCGATAGCAGTGGACGGTGCATCTGCTTTTTGTAGAAGGAAGCTGCTGCGGTCTCTGATGAAGGAGTGCGTGTGTGTAGAGGAAGAGTGGCCCCGAGGAGCTGTTTCGGCGCACTTTCGTCTGCGAGCGACCCTGGATGCGGCGCGTCTCTGGCGGGCGCGGCGCAGCAGTAAGTGCGTGCCGTGCTTACGCGGTTATGCCATATACACGTGACGCAGCCTACGTCATCGAGGGTTCGGGGTTTGTGCTCGGACTGCTTCGAGAAGACAATAGAGACTGGCTTCGACTGCCTCGACTGCCTGGACTTCACGAACACAACTGCACCACGAGCCAGAGGATACTATGATTCGCCAGATATTCACCCCGCGTCTATACGCGTCGGCTGTATCAGCAAGACCAGCAGCGACTCACCTTCTTCGCGGCCAACCCGCTTCAAACAGCGCTTCTCTTCTTCTCCGCCAGCGCCACTCGCCATTTTCAACTTCCTCGCCATCACGAAACAGCGACGACGACAAGCATACTCATACCCATGGTCCAGATGGCAGCTGCAGCCACTCTCACTCTCACTCGCACTCGCACAGCAATAGCGGCGAGAGAGAAGTCGCAAGAGCAACGATTCCTATCGACAAACCGACCTACAACATCACCTTCACCTGCAAGATCTGCCAGACGCGGTCTAGTCATTTCATGTCCCATCAGGCGTATCACACTGGAACCGTCTTGATCAAATGTCCGGATTGCAGCAATCGCCACTTGATTGCTGATCATCTGAAGGTATCCAAAGCAGCCCTTCCCCGATCTTCCTACTTCAGATACTAACGCCGTACAGATCTTTTCCGACTCTCGAATAACCATCGAAGACATCCTCGCAAAATCAGGCGAACAAATCAAAAAAGGAGTCTTGAAAGACGACCGTGACGATATACTCGAACTCACTGACGACTCGCTTCCCATCCCTGAACTACCTTCCAACGCGAGAAAGTGATGCAACTCACCGGCTCGAAGCGGGATAATTAAATTTTGTTACTTGGAGTTTAGATTTTGTACATATGGGCTTTGTATGATATATACTGTATATAATAAACTGTTAGACTGTAACCTTTTATACTCTCGTGCAAGAAACATCCCTGAGCATACACTCAGACGCAAGTATGGCTCTTCATAAAGACTAGCTTCATAGGATGTTTATTACATTACTATATGTAACATGATCAAAGACTATAACAAAACAAAACACGAAACCGTAAAACCATATGCGCAAAAAAAAGCAGGACATCAACCGGCATTCAAACTCGATATCCCACATGATATTTAGAATTCAAAGATATCAGCGCCCTGCTATCTTGCTCACCTTTTATTTGAAAATATCTTTTAAAAAAAAAAGGAAAAATCAATGCGCGCACCATATTAAAATATTTAGAACGATATCCCAATAACAAGAAAACAAAACGACAATCCAATCTGACCTAGGCCCCTCGACATCATAAGACAGCCCACGAAGATCAATAAACGCGATACTGCTGAATATAACCGTACTAATCAGCATTTTAAGCGCGTGTCTTGATGTTCTTAGCCATGAACTGAGATCCTATAGCGTTGTGCGCATACGAAATCCCGCCCATTGACGAATCCTCTTTCCGCATCGGCTGAGATTGGTGGCCGACAAAGTATGGGTGCTGAAGTGCCCGTTTAGCAGATATACGGCTCGCGGGGTCATAAACTAAACAAGCCTGTAACAACAAATTAGAATATACTATCAAACTAAGAGCTGGTCGGGGAAATACCTCTAAAAGATCGATGCCGTCAGGATCAAGCGCAGCAATATGTCCTGCCATATCCTTGCGACTCCACTGCGGGAAAGTAGTCTTGAAATCAGGAAGTAGAGACACACCAGGCCATACATCCTCGTCAGGGGTTCCCAGCAGTCTGAAGATCTTGAAAATCTCGTCGATTTCAGAATCACCCGGGAAAAGGGGCTTCCGCGTGACCATCTCAGCGAAGATGCAGCCAATAGACCAAATATCAACACCGATGGAGTATTGACGGCCACCGAGAAGGATCTCAGGAGAGCGATACCAAAGGGTGACAACTTCATGCGTGTACACGCGAAGTGGGACACCGAAAGCGCGGGCAAGACCAAAGTCAGCAAGTTTTAGATTTCCCTCCTTATCAATAAGCAAATTCTGGGGTTTGAGATCTCTGTGCAGGATTCTGTGTGAGTGCAGGTAGTTTGTGCCCTGCACAAGCTGTGACATGAAACGCTTGATCATATCCGCACCAAGACCCACATTTTGTGGGATAGCCTCCATGTACTTCTTGAGGTCCATATCAAGGAACTCAAAAACAAGATAGAGCTTGTGATTATCAGAATGCACGATATTGTAAAGCTCAACAATATTCTCGTTGCGCATCTCGCGCAGAAGAGAGATTTCGCGGATGGCGGTGGAAGGCACGCCCTCGTCTTCAGCCTCGAGTCTGATCTTCTTCAACGCGACCACGCGGTTGTTGTGTGTTGTGTCGCGCGCTTTGTAAACAACGCCATAAGTTCCTGTAGAAATACAAAATTAGCAGAGGGAGGAATAGAGTGAAATCAGGAGAGAGACGCACCTTCACCAATCTTCTCCAGTTTATGGTAGTCCGATAGCTCGACCATTGTGAGTAACTAAAGATGAAACGAGAACTAGAGGGCAATAACAGAATCTCTGGAGCAGATCAAGTATAAATCAGAAACCAGAAGACCAGCGAGCAGCAGAAAGACAAACAGGATAGAGGTGTGCTTGAATATCCTACACAAATGGAGTTGGGTCAACAAACAAATAACAGTTTGTGAACAAACCCCTTCGTTTCCGCCTCTGCGTGTTTTCAGACTCGCCCCTGCCCTGTTGTTATTTTTCCCAATCGGGAACACCACTCACCAGCCGCAGTCAAGCCACTGCTTGTGGCGCGCCACACGCGTGTTAGACGCGCCGCGTGAGTAGGGTTTTCTGGCTGTGAGCGCAGTCGGGGCGAGGGCGGCCGGAATTGAGTCTGGCTTAGATAACCTGGACCGATATTTTTGCAGAGAGAAGAGACTCTTTGTTTTATTCTGAAGTATTTGTTCGCGGAGCTGTTCAGGGTGCAATAAGGACTGTCGCAGACCTGTTTTTGATTCAATTTGGCCGTGTAATCTTTGTGTCGTCGGAGTTGCGCTGCTGACAATCCGTTGAAATCGGACGAGCTATATCTATCCCGACAGCCTGCTTCCACTGTTATATCTCAACAGACACAACCACTTTTCACTCAGTTATTTTTCTCTGCTCAAAATGAACGATCCTCTTGCAATTGAGTACCCGGAAGCCATCCGGGAGGTTTTGGAGAGCATCTGCGCCAAGGTGGGCTTATCCATGCTCGCCCCCCATATCCACGAGGTCATCCTCGCGTTCTGGCTCTACCAGGGCCTATTCCTGCTAGGACCTCTCTTCAACTCGAAAATAAGCTCATACAGGACTCTTCCGAAGCGCACTCGTCTGAACTTTGACATCCACGTTGTCTCGCAGGTTCAATGCATCCTCATTATCGCACTCGCGTTCCCCGCCTTTTTCGACCCTGTGCTTCAGGCTGACCATTTGTTTGCATACTCTCCTTACGGAGGTTTGGTTTATGCATTTGCAGTTGGATATTTTGCGTGGGATACTTATATTAGCGTCAAGTATATCAAGTGGTTTGGCGTTGGCTTTGCTATCCACGGAATTGCCTCTCTCATGGTGTTCACACTGAGCTTCGTAAGTCTCCTCTTTCTCTTTATTTGATTATTTAACTAATTGGCACAGCGCCCCTTCCTTATGTACTATGGTCCAGTGTTTCTCATGTTTGAAATCTCAACGCCGTTCCTCAACACACACTGGTTCGCCTCCCATCTTCCCCCCAACACAATCCCCGAAAAGGTCCAAATGATCAACGGCGTCCTCTTACTCCTCTCGTTCTTCCTCGCGAGAATTGTTTGGGGTTTTGGATCTGCTGGTGTTCTTATTTACGATATTTATCAGTCATATGGGGATGAGCGTCTGCCTCTTTGGCTCCCGTCGGTCGTGTTGGGCTCCAACCTCTCTCTGGACTGTCTTAATGTGAGTTAGTAAATGTGACTACCTTCTTGAAAAATACTGATTTTATTAAGGTGTACTGGTTCTCAAAAATGATCAAGGCCGTTCAACGAAGACTGGAAGCCAACAAGAATCACAAGCCCGACAAGCCGGATTTGTTGGACGAAGAAGAGGATATCAAAGGGCACAAAATGGAATGACTCATTGTCACTCAGGCAGAAGTCTGAGTGTTTATAGTTTATATGCTGATTTCTCTTTAGACGTTTATTTGCAATCGTAAACAACAACTTCGGTTATTGCTATATATTCATTACTATGTACAAAAACATTGAGAGGAGATAGTGCTCCAACAACATAAGCAAATACACATATAAACTTCTATACTGTAATATGTACAAATTCATACTTGATGAATAAGAATCCAAGGCATCAGCAATGATTTAGTACCTTCTAAAATTCTAAGGCATCAGCACTTGAGATTTAGCACTTGAAGACGCAACTTTCGCGCCCGACTTTTGTAACATCTCAAGTACTTCTGCTCTTGGCTTTCTCAATCTCGCGCATAAAACAAGAACCTCAGTCAAAAGCGCCAAACTTCCTGCTTGATGAGCAGCGGCAAGGGGGATCGGCACCAAATACCATAAAGTCGTGATACCAAGAGCGACTTGCAAAAACACAAACCCAATCACGCCATGCGAAGCTTTAAAGACTGTTTTAGGTAGCAGTCCTTTCTTATTCAACATTGTCGAGTAAATATGATATCCCACGATAGAGCAGAATGACGTAGTCGCAAGGATACGGTGTTCTAGCTGGACTGTAACTGGGTTTTCGAGCATGTTGCGCCAGATCAAATCAGAATCGTCGCGCGCTCGGGAGTAGAATGTTGAAAAAATTTCGGGTGTGGGTGGGATAATGCTTTCGCCCATGTAAGGGAATTCATTGTAAATCAAGCCAGCATCAAGTCCAGCCACGAACGCGCCTCACGAAAGAGTGTTAGTACCACCGCATCAAATATAAATACACAAATAAACATACCAGACATGGCTGTGGTAAACACTAAAGCCAGCAAACCAGCTGCCAGAATCTTGTATTTCTTCAAAACAGGATTATTCAGCTGCGAAAACAAAGTCAATGCTTGCTTTGGATCCTTTGTCCATCTATTCTCTCTCAAAACCTCAAGTCCAGTCCATAACATCGACAGATAAACAATAAACGCAAGACCAAGATGGGTAGCTAATCTGTACTGCGAAACACGTGGATGGGTGTCCTTGTACTTTCCATCAATCCCATCATCATCCAAGAAATGATCCGAAAGACCAGATTTGACCATCCACCAGCCGATGAAACCTTGGAATCCGATTAAACCAGCGATTCCTACTATCCGTCGGGCAACGCGAGATGAGACTCTGCCGCGAGCGATGAAATATATACCGGGAAGAACGAATGTGAGACCGATCATACGGCCCCAAAGACGATGGGACCACTCCATGAAGAAAATGAATTTGAACTCGTCGATTGTCATATTTGAATTCAGCAGTTTAAACTCGGGTGATTTTCTGTACTTGTCAAATTCCTCTTCCCAGTCTTTTTGAGTCAGCGGAGGGATGGAGCCGGTTACTGGTTTCCATTCAGTGATTGAAAGACCAGATTCAGTGAGACGAGTAAGCCCACCGATAACGACGATTCCAAATACAAGGAACGAAGAACCTATGAGCCAGATTCCAACTGACCGTTGCGAAATAACTCGCTTCGTCTTTGGCGCGGATGTCGCTGCCATGGCGGCAGCTTCACGGCATACTCTCGCGGTAGAAAACATTCGCGCTGTCGAGAACAGCCGACTCGAAGAAGACTCAGATCTCATTCCCACATGAGCAAGCCCCTTCGCCAGACCACTACCTCCCCCAAATCTGAATCCAATTGCTGCAGGTTTCCCGCCAAACACACGTCTGCTAAGCTCATTGTTGGCAGTGGATACTCGTGAAGACGGCAGGGAGCAGGGCGCAATCGAGTCGGCCGGTTTGCACGCCAGCTTGAGCAAAGACTGAATACGCACGTTATGCGCAAAAAACAGCGCAGGACGCGCCAGTTCTTTCGCCATTGTCTATTGACTCGTTATGTATTTCTCGAACGCAGTTTTCTATTGACTGATCTTGTATCGTTGATGTCTCGAGGCAGGCCACTTTTTTCCCGAAGTTTGCTTCATTGTGCTAAGTGTTGCGCGGTTTTAGATATGTGCTGAAATTGGGAGACGACGGCGAGCGTATGAGACGACTTGGAATGGCTTGATTACTGTGTACACTGGGTGCGTTTGTGTGTCTGTCGAGTGGTTATTATTAGATCTGATAGTATGATTGCAATTTGTAAAGCATCCTTATCTTACTTCTCGCTTTTCACCTTTTCACGCCAATTATGAAGCTACAAAAACGGCATATTCTCCATTTCCATACTTAACAGCCGCGTCTTTAGCGGCATATTGACTAGGGTTCTCCGCAGTGACACTCGGCTGGGACTCGGTTGAAAGGCAGCGACTGCGGTCTATCCCGAAGTTGACTTATCAGATTTCTGGATCTGTTGGTGATTGTTTACGTTTGTGTTGATTATATAGATAAGAGGGAAGATGCCTGTGAAGCCGTCAGCGTCGGTGATTTCTGCGCTCAAGATGTTTGCTACTTGTGACGTGAGTATCCAACTGCGATGGGCAGCGAGAGCAGTGTTAACTGTTGTAATTAGATCGGAGATGCTTTGGTAAAGTTGAAAGTTCCGTTTGGAGGATTTCTTGATGGTATTACTATGTTCTCTCCCGAACGTCAGGGTGGTGATGCAAAGATCTTTGGAGAGGCAATCACCGTGAAGGTGTGTTAACTGGAGTACGCGTCGTTGTCTGTACTGATGTGAGTAGATGGTGGATGCAGCCGACAAATCCAGTCCCTCGCTTCCAAAGCATTTCGTGAGTCTTTTCAGTGTCATTCAATTGAAAAATACTAACAGAATCAGTGCGACTACAACGAATCCGGCAAAATCATGTTCATCTCCCAACCCAAAAACATGTACTCGGCCTGCTGGGGCGGGCTCATGACCACCAGAGCCAAATACCTCGGTGCACCAGGTGTCATCGTGGATGGCAGGTTCAGAGACGTGCTTGAGCAGCGCGAGATGGGGTTTCCTGTTTTTGCACGGGGTATCTCGATTTTAGGATCGAATGGGTTCACGAGAGCTAGCGAGGTTAATATCCCATTACAGTTTCAGGATGATTTATGGATCAATCCAGGGGATTTCCTCATGGGAGATGCTGATGGTGTGGTTGTTATCCCAGCGGGTAAGGTTGAAGAGGTGGTGGAATTGTGCGCAGAGAGAAAGAAGATTGATGATTTGACGTTCGAGGCGCTGCACAAGGGCGAGCCTATCGGAGAGGCAATTCAGCGTTTGAGAAAAGCTACATAGACAGCGTATCTTATTCTATAGTGATTTATTTAGTGAATCTTACAAAATTGCAATGATCTGCTCATAAATCGTAAAGATGATTCCTCCGCTCAAGACCAGACGACCTAATCGTGGAGTAGTTCCCTTCCAGAATGTGAGCACTCCCTCTTCAGACAGCAAACGCTGAGCACAGTGTATAGTGTTGCGGTACTCTTTCTTGGATTCGAGGGACTGCATTCGTGTCTTTAATGTGTCAAACGGCATAGTAGTGTAGACTGTAATGACACCGGCAATAGCACCGACAAGGAAAGTCTTGGGTCCAGATAAAGGTTTGTTAGGATCCGGGTTGGCTTCCATTGCCTGGAATTTCTGCTTGAGGAAAGAGTAAGATCCCATGCGCACGGCAGCGTTGGAGGATTGCCGCAAAGTCACAGGGACCAGTCCTTTATATACAGCCCCAATGCCATCCTCTTTTATAAGGGAGTACGTTCCATGAACAAAGCCGCGGTATCTAGGCTTGGCTCGCTGAGCATCGTCAATGAGCGCGGTCTTGATAGTCTCAAAAGGCGTGAGCGCAAACACCGACTCCAAGATACCCGCGCCAAATCCAGCCAAAACACCCCGTCCTCCAGACAGCTTTCCGTCTTCGTCTGCTAAGATTTTTTTGATTGAGTCGAACCCCAAGAACCGGACGGCGGCTTTGGCGGCGCAGCCGATGACCATGGTAGAGCAGCCGGTGTAGATGGTGCCGATGCCTTCATTAGTTGCTGTGCGATAGAGAAGTTTCAGTGGGTTTTTGGACGCTTTGGTCTGTGTTCTGTCGACAAGCTGAAGACGAGTTTTGGCAAATTCGAAGGGGTACTAAAGATCAGATTAGGATAAGCAAGGACAGATAAGCGGATCAGGGACTTACTGTAATGGCAGCCTCGACACCACCGGCGACACCGCCGGCGACGATCGACTTCCACGGCGCAGGCTGGAACAGAGATTAGTACGACGGTCGACTGATATACAAACACAAAAGAAAACATACACGAACAACGGTTGTTACGGTGGTTGCTGTGCTGTCTTTGCTGCTCTCTGACGCCATTGAGAAATATTTTTTAGTGTTTGACAAAGCGTGGAGAAGCGCGGCTTTGCTGGACGAGCGCGACAGTCGGGCGGACAAGCGGAAAGTGGAGAGCAAAAAGCAGCAGAACGCAGTGCACGATTACTGTTTACGTGGCCATTACTTGAATAGTTCCAAAAATGCAAAAAACTGCAACAAGAATTCATATGCAAACAAATTTACTAAATAGGAAGGGTATCCTGTCGGAAAAACCCGGGTCTACGGAGAACCACGGATGCGATGGCAATCTAAGCCACTGCGCTCTTCAAAGTGTAGAATCGCCACCGCACTCCAGGCTGCCCGCGTGCGCTCCAGCTCAGACTGTCTGCGCTGCCTCGTCGTCCTCGTCCTCCGAGTGTTCTTCCCCTCCTTTCCCGGTCTTCTTCCCCGCAAACCACCCCTCCTTCCTCGCCAGAACTTCGCAGCAATGCCGCCTGCAACCTCGTCGGCATCCGGGACCGTCACGACGGCGTCCGGCATCACGCTCAACATGACCGCGGCCATGGCTCGCAGCAGCGGCATCAGCGTTAGTGTCCTTCTTTAGCTGTGTTTGATGATCGTGTCTGGGTCTTGCTAACCTTTGCTTGTTGTTCTGTGTAGCTGCGGACAGGAAGACCAAAACGCAAGAAAGCTTCCCGCGCCTGTTTTCACTGCCAGAAAGCGCATCTGACCTGTGACGATGCAAGACCCTGCCAGCGATGCGTCAAGCGCGGTCTCTCTGCGACCTGCCAGGACGGCGTGCGGAAGAAAGCAAAGTATCTCCATGATATACCTGCTGACTCTGATTCTGCATCGAAAAAGACCGGACATGCTGGTAGTGCGAGCACTAATTCCAGTAGAAATATCAAATCTGCAGTCAGGGGTGGGCAGCGCACGCAGACTCCAGACAACGAAGAAGAGCACAGCACAAATAGACCGCTGCTGCCTGCTCATGGAACCATAGACCCTGCCTCGCTTGGAGCAGCCACCGATGCACTCACAGACGACTCGCCAGACACTACCGACAGCATATTTGCAAAACTGGATCTGTCGGCTTATGACTTTGGATCGAAGACCGCAAACATGGAGTTTTCGTATATTTCCAACATGCTAGGCTCAGAAGTGCAAGATCTTACGCCTCCGACAGCAAACATGTTGGGATCGCAATCCTACGACTACGGATTTGCCGATATGGCGGTCCGCGATTCTAGCTGGGCTGCGCGTGGTCTCGCCACGTTACTCACCGGTAACGACAACTCTCCGCAAAATAGCGCCAGTCCCCCTACTCCTACAGCTGTCGAGCCATCGCCTAATAATTTTGTGAACTCTCAGCATCGTTCGTTGCTCGGGAATGAGGTCATGGGTCCGCCGGCAGGGTCGGCGCCAGTTACCTCTTCACTAAACAACCCTGCTCCTCCACATGTTTCTCCTGCTTTGCCGGCTCATCTTGTGCCTCGACGTCGTCGAGATCCCGAGACTGTCTATGCTAGTGTGACACATCCGTTCTCGTATACCCCTGGCTATCACGGACTGATTGCGTATCTGAAGAGCAGATTCGACAGGCCGCATCTGATGCGTGTCGCACGAGCCATGGCTGCATTTCGCCCGTCCTTTATTGCCTGCACAAAGACTCTGAAAGAAGAAGACCTGATATTCATGGAAAAATGCTTTCAACGCACATTACTTGAATACGAGAAATTCATTTCGTATTCGGGTACACCGACTATTGTCTGGAGACGAACCGGGCAAGTAGCCGCTGTTGGCAAGGAGTTTTGTATTCTTACTGGGTGGACGAAGGAGCAGCTATTGGGCAAGCGCACGTTTATGGTTGAGTTTATGGATGATCATTCGGTGGTTGAATATTTTGAAGGATTCAGTAAACTTGCGTTTGGCGACTCCAGGGGTGCTACTATGATGGAGTGCACACTGCTTAGTCCTACTGGCCGAAAAATTCCAACTGCGTGTACGTGGACTATCAAGCGGGATGTGTTTGATATTCCCATGATGATTGTGGGTAATTTTTTGCCAATTCTTAATTAGCCGGTTCTAATTACTGCGTATATTACTACGTGCGAACGACCTGAACTCTTGGTATATACTCTTGGTATATACTTTCTTCATTTTTTTCGTTTTGGGATTTGGGATTGATTGTTTGGGCATTTTTTTGGGTGTTTTATTGCTGTTGAGCTTCCTAATGTCGAATTAATTCAAAAGTTAATGCTACTAGTTTTAAATCTGAAAACCCGACGTAAATATAAAATTCTATCACTCAACAACTAATGCGTCTATTAATCAGTCCAAAAATCGGCCTCGGCAATTTTCTTCATCTCATCCTCTGCCAACTTCTCCTTTGCGACTCTGATATCATTCATGATCTCTTCAATCAGCGCTTCAACGCTGACGAAGTTCGACTCGGGACGGATGTATCCTAATACGGCAAGTTTTATCTTTGAACCGTAAAACTGCGCTGCAAATTTATGAACAATATGTACCTCAGCGCTAGGTTCTTTGTTCCCATAGAACGGGTTCCAACCGAGGGACATCACCATCGGCAAGACCTGTGCGTCTGGGCCGTCGATGATCGTCGTCGAGCTCGAAATCCTGTTCTCTGGCGGCGTGGTCGCGCTTCCTTCGTCCGTTTTCTCGGGCTCTAGCCGCGTTAGAGTGCCGTACGTCCCCGAGACTTTGCAAAGACCGTAATAGATCCCCGTTTTGCCATGAGGAATCCCGGACGCCAGCAGCGCCTCAGAAGGGATGTTCGCAGTAGGAATCCCAAGCTCACTTGACCCTCGTCCGAAGCCGCCAATCACATGTGAAGAAATATACACCGGATACGGCGCCTCTAATGACATTATGTGTGTATTCTCGCTTTCCTGGGGGTTGGTCGGGGGGAAGTGGAGAGTGTGGTGGAAGCAGACGGGGCGATATCAATTGACTCCGCCGGAGTGTGTGCGGCGCAGATGTCATCCCCGAAGTTTCTGACTCTTGTGTGTATTACTGATAATAGCAGATAATCAGCATTATAGCAGTGGCAGCTATTAAACAGCATTATAGCAGCGGCGGCTATTAAACAGGAAGATATATTGCAAAATTAGTGGGATTAATTTATATGAACAGTATTGACACAAATTGTATTATAGTACATGCAAATACAAAATTACAACAAATATAAAAACATGCAAAACTAGACACTACACAACAGAAACAGCTCAAATTCCAGAAACTAAAAAGAAAAAAATAGAGGAAAAAAAAACCCACAATGCTTTGAACTGAACTAATTTACTTTCGACTGAACGTACTTCCTCACAGCTCTATACCGTCAAAACACTTTCGCCCAATATTTTCAATATCTGGCTTTTATAGTAAAAGAGAATTATGCTCCGTTAGTAGCAGCAGGCGCGTTTGGACGCTTGAGCGACAACGGGTATGGGAATGGCTCATTTTCATCTTCCTCTGGAAGTTTAAATCCGACATAATCATCTGTATCAAGACCTTCTCTGACTTCCTGCAACGATCCAAAATCGCCGGGGGTCATCATACCAGACCGGTCCTTAGGCGAGGCTTGTGCGGATAAAGGTCTCGAAAGTTTCATCTCGGTACCGTCGAAGAAGTTGTAGTCTTCGTCATCATCGAAAGAAGACGAGTACGCACGCCGTAATGCGAGTTGACGAGCTTTGACGTATTCGAGTCCCATGCGCTTCCAATCAAGCAAATCTGAAAGTCGCTCGGTACGGTTACGCTGGTTAATACGCTGACGACGGGACTTGAGAGAAAACTGAAACATGTAATCGGTGAGCTGGTTGATTGAGTCGTCAATACCCTTCGAACGACGATCAACAATGTAAATTCCGTAGTCGGAAGTGTTCTCAATTAACTCCTCCATGTAGCAACCAAATCCTGAGAGATTGGTCGTGATAGAAGGAACACCCATGACAGTACACTCTGCAGGAGTATAACCCCAAGGCTCATAGTACGACGGGAAAACACCAAGATGACATCCACGGACAAAGTCGTCATAGTCAAGGGACAGAATAGGGTTGTTGCTGTTGAGGAACTCGGGATGGAACACGATCTTGACGCGGTCCGAGGAGTTGTTGAAGAGCTGCACGCGGCGGATCTGGTTCAAAATCGGATCATTAGCATCGTCGGCCATGTTGTGGGTGACAATAGGCGGCATCGTATGCCTCTTAAGCGCAAACACGCGACGCTTCAAAAGAACTTTCTCGCTACCAGTCAGCAAATCATTAAGATCTTCAGAAAAGTCCTTTCCAGAGTCATCGTTGTGGCGAGCTGAACGTTCAAACAGTCTACGGCCAACGCTCTCCTGGATCTCGTTGACGGTATCGTGCAATGCCTTCATGACAGCCTGACCCTTGAGAGTCTCGACTGTGTAGGAGTGTGTAGCGGCCGGCATGATGATAAACGCGACAACAGTCTTTTGCGAGTTCTCAGTCTTGAGACGATGGTTAAGACGCGCAAGAGACTCAATAAACATATCAACACCTTTATTACGATACTCGTATCTTCCGGCGGTGAAGAAATACAAAGTGTTGTCAAGATCAAAGTCATAATGGCCATAAAAGTGACCGCGGATGAAGTCATTGATCTTTGACTTTGCGACCTGATGCAGGTTCTGGAACTCGTGCACAGCTGAAAACTTGACTACATTAAGACCGTTGGGCAAGACACCGTCAGGCTTGCGCTTGAGCAAATGCTCACTTTCATAGGCAGTGATGTGCGAGACGGTGGTGAAGACATCTGCAGAGTGCGCAGCAGCGCGCTCAATGCAATAGCGGTGGTAGATGCCCCGCTTGCCGGCCTCAGAGTCGACGTCAAAGTACTGGAGGTTGTTGTAGAAGTCGACGGATCCAGCGCAGAGGTAGCGGCCGAGAAGGGTGGCGTGGGTGGTGAAGATCGTAGTCACGTCGATACGACGTTTTCTGCACAGCGGCAGCGCAACGCCCGCAAGCCATTCGTGGAAATGGGCGACAACAGCACGGGTACGGTCGTGGAAGACAAACTCGCCCAAGAACCAGGCAACGAGGTAGCCAAAGATGACGGCCTCGCTGGTCTCGGAGTCCCCGGTCGGCGCAGGGATCCCGGCGACGCTCCAGAGATCAGTCTTCCACTCGTCGAGGTGGTAGTATTGTGAGCCGGTGTCGAACAGAAGGACACGGGGAGCACCTATCGCCGAAGGGTTAGCTCAAAGCCGCAACTTAAACTAGGGCGAAGATGAGGATGGGGCCTACCCTCGATAAGCCAGCGACCGTAGAGATACTGAACACCGCGCTCAGCCATGGAGCGCAGGGTCTCCACCATGTACGGATCAGTCGGGGTAAGTTCTTCGACTTCAATTGCGGCCTGGGAAAAAGAGAGAGAGAGGTTAGCGATGGGATGGTTTACAGGTCGCCGGAACGGGAAGTAGACTCAGGAGGAAGTACCGATTTGCGATTGAGGGGTCCAATGAGAGTGTAGCGGTCGCGGTACTCTGCGGTGGTGATGGGAGCCTTGGACTTGATGACGGAGTAGATGCCGCCCACTGGAGGAGGAGTAGGAGTTAGCAGGGGAAGGTCGAGGCCGAGGGGGAGAATAGAAGCGAGCGGGTACCTCTGTTGGCGACCTCGGTGGAGATCTCGAAGAGGAGATGGCGCTTGACGTCGCGGTGAGCCATGGCGCCTGAGGAGTCAGATGTGCGATAGGAGAAGAGGAAACGGACGAAAGGTGGTGAGGAAGCGGAGGAGAGGAGAGGAGAGGCGAGGAAGAAGAGGAGGATGGGCTCTGCGCCCGAAGCGGTCGAGGACGAATCGAGTGCGGAGATGCACAGGCAAAGTCACCTGTCCGCATGACGTCGTTATGCACTGGGCGCTCGAACTGTACCAAGCTGTGCTGCAATGTACTTGGCCGTACTGCAATATACGTATCCAGCAGTAATTCCCAATGCAATAAATCTCTGTTCTATAACTAACTACAGTATTCTAGTTGGCGCGCAGTTCTCAATCCAGCCGGCTGATCTTCCAGTTTCAATCACGTGAATCAATCACGTGGGATTAGTTTCACCTGAGCCCGTGCCTGCACAACGGTTAAATTACTCCTCCGCTCTATACTCTACGCTCTACGCTCATGAATATGTGCAGAAACCCATATATTAAAGACTCAATTACACGTACATCATAATTTTAAACAATTCCAACTTTTGACCGTCTACTGCTTGTACGCCTTGGCGTACGGGTTAAGCCGCAGAAGAACCTGCTTGTTCTTAAGAGGGTTCTTCTTCTGGACATTAACACGCTTAGTGGTCTTGTCGCCTGATGGCTTGACAACAGCCTGGATCTCAGCAGAGTTGATCAGACGGGTGATATCGGCGTTGTAGACGATGTTCGAGGGAAGAGTGTACGACGACTTGGCAGAGGGAGTCGACTCAGAGCCCCAGATGCTGTCAAGGAGCTCGAAAGCAGCCTCGGTCCAGATGACGAAGCGGCCGAGGTGGCCACCGGGAGCGAGCTGGAGAACAGACAAAGTGCTGACGTGCGCAGTCTCGACACCGGGAATGTTGCGGAAAGCCTTGACGAGCGAGGCACCCTCGGTTCCGTAGACAATCAAAGGTCCACGGCGCTGAGTGTAACGACGGCCACGGAGCTTGCCCTTACCGGCACGCATCTTTCTCGACTTGATGACCTTGATCACATCACGGTGAGCACCAACGGCCTTGAGGACAGCGACGGCCTCCTTGGTCTTGGTGAGAGACTCAACCTCGTTGGCAATGATGAGGGGAACCTCGGGGACGGTCTCGACTCTGTGACCACGGGCGAGAACAAGAGGGGCGACGGCAGAGGCAGCGATGGCGGAAGCAGTGGCGAAGCGCTTCTCATTGAGGTTGATCTTGACGTGCCACTTTCTCCAGGTCTTAGTGGGCTGTTTTTATTCGTTAGAAATTTGTTCTTATATCTCAATCTTCAAGTATGATCTTAATATCATTGAAATACGTACAGCAAACATACGTCCACCACGGCACATGTTACCAAAAGCAGCCTGACCGGCACGGTGAGTACCACCGCCGGAGACACGGGGGATACGAGCGACAGCACGTCCAGTACCTGGATCGTCATTAGTCTTCATCTTCTTTTCTCCGTTGACTCTTGCGCCTTCTGCAGTCGTCTGCTATACAGATCTCCCAGCGCTCTAACATCACAATAACATACCCCACGACTCAGCAGAGGTCTGGTGGCCGGCCTTCTCGGAGACGGCGTAAGCCTGACGCTTGTTCTTCGCGACGCCAGTGTAGACAGCGTGGACGATATCCGAACGGATGGGCGCCTTGAAGACGGCGGGAAGAGGGATGGTCTTCTCTGAGAGAGTTCCGTCGGTGCCGAAGACCGAAATCTGAGGTCTGAAAGTGGCCATTGTTTGCTGGTGATTGCTGGCTGTTGCTGGTGTTGTTGCTGGCTGGCGTTCTGGTAGGACTTCTGGACTCGTGAAGGAGGTTTGCCTGCCTGGATTGGGACGGTGTGGCGCCGCACTGTTACTGTGACTGCTTTGCAGCAGTGTAGGGTTGTGCCCTACTTACAATTACTGCAGTTGCTGAGGATTACATGATATATTTGTGACCGTACAAACCCCGTCATCGTCGCAGCATAGCGCTGCGTACGTCCCAGACCCAAACCATCTCGTCCCATCCAACAGTGCACACCCAGCCTTCGTCGCCCCAGAGACTCCAGTCGCAGCCTACGACGAACTCCGTGTGTTTTTCCCATAGTGCACGCAGCCCTGCGTTTGGCGCTCGCTGTCGAATGCTGCTGAACTGCTGCTGTGGCTGCTTCAGAGCAGAGCTGTCCTCCCAGACACGTGCGCTCATGTCGTAGCTCGCTGAGAGCAGCAGCTCTGGTGCATGCGGAGACCACGCAATCTTGCGCACTGCGTAGTCATGGCCAGTTAACTCGTACACGGGACTGCCCGTGGACGTGCCGCCAGACAGATTAAGATATCGCAGATCCCAGATCTTTATCGTACGGTCGACCGACGAAGTCGCGAGCACTTCCGGTCTGTACTTGTTCCAATCCAGCGAGAGAATCTCAGCTCCATTATGCGCGTAAACTGAGTTTGTAGGAAACTCGCCAGCTCGTGGATCCCACAGTCGTAGAAATGAGTCTGACGAGCAGGATGCCAGCATCGTGGCATTGTACGGCGAGTACGATGCCGAATATGTACAAGATAGCTGTTGTCCGTGAGGTTGTAGTGTTGCTATTGACACGGGTCGCACAGGAGACCACTATACCCATCAGTATCAACCTCTAGCAATAGACATGATAATTACTCACAATCTTGATAAGGCCGTCCCAGCTTGATGTGCAGAAGGTGGTCTTGTCCACAAGGTTCCAATTGGCCGAAAACACCTCTCTAGTATGCTCTCTCCAGCTCTGAACAGGATAGTCCTAATATAGACATTAGTAATTGTGATCCTGAGATCAACAGCGCTGCAACGCATACGTACGCTCAGAGATATATCGAACAGCTTGACACTGCCGTCGCCTGTCGCGACCGCAATCTGGTTTTCGTGATTTTCTGACCACGCGCAATCAAACAGTCCATCCTGCGTATCAAACCACTTCTCTGCCACGATGCCTTGCGCTGTCAGACCGAGCACGTACAGCCGTCCGTTTCCGACAAGTCCGAAGTTTGCTGATGCAGCGCATGCTAATCGCGAGTCGAAGAACGGAGAGTATTGCACGGCGTATCCGTTGAATCCTGTTGTTCGAAATGAGTACATATTGTTTAGTGCGCTGCCTGCGCTCGGCTGTATGGTTGATCTGCTGCTACTTGCTCGTGAAGGCGATGATCAAATGAGTCAATGAACGAATGGGCACGTCGCAGCCGTCATTCCATGTCCACTCTGCCAAATACACAACACAACGGGATCACCTGCTCTTTCAACTCTCTGCTTCAGATCCCTTTGACTGAAACTGGATTCAGCGGAATGCGTAGGTTGCGATCAAAGCTGCGTTTCCCGAACAGAAATCCTGGGGCGAGATCCCAAGCGCCGCACCTCCGCTTTTGGAGTCAGAGCGGCCGAGGCGTTGCGCAAGCACGCGCAACTCCCAACCACGAAGGCTGAGTCTGTCTAGACTGCGCAGGAGTGTGTGTGCGTTCTATTAGTATTTACTCTTGGTCTGGTTGCGATTGTTGCAGGCGTTGAGTGATGGGGATGTAATCGTGGAGTATGCTTGAGCAGGTCTGACCTGTCAGGCATACAGCAGACTCAGGTCCAAGAATATATATGTGAACTTTTACCACTTACAGCCACAGCCAACCTTCAAATAATACAAAAATCGACCCAGTGCTTTTATACCAATGACCATCTCACTCTTGAATATTCCACAGACTCTTACTCAGCTATGGTATCGGTATCAAGTGCACTAACACTTAATCAAGCAGAACCGTGCAATGACTGGGTATCTCGAACGTCCGTAAGCCATGCTTGCAAATACTCGACTTTAACACTATTTCTATTCGCATTGATACCTAAGTGATCATTTCCCTGAGAGTCACGAGCCTGTAAATACCATTCATGATGATTGACGGTATCGCAGTGAGCTAGATGCATCTTCTGAAGATCCGTTCGTCCTCTTCAAAATCCCAATTTGGAAGATGAAAATTATGAATACTATTCCCATCCCACCATGCATCATCTACTGCATCAGCAATAGGTAATATTTTGGCATTAGATACCTTGGAGGGGTTCTCGGGAGTCCTAGTAGCGCGCGACTCTGCTATTAAGACTGGAGCTTGCTGTTCAGCTATGAGTTCGGATTGTGGCAGCGGTGGAGAGGAAAATGAGCTTTGTGCAGGAACGCAGCTACTTGATAGGAACACGATACTGATTGGATGTTTAAAAGATGACGGGTGCTGTAGCTCTTGAGCCTGTTTCATATCGCTCTTCACTTCATTATACACAAACGCAGGTCCTCATCAAAGCAAATACAAAACAGTCCGGACAATCTCCACCGTTATACTTCCGAAATTTTTGCCGTCTGAGAAAAACGAGGATCAGCAACATAGCGCCATAATTCTGAATTAAGGCTGTATCGATACCAAATACGTACAACTGGAATCATAAACTTGAAACTTATACACACATCAGAAATCTTACGTTTTTGGATTCAGCATTTGCTCTGAGCTGATATCCATCTGATGAAGACTTGTGTTTCCAATAGTCACCATTGAATCTTCAGCGTCCTCTAACCTGGCACAATGCATTATCAGAATCCGGAGAGTCTCGCATTGTTGCACTTGAGTAGTCATTATTCAGCTCCAAAAACCTGATAGACGGCTGCAACGCAGTTAATCGAAGTGCCGATAATTTAATCGAAATTACAAATATATGCAACCAAAAAATATCGTGCTTTGTCACCTTTAAATATTAGTTGGTGAAGTAAAAGAGAAGGGAAAATTTGCAGAGGATATAAAAGGTTTCATTCTGGCTGGGTGGGTCTAGTTTATGTCGGAATTGCTAAATGGAAGTATATCCCAACTCACTAAAAGGCCACAAAGAAAGCACCATATACAATATAATTTATACTATTTTCAATATTTACTATTTTGAATACTTATAAATTATATCTGATTTCCCAGCTATACGTACAATTATCCATATCAATGTGTATCCAGAACATTGTCGAACAGGATCAAGATAATACTATTCAAATTTACTTATTCTCAAACTTGCGTAGATCATAATCGTAGAGTAGTCTTCAAAATGGGATAGCAAAATATATCGCCAACACAGAATGATATCAAAACATTCACAGTCCTATAACTCTCCACTCCAAAAAACTACACAGCTTCCTCATCATCGCGAATTAAATAAATTACATGCAAAGATTTTCTCAAGAAAAAAAAAACGCAATAGCAGATAAAATAAAGGCGAGCAATAATAAAACAATATAATACATTAATAATAAACACACTAAACATCCAATAATCCAAGCAATTTTTTTTTTGATTTTCTAATTTTCCGATTTTTTTTTGTTTTTTTTGATTTGTTGATTTTTTTTCGAAAATAATAACCAAACACACAGATCAAAGTTCACAGATGTCAGATAAACAGATGTCAGATAACAGAGAACGCGGGACGGGAAAAGAAGGGGATTGTTCATCCTAGGAGTGGTCGCGAGTAGACCAGGCGGCAGCGAGCTCAAAAAAAGGGTATCACAAAGAGTCGCTTAAAACGGGATCCTTAAGAAGGGGACCTCATCCAGCAACATGAAAGTCGGATGTTCAAACGTTAACAAATAGGGCGGGAGCCTTGTCGATATCAGAGGGGTGAGAAAGGCGGGTAAAGGAGTGGTGGAATGGTGACGGCCGCGTCTCTCGCGGTGCGCAGAGCGGAATTTCGCATCACAACGCTCGGGATTTCTGGGGCTGCTGCTGGAGTTCTTCGGGTCCGCAGAGTGCCGGTCGGTATATTTTCGTATGAGCCTCACGTTCGGTCTGCAAATAATGGGCACCAAAGCATCGCTCCATACGTAAGCAGATGCGGCACTCACACTGCTCGCAATGCGGCCATGCAAATGGAGCAACATGAAGATTATGTTTGTGAATAATACCACGGCAGACCCTGCAGCGGCAATGCTCGCAATGATAGGGGGTGCAGGGGATCTTCTTTGTTCGACGTTGGTTGCATCGGAAGCAACGACAGAATCTGCAATGACGATTACGTTCAAACTTGCGTTCTGATTCGGCAACTGGGTCCGGATGAAGTTCAGGCGGGGGCGGTTCGTCGTCAGAAGTGATGTCGTACTGGATTCCGTAACGTGCGGATTCAGCAGGAGACTGCTCTTGTTCGTAATCCAGTTCGGAGGTGCTGCGCTCAGGGAGAGACTGCCATTGTGCGACGGCGTAGTCGATTTCGGATGCAGTGCGTAATTGTCCTGCTTGGAATTCGTCTTCCAATACGCTGTCACTTTCGGATTCGGTGGGAAAATGCGCTTGCTCGGCGTCGTCGTCGCTCTCGTATTTGTCGTAATCAACGAGATATTGACCTTGCTCGTCGACGTGGTCGCTTTCGGATTCCTCAGGAGACTGTCCTTGTTCGAATTCATTGTCGGTTTGGTAGCTGTAGTAGTCCGTGGGAGAATGCCCTTGTTCGGCTTCGTAGCCCATGTCGGATTCGGCAGGTGATTGCCCTTGTTCGGCTTCGTAGTCCACGTCGACCTCGGCAGGTGATTGCCCTTCGACTTCGTCACCAATTTCGGATTCTGCGGGATGCTGGAAATTTCCTTTTGCGGTATTCAAAGCATTAGCCACAAAATAATCTGTGCTAACATCGTCATCGGTGTCAACTCTGGAATCAGCGTGACGAAGCTGTGCCACGGCTAAGTTGAAAGTCGGCGGATCCAAGTAAAACCAGATTTGCGGAAGGTCATTAACATCAACGATGATAACAAGCAAGTTACTTTCAGCGTGATAGTAGGAGGAGTTGGCGGGAGCCGCGTAGTTCGCGTTGTTCGTGAAAGACATGATAAAAGGTCGAATGGTTGAAAGTTGATGGGAGATGAAGATGAGAGGATAAAAATGGAAAAAAAAAAGCAGAAGAGGCGAGAAAGGCGCCTTTTTATACAGGGATTTGGCGCAAGAGGGCAGTGAATATCTAACACCAGCGAAGAGCATGGCATACAGAGTCGCGTGGGGATCAGAAATAGGTGTTTCCGCTGATTAATCAGAGTGCAGAGCAGCTGCTTGGCAAAATAAACCAGGCTAAGAGTCTCGCGAAAAATCAAAATAGCTGCTGTGCCTCGGTTGATTGTAAAAACAGGATAGCAGGAGATACGACAAAGAGCGGTGGAGGATGCCATGTGGAGACTGAACAAGGGAAGCATCCCACGTGAGAGCGCAGTAACATTGGCAAAGCGAATATGTTAAACCCTACGATAAAACCCTACTGCGGTCAATACAATATTCAATATACTGTAAACTTGAATTCGTTCGAAAGTACTAATATCTAAATCTCCGCGAAATCATGTGTATAAAGAAAACGCGCTGCAATAAGATGGGCTGTGCTTGCTAAGCAAATAAACTGCTCACCAAAGCAAGAACTTCAAATCTCAATGTCTTGATCTCTCTTATTTTCTGCTATGTTTATCCTTCGTATGGGTGTGCTCCCGGGGTTCACGGTTGCGGAGAGGAAAGATACAATAGGCACGTCGACTGTGATCTCTCGTTCAGCAACACGCACACATGTACACCAGATGACTCCTTTGTGAACAGAGTCTGCGTAAGGAAGATACAGAGGCCTAAATTGGTACCGAGTGCGTAGGCTTGTATGTACCTAGTCCCCCAGGGGATTTGATAGCTGTTCTTGATACCCATGAGGCGATGGCCGGGATGAGGTCGGGCTATATTTGATGGCTGTGCGCTGTGTATTCTATAAGCTGAAGTGCTGTACCTCTCTTTAGGTGGCACTGTCTACAAACTCAGTTGAGTGCAGAAGATGGAGTATCTGGCTTTGAAAGGCGTGAAAGTGCACAGCGATCCCGTGATCGACGAATACCAAAGTAGCAGTCATGACAAGAAAGAAGCCTACGATTTTGTCGTTACTGAGGAAATAAGTGAGGAATATTGAGAGCCGATTATATTGAGAACTTGCGAGTCCTCTGATATGCAAGATATTTGACTCGATGATTTAACACCGAAATGACGGTTATTAACTTATCGACCCCGCTGATCCTTCCATTTTCTCACTGGCTAATTTGCATGTGGGTACGGTTCTTGGGTCGTTGATCTTGCTGGGAAAATAGCACTCGAATTGCAAGTATATGGCGTGTATACCGCCTAACTTGAGTACAGTATACGACTGATTTGGTGCGTCGTACAATCTGACTACGGGGTTGATCATAAACTACAGCAAGATTTTTATGAAGCATATTCGCCGCCATATATCACTACGGGCAACTTGATTGCGACTGGAGCGACATATTACATTTCACGTGTTTGTCAACGAATGGAGGATTATCAAGGAAGCTAGTGTTGGATTTTGGCGAGGTCTTCGAGAACGGAATTTCTTGAATTTCAGTAGTTATCGTAATCCACTCTCGGTTATGAAGCGACAGTATACGGAAGGTCCAGATTGGTGATTTTCATTAATCATTGCATCGCAATTCCGTTTATGATGGTCATCATCGGTCTTGCGTGTTTCCCTACAACGTCGCCAATGTGAGCAGTTATCATTGCTATTCTGCTTCGTATCGCGTTATTCGTTCCGTAAGAATTTTTGATCTCATAAATGTCATTTTTGTGGTCTTATCCGGATACATGGTCCCAGGAAACAGCGTGGCACTACCGTATTTATAGATACCCAATCGACGCGCAAGGCGAGACATATTTAGGCGACAAAAAGAAACTACCACAGCGAGGTGTGGTTCGCGCGCAGATCTATGGAACGCTGATCCAGATTACTGTTACTGCTTTGTCTCTTATTTTCTTGCTGAATAGATTTGACGATTTTTGCAGCTATACGCAGGCGGCTAGGTTTACTTGTGCGGGCCAACATCAGGCGTACTAAGACTCAGTCATGTGCGGTGTCGTCGGTCTCGTATCGGAGGTACAATGCCCTTTATCCAAATACGCGTTTCTTATGGGCGCGGTAATAGTTAGTCGAATACGTTAGGCGCTTTGCAATCAGTTTTTATTCTTGGTGGAATCCGGAGATTTTCACAAGCATGTAATATGTCTTACTACATCACAGGTTTCTACTTTTTGTGTATATTCATATACTACGCTGATGCCGCAATCATCGCTTTGTTGGTGAGTCGAGACGGCGGGAGCGGATGTGAGATGAGTGCTACGTTGCTAGATATTCCGGAGAAAGGGGATTCTGGTATGGAGGAGGGGTTTGGAGTTTGAATAGTTGCTTTGTAGAGCAGATTGAACTAGTGCTTATGCAGAAAAGCACTTTGTATCAATCTGTAAATCAATTTTTGTACATGACAAATCCCACTGCAAAGTGCAAAATGTAAGGTGCAAGTAGCTTACAAAACACGGACAAAGAAATCCGCAATAAGCTTGAACGCTTCCTGAGCTCTCTGCTTTTGTTCAGCAACGCCCCAATCACCTCTAGCAGCAGCAAATCCATGGAACATATCATCCATTCGAATGTACTCGCACTTATGCAGCTTTTGAACAAGCGGCTGCATAGTTTCATCCGCTTCACCCTTGCTCGCGATGATCTGGACCGGAACGTCTTCGATACCTTCAGCGTCCAGCTCGACGAGACGAGACGGGTGGATCAAGCTGATTGCGCGCACAAATTTGCTCTTGGCGGCCATGATGGACATCTTACCGCCCCAGCAGAAACCGTAGAGTCCGATGGCGGTGACGGTCGGGTACGTGTGCTTGATGTACTCGAGCACTGTGTCGAGGTACGCGAGGTTATCGGCATCGTCATGGTTGACGCGCCAGGCATCGCGGTAGCCTGCCTCGCCAAATCGGTCAGGGTCCATCGGGTCTCCCTTGAAGAAATCGGGCATGAGCACGAGTGGTGCGGTATCGGTGGACAGAGCAAGGTAGTCTGCGCCCTGGAAGGTGTTTTTGTGGAATCCGAAGATGTCGTAGATGCACACCAACGCGAGCGACGAGGTCTTGCTGCCGACGGTGTACAGCTGGCGGTCACCGAGGGTGGAGTACTCGCCCTGGGGAGTGTACTCAGCTGCGCATCAGTCAGTATCTGTGATGTTGCTCTTTGAACGAAATAGCCACTCACGAGTAAACTGCGGAACAGGAATAAGATCGCACGCTTCAACCATCTTCAACACTCTTTTTCGCAATCAATTGTCGTCTGCTCAATCTGCTAAAACGACTCACAGGGGAATTGAGGGACAATACATACTCTGCCATCTGGTGGAGTTAATGGACTTAACTCTCGCGCCGGGCTGTCGTATTTGCACGTGAACAGCTCGTACTCCAGTGCGGCGCAATTATACGGTTATTGAGCTCCGGAACATCTCGACGTCCACTCCCACGGGCCGTTCCCAGTTTGATAGCACCCAGGGAATACAACTAGAATAGCATTAAAAAAAACGTTATATTGCATTCTGCCACAGTATACAATAAGTAATACAAAAGTCCCGTATATAAAAAACCCCGACTATAAACAAACAAATGATGAAGAAAATGCAAATGCATAGGAAAGATCCAAATAGTAAACAAAAAATACTAGCACACTAATGAAACCCACTTCTACCTATCATATTTCTACACAAAACTCCAAAGGTAAACACAAAAAAAAATAAAGCAAAAAAAAGGTAAAATAAACCTCAAATATGAACAGATTTTGCAAAATGTTCGTCAATAAAGATTATCCCATATCGCCAACGATACTAGGCGTACCAATATCAATATCAAGATCGATAGCGTCCTTACTTCGGCGCATATTTACAAACCGCTCGAATTGTCGCACTACTGAGTTCCATTCACTAATCGCGTGGCCAGCATATCGAAGAGTGTTGGCATGCGGACTGACGAAAGGCAACGTCGAAGACGAAGGCGTCGAAGACGAAGAGGTCGATGCCGACTCGAATGTGGACGCATTGGATGGGGACGGCGAATTGGCTGCGTCCACGAATGGCGGAGCTGCTGGCGGAGGAAGTCCAAGATGCAGCGACGACACAAAAGAAGACGAACTACTAGCAGGAGGAGTAGCCAAAACTAATTTTCTTCCTGATAAAACATTGCTGCGCTGGCTGGCCATTGCCATCACGCTCTGCGTCGCAAACGGTAATCTCGGTACAGGGATATGTGCTCCATGCTGCATAAGCGGCGCCGTCGGCTGCAAGGGTGAGAGTATAGGCAATGACGCTGTCGACGACGCGGCCGTATGATGCTGTTGACGATGCTGGTCGGTTGGCTGCAACATAAAACAATATGACCGTTCAGAGCCGAGCAACGACGCAACTCTCGAGGCAGGCGGCCGATTACTCGGCGATAAAGTTAGAGCAGAAGACGACGTAACAACAGACGAGTTCGAGTTCGTTGACGTGCTAGAGGCTGATCGTCGTAGTTGCCGCTTCACGTCTGGAGCCGGATCAAATGCATCGACAGAGACGCCTGGGCGCTGCTTTAGCACATGAAGCTGCTGCGGCTCAAGCGCTTCAGAAATAATAGAGCTCTTCAAAAACTTAAGTCGTTTGAAGACAGTCGCGAGCCCCTTTGTAGGTGACGATGCCGGCGGAGTCGAGGTACCATGCATATTGATACCAATAGCAGGAGCAGCGGTAGCAGCAATAAACACCTCCTCATCGTGCACGTCATAGCGATTAGCAACAATCTTCACATTGCCTTCGCTCTCCGCCTCGGCAGCAGACAAAACTTCTTGTCTGAATTTCATCGAACTGAGAAAGAATTGGTGCGCAGCCAGGTCGCGACCTGAGCACATTATCAGCGCCATACGCCGGCCAGGCACAGGCGAGCACGGAACAACGCCAACGGTACGACCAGATCCAGCGATCCTTCGCAGAGCAACGTAGAGAGCCGAAAGCCGATCGACGATACGATCTTGAGCATCGCTGGCGCCAGGACTTGTAGAACGAATGACACGCCAACAAATGAGACGCATGTAGTAGGCACGCACTAGCGGTGCCCAATGGCAGAAAAACTTCTTCCATACAGGAGGTGATAGGATCCATTCGATTGCATCGTCTTCGGTGGCTATACTGTCCCAAAATGAGTATAGGAACGCAAGAGCGCGGATCTCAGTTATCGAGGATTCAGAGGCAAGAAGACGCTTGATCACATCAAACCAAAACGGCCAGTTGATCTGATCAGTGCGAGTCGAGCCAGAGATATTTGCAAGAGTAGCCTCGACTAAATCACAGAGCATTGCACATGACTCGGCATCATAGAGGGAAATGCGCTTGGCAGCCGCATGAAGAATAGTGGTCTCGAAAAAGCGGGTGTACGTCGTAGCATAGGCGACACATGTAGGACCTGAGCGTTCGAGAATCTCTCTGAAAGCAAGCAGGATACGCATTTGCGAGAGTTGCCGCGTCGACGGGGCCGTCACAGTAGCACGCAGAGTAGTGTTTACTTCTGCGGCCAAACCGGTGTCGATTGTTCGCATGGCTGAAGACGAGGCAGAGGCAGGAGCGCTTAAGGAGCAGCGGTCGCGCTGGACAACACTGTCGATTATGCGCAGGATGTTTGCGTGAATAATCAAAATTCCAGGAGTCGAGACGATAGCTTCATCAGGAGTCATGTCACCGGCTGTGGAAGTGAGGGCGATGTAGTCGGAAGCAATGACATAGTAGTGCTTGAGGAACGAGGCAAAGACGTCGCTGTCCCGGTGCTGCCACCAGCGGTGAGGCCATGCGCCGTAGATGTAGTCTGTGAGATCTGCCGAAACAGCAGGACGCGATGATATTGAAGAGCTGCAGGCGACTAGATGTTGAAGATAGTGGGGGAAGACTGTGGCGGATGCTTGCCTGAGACTACTTACGAGAGAGGATGTGAGGCCGCATTGTTTTTGCACACGTGTGATATCGGTCTGCTTGACGCGCAAGAGATATAGCAGAGCAGAGGCTATGCCAGGAAGGTAAAAAAAAGCATGCGCAAGAACACCGCCGGCAAAGACAGAGACAGAGACAGGGACGGGCTTCATCATGAGCCGGTCAATAGCTAGTTTGAGAGAGTCTGAGAGAGCGGCTGTGTACAGCTCGATAGTTGATGTAGACGAGGCGAGGCGCCATTCGCGGCGACTGAGGATGCCAAAAATGGCTTCAAGATAGGCAGCTCTGTCTGCGGTGGCTACTGCACGTGGAGACGAGCGGTCTCTTAGGGCAGAAAGGGCAGCAGCCCACCAGCGATGCAGGATGCGCAAGCGGCGGTCTAGGTCTGCGGGCGAGACCGCGACTGATTCGGCGGTGTGAGAGCGCAGGAAGGGCAGGACTGAGAGGCGGAGAACGTTTGCTTTGTGGATAGTTGTTCTTGAGGAGAATCTAGAGAAAAACAAGGGGGTTAGCGTGAGGGAAGAGAGGAAATGAAATATCGAAAACACCGAGAAAGAGGTACAGACTTTTGGAAATCATTCTCGAGGATGCGGAACTGTTCTGCACCCACGCGGGCTTCTGCAAACTGCGGAAGAGAAGGAAAGGAGGAGGAAGACGAAGGAGGAGGAGCCCAGAATGTGAGGACGGAGGAGGCGGAGGAGGAGACGGGGGACGAAGCGGAGGACGGCGACGATGAGGGCGCGGGAGAGTAGCACTTGCGTTGACGATGGAGCGCTGATTTGGGGGATGCGAGGAGCGGCGAAGCTGGCTGGGGGAGGATGCAGTGAATAACGTCCGGTTCCTCGCGCAGCTTTGCCGGAGTTGGACACGACACCGAAGCCATGATGGGAGGCCTGGGAGGAGGAAGAGAGACACTTGGGGAGGTGTGTGTATTTATGACCGAATGAGCAGAACGAGGATGCAGCGTGTGTTGGGGACGATAGTACGAAGGCTGCCGGAGCAGCTGTAGTGGCAACGGCTGGCATTTATTGTACCAATATAATGACTATGAGAGAGTAAATCCGAAACAGGATTAGCTCAGACCGCATTGATGATCACAGTTACTTCTTTTTATAGAATGTATTCCTAGAAGGTACATTGAATATGTGTTGTAGTGGCGTAGTAGCGTTATAGTGTATTATAATAGTATATTGTAATACTGTATTACAGTGTACAACAGCATATAACAGCGTACAGCTAACAGTGAATAGCAGTACGTCATATGCTCAGGGCCACGCGGCAGGGACTTGTGCCTGGCCATCTTCAGCCAAGAGTGCTCGGTAGTTAAGTCATACTGTTTGATATCGCTTGAATACGGAGTGCTCGAGTACAGTAATGCAGTGCTGCCAGAATAGAAGAATAGTATTGTATTATAATCGGGTCCATGGCAGTAAAACAATTTATTAATGGCGCACACCATGCGTCACCTCTCCGACGCTATCTACGCCGAACAGGAATTCTCTCCAAATTAAACACTGATTTTCACCGTGATCACCACTCCTTAAATTAGCACTTCTTTTTGTTTGCGCTGTTTCACTGTCTATTTATTGTCTACTTGCTCTTCGCTTTCCTTACTCCTTTTTCTCAACCCTTTTTTTCTGATAGCCGGCTCTTATTCTGTCTCCTTTCACATCATCCTCGCACCGCCCGGCCCGTCGGTCTCTCGTTATTCCGGTGCTTCTCTAAACCTTACTCCTCTTCTATTACCTAATTGTTTCGTATATGATTAGCTAAGCATATTGGCCCTACAACTTAGTCCATCAGTCTCATTTTATTTTACTTTTGCTCGTTGCCTTCTTTAGGAAATCGTTTTGATTTGATTCAAAAATTCCTCAACTCGCTCATCGTATCTGCGAAACGATACAGCAGTAAGCATCCAATATATATTTTATGATCATCCTAAATCACTCCAAAGCACAAGCACGGTCTTGTAGTAACCCGCTCACGCCTATACAATACACATATTATACCTTTGGCAACCCGCTCATGCTCGCCTTCTTACTCTCACTCCACGCAGGATCAACAATACACATATTATACCTTTGGCAACCCGCTCATACTCGCCTTTTTACTCTCAATCCACGCAGGATCAACAAGCTTGTCCCGCGCCTCCCACAAGAATTTATAACTCGTCTTGATGGTGCCGTCCGTGACTCCCGCTCGCTCAGCAATCTTCGTCGCGCTTCGTCCTTCGCCAAACAATCCAGCTGCCATGTAGATCGTCGCAGCAGCAATAGAAATAGGCGAACGACCAGCAAGAATGCCTTCCTTCGCAGCCTGTCGCGCAATATATTGCGCTCCGCTGGCAACTTGCGTCGTTAGACCCAGATGCGAACAGTAGCGGTTCATCAAATCCTCCGCATTCGTGCCCATAGCCTGGTACTCCTGGTCTGTGGCTCCGACCGCGGCATTCAGATTCGATCCACTCTCAAGCAATATACTATCAATCACCTTGAACACTCGCCCAATCTCCTTCTTTGGAACACTCGTCAACAGACAAATCTCCTTGAACGTTCGCGCAACCCGACTCTGACGGCATGCAATGAAAATCGCAGCAGCCTCTATACTCTCCTGCGACTTTCCCTTCAGCTTTCTATGATCCTCCACCTTTTTAAATATATCCTTCGCAGTATCCTGCACTACCCTCGGCAACGAATATCGCTCGCACATCTGTGATATCTTGCTGTATGCAGCCTGCAACGCAGTATCTCTCTTATCATGCACTACCTTGTTCTGCGCCCTGTTGAGTTCGCGACCAGCAGTACTTCCCTGTGCACCGTACGAAATCATCGTGTCAAGCTGCGATCCATTCAGTAGCGGGTTGACTGCTTCACCGACTCGAGACGGGTCATCGTTGCCTTGATCGTCGTTCGCAAATGTACGCCATTCGGATCGCGTATCGACAATACGATCTCCGAGCACAAGACCTTTAAAAAAAAGAACAGCATTAGCCATATTATTCTACATATATTTTCACTACATTGTTGTGTTTGCTTTTCATCTTTTGCTCTTCATCCTTGCTCCTTTTTGCCACCAACAGAAGACGAGGAATACACACCACAAGATCCACAGACCATATCTCCCTCGCTGAAGTTCTCCACCAAATTCGGCGGCACTTCTCGACAATCAGGGCAAATTAGGTGAACATTCAGATTTCTCTGAAACGGCGTAGATCCTGAGGACGACGATGACGGTGCAATCAGCCCGGACGATGGCGCAAACGCGGGCGAAACTGCAGTCACTGTAGCGGCGTAGGACATCTTGCTGTGGTTATCAAAAGAATTTAGATATATATCTACCAAGCTAATGGAATATATATGCTGCTTTTGAGTGTGTAGAATGGGGAAACGAAGCAAATCAACTGGTGAATGTCGAATTGCTTGAATGAGAAAGGAGAAGATTCTGGTGGCGAGCTGTGGTCAATATCATCACAATAATACCCTAGCCCTGTTAGTCGCATGAGCACGCAGCACAGTACTGAGTTGAGTACCACAGTGATGTATTATACGTTAACAAATAGTGAGATATATGTATTGAGCAATTCCTATTGCTATCAGTAAGGAAGTACACTTGTTAGCAATATAAACGGTATGCTATAACAGTACACAAGACATACACACACAATATCATACTAAATGTAAGCAAGCAGTTCTCGTACCTCCACTACTATCACCTTTTTCATCACGTGCTAATGCTTCCGCTTCACGCTGATTCGTCAAGACGCAAACCGCCTTCGAAAAGCTGCCACTCGCTTTCTAACGGAAGCATTACCTCGATTCTTTCATTCTCTTGACGTTTCATCCCTCCCGCAATCCACATCTTCACAATGTTTACTCAGTCGATCCGTATTGCTGCTGTATGTGTCCTTTTTTGTCTTTTATTTCGTTGCTTTAGGCGTCCGGAGACGTGCTCTGCGACGGATTCAAGGGCGGGTCTAGAGTTTCGGATGATGATCTGAAAAGTGACGATTTACGAGCCGTGTTTTTGCAATTGAGCGAGTGGTCATTTGGAAGTGATTTATTTGGGATTTATTGGCACAAAATTGAATGAATGGTTACTGACTGACTCGTGTTCTTCTAGCGCACTGCTACTCCCGTTCTCAGACGGAGATTCGGTACTTCTCTCGCGCGACGAGGTATGTCTTCACCTCTTCCCAATCAATTAAACAAAAAGAAGGAGAACAGAAGCTAATTGCATTGCAGACTTGATCACCGACCTCTACATCAAGGAGCTTAAGGCCTACCAAGCACCCCCCGTCAAGGCCAGCGACTCCGAGGGCCAAGTCAAGCCCTGGGTTGTCCCCGCCGCTCCCTCGATCCCCTCCGTCGAGGCCTCTGCCGAGGCTGATGTTTCCGAGTACGACTCCCAGATCGTTGAAGTTGAGGGACTTGCCCAGACTACCGAGGGCGAGACTGCTACTGAGAGCCTTGACGACTGGTTCGTTGTCGAGCCCATCCACGACGCCGCTCATTAAGCGCCCTTCCCAGCGCGTGTGAATGTGTATGAGGAGATTAACATGATGGGGAAGTGATAACGCACGAGAGGCTGAAAAAATTGATAAAGGGAGTTTTAATAAGTTCTATTACAAACTTTGCGTGTTTTGGAAAGGATTAGGAATGTGTTTTTGTATTACATGCATCTAGAGTCTGGTCTCTTATGCCAATTATGGCGCAGCTTTAGAGAATTCTAATAATCACTTCTAGCGTGTACGTTTAACATCTCGTTGGTTGAAGCGATTATTGTGTTTTCTTTAGATAATAGAATAACAGATCTATTATAATCATATGAAAACTCGTAGCTGTTCTTTTATACAATTGATATATACCGCATCAGAGAAAGCGTGTAGTAGGCTATTCTCATATCTTGAAATATGCTATGCAGACATCTGCCTCGTGGCATTGCATGTAGACTTGCATTTGTAGTGTCATTTCTGTTTAGTAGAATCCTTCTCAACCCCGACCTGCATGCTAAGCCTCGAAAATCACAGCTATGGTCTTGGTAAATTTGCGAAGTTAGCTCTCTTCGATCTAATCCACTCTGGGTTCACAATTTTTTCTTTTGAATCCAGAAGAGTCTTATAAGACGTCTTGAGCGTTATAGTCGTCACGCCACATTGCCTCGCAATTTCTTCCTGCGAGCAAGATTCTTTGAATAAGCAAGACGCCATAAAAAGCGCTGTAGTAGCAATAGTGAGAGGGGATCGGCCGACAAGAAGTCCTTCTTTTTCGGCTTGGAGTGCGATGTATCGAGCTGCGAGTGTGATGCGAGAAGGTAGCTCTAATCGGGGACCGTAGCGCATTATTAGATCCACTGCGGTAGTATTTGTTAATTGCGATACTTGATCGACATGTCCTGCCTCGACTGTCGTCCGATCATCTTCTCTGTTCTCTGTTGCCGCAATATCCATAGTTTTAACCACCCGCCATATAAGTGACCTCGGTACTTCTGTCAAAGTAGCAATCTCGTGAAATGTTCGAGGAATATTATTCCTACGGCATGCGCTAAAAATCGCAGCCGCTACTACATTCTGTATAGAACAGTGGTGTAGCCGTTTGAGTCTGTATCCTTGGTTGAATAGATCCCTCGCCCTGTGTTGAACGTGCTCGGGCAACGAGTCTCTATAGCAACATTTGGAAATCAAATCATATCCTAACCTGAAATCTGCTTCTTTACGTTCAGTCTTAATCATAGACCTTCGTAATGCCAGATCTTGTCCTCTGGATAGTGGTTCTCTTGTCACATACTTTGGCCGTCGCTCGTTAGATCTCGAGATCGCTGAATTAACCTGGGAATTGGCAAGCAATGGAGCTGGCCTGCCAGTTCGCAAAGACCCCTGGATAGAGACAGTGTTGTGTATCTCTGCTGTTGGTAATTCATATTGTTGTGGGTTTGTTGTATTTGGTTGTAATTTAGTGGATGGCGGATCAATCATATAGACCCGACATGATTCCTCGACTGGAATATTTGCGTCGGTCTCCGCTGTTCTAGTGGTATATTTCTGTGAGAAGATCGCCTTGGAATTGTGCTGTATATTACTGTCTTTGATATCTTGCCCCAAAATCTCCTTTACTTGGTCTGTAGAGTCCGTAGTCATACGCGATTCGGAACGCGAATTGTCGATGATCCTAGCTGCCACAGAGCCTTCAGACACAATCAGCCCCCTCTTCCAGCAAGCTCTTATATCCTAGCAAAAATATAAAAAAATCACTCACTTATAGACTTATCGCATGATTCGCAGTTTATGCCCACATGACTGACGATATTTGACGGATTTAGATAAACTTCCTCGCACTCTGGGCAAATTAATGCACCACTGCGGGTGTCTGGACCCGGTCGATCGCTATTAAGCACCGTAAAAGCAATACTCTGCGTCTGGCTCAAAGTAGTACTCAAAGGACTCGTAACAGGTATATTGCTATCCCCTAAAGCTGTACCAGTCCTCTCACCTTCCTTCACCTGGTTCAGTAAACTATTTGCGTCCTCATCAGGCGACAGCGACAACGGCATCCGGATATAACGCCGGTTCGTGATTTTCATAGTTCAGTTTCATCCATACGTGCAATTCACCATTCTGCAACTGATGCACGAAAAAGATCTGCCGTATTTTAAATCAGACTGCTTGAGTTAGGATTTGCATTGGATTAATGATGGAACGCTAGCACGTGACGCACACGATATCATGTGATTTAAATTTTATTTATGTTTATTTATGTTCATGTGATTACGTTAGATGTGTTTGGAAAACAAATACAAAAGACGGTCTGGGCGACACTTGTGCTAAGGGAGAACAATCAGAACAATCTTGTACTTGGAAACTTGGTATATCTCTTGTTTATCCTGAATCTCGTGGATCTTAGTCACCTGAGCTTAGATAGAACTCCTTGGACCGTCTCTTGTCTCTTTAACAATTGGTAGCGATGCAAGTTCTTTCCAGCAATTTCCTCCAGACACCCTTTCCGACCTTTGCTGGCAGGCGAAGCGCGAAAGATGTTAATGACTATATCACGGTCATTAAGAGTCTGTTCTTCACGTACGCCATCAAAGACAACGAGATGAAGGTCCGAGTCTTCTGTGCTGGGCTCATGGGGCCCGCCATACATTGGTTCAACGACTACCGTGACTCTTGGGTACTGGACAAAACTCCCCCCCTACGACGTGGTCCTCGAACGCTTCCGCGAGGAATACTTGCCGGCCAATCATGCCCTTACGGTCTCGTCGGAATACTTCAGTCTCCGCAAGCTCACCCCGAGCGAACACGACCGTCTTCGCCGCTTAAGCCTTTGCTTCTATTGCCGCACCGGTATGCACCGCGCTATCGAGTGTCCGCAGAAGCGTAAGGATTATTCAAAAAACGCGCCAGGCCTGGCTTAGAGTCCGAATCTGGTCTTCTGCCGAAGGACTCTTGGGTACGCCCAGCAAGCAGCCCCAATCTCTCGAACACCGGAGGGACGCTCCCGTCCACTTCTTCCCGTCTCTCGAATCACCCCCTGAACTCCCCGAATCCCGAATTATCCTGCCACCTCCTTTCCCGGATGAACCCGCCTCATCCAGCGTCAGACCCGATATCATCTCATGAACCTCCCCCTGATTCCCGTACCGAGAGCCCTCCACCCCTTGCGACCGATATCCCTGACCAAGTGGAAACGGAGTTCGCGGATGACGTGGTCGAAGGTGTCGGTCGACTCTATCTTGGCTCTGTCGAACATGTCGGTGGTCCACGGACGCCGAAGTTGGCAGTTCTTTTCGTGTCTCGGTCCTAGGTCAAGCTGTTACTAATGAAATATTGCTTGATCCTGGTGCCGGTTCTAGTTCTGTGAGATTAGACGTTTTCGTGCGTGCGCACCTTGCGGGTGAGATCTAGCCATGTACCCCGATTATCCTGGAAACGGCCCTCTCTACTCGTGCGAGAGTAGACCGTGCGATCAATTTACTTGTTGAAGTTGGACACTGAAAATCACATATCCGATGTTATGTAGCCGCACAGTTGGTCCATCCTGTTATTATTGGCCTTCCGATTTTGCGCAAGCTGGCGCATCTCTTTGATCTACGCTATGGAACACGGCAGGCGTCCCTTGGGTCTTGCAAGACCCAACTCCGGTCTTGTAGTAGGGTTTTATCTGCTTGAACCTGGTACGAAACCTATAGTAGCTACTAAAATACACATCTGAATAATCAAAAAAAACCCGTCTCAAATATTCATAAACATATCGCTCAAAATGTGTCGATCGTGGTGTATCGCAACTGGGGAAAGTTGAGTGATTTGAGTGTATCTTTCGTTGACCCCGGCCTTGGTCGTAGTGGGAGGATGGGATTTGTACTGAACAAAAAGCTATGGTTGTGAGCAGCTTAAAACCACATTTGAACACTCGAAGAAGTATTATAAATTTATAAAAAGATGTGCTATATTTAAATCAAATAATTTTGCATTTCAATAAAATTAGCAAAATGGAATAACAAAGATAAATACACTGTTCACTCCTTTTCAACCTCATAGACAGCTTCAAAACCTGTGAACAACAAAAACACACATACAAGAACATCCACCAACCAACAAAATCACAAAATCAACGAACTAGCAGAAATACTATAACAAGAAAAAGATTAAATTCAAATGTAAATAAAAATAACACTATTTATTAAAATAAAAAAATTTATAAAACGTTTCTTCTTCTCCCACATTCAAAAGCGATATTACCAAGTAATCTGATCGAATCTGTCATCTTCCTCCTTCTGCGCATTAATGTACTGCAAAGTTCTCTCGAAATGCTTTCTCGGCGAATCTGTCACCGACGCGTCAACTGTACTCGACAAGTTCGACATGATAAGCGATATCAGACCATTAACGTATTTAACGGTGACAACCTCACATCCACGGTCAAAATAGTACACATAACGATTTAGAATCTCCACAAAAAGCTCGATAGAAACGGCGGAATCCATACAGGCGTCGGCAACACGCAGAGCACGTTGAAGACACTCGAGAACACGCTTGCCGTCTCTGTACAAAGGAGTCTTTCCTTCCTCTTCGCCGCGAGAGGGGATCTCGACAGCCCACCACAAGTGACTGGCAAAGTAAACCGCACGGCATTGATCGGGTTTCTTAAGCAGCTTCGAACCAAAGAGAGCATTCTTGGTGATGAGAGTTTCATAGCTCTCCTTTGTGAAATTGCGAGTGCCGTGAAGAGCACCGGCGATGATGCTCAGAGCTTGGAACTGTGCGCGAGAGTCTGTGAGCGCCTCCTCAAAGACAATGTACGCCTGAGCAAAGAACTCGTACGCGACTTCCTCGGACTCAACTTGGTCCGCAATCTGTCCGCAGAAGACGTACAGACGCAAACAAGTATCAGCCGAGGTACCAGCCGCATACATCTCTGTGATGAGCTGATGCGAGAACTTGAAAACCGCGACAATCTTCTGCGCATATGCGTTATCGACAAATCTCTTGCCCCAATAGGTCTGTACAAGCTTAACAGACGAGGTCACAAGAGCAGGGAAAGTGTACTTGATACGATCACCACCCTCAGCAAATGCCTTCTTAGCAAGTTGTAGCATTCTGAATTGCACATCTGGTATATCTGACTCAATCAAATGCACCATCCGTGCCAGCCATCCCTGCTCCTCAACTGTCTCCTCCGTCTCCGCATCTTTCCGCTTCGACGACGGCGCATTACCGTTAAGCTGTCCAACAGGGGTGGGAGTGCCACTCGCGCTTCCGAACGGCGCAGCAGGCTGCTGTCCTTCCTTGATAATAACACGCAACAACTCAGCAACACCTTCGACGTCCTCGGGTGCCTCGAGCTTTGTGTAGTTTTTGAGAATCGAGTGCGCAACAGCCGCCGCGATTGAGCGGCGCGTGGCATACGACTGTGCGTGCAACAAATGCAGATAGTTTGGAATCGCGAGCACGTTAAGAAGCGACTTGTATGAAGAAATAGGTGCAAGCAACAGAGCTAGAATATTGTTCTTGGCAGGAGGCGAGTGCAAATCAGCGTTATCCTTGTACTCCTCGCACTTCTCGAGGGTGAAAGCCATGATTTGGTCAATGTACTCGAGCTCAGCCGGGTAGCAGTTCAAGCACAAGTTAGTCAATGAAACTAAGAGAGCAGTGACGTCTCCAATTGGAAGATCCGGACGGGCTTTGATAAGAAGCTGAATCTGCTCGAAAAAGACCTCAAACAGACGAATCTCCTCAAGCAAGTCGCGCGACTCGACAACAGGCTTGTCGATAATGAGGACTTTGCGGCCAGCAGCGGCATTAGGAGCAAACTCCTTGATCGGGTCAAGGTCATCGTCCTTGCCAAACAGTCCTCCATCAGAGCTCGAGTCATCAGCAACATCCTCCTCCTCCGCAGGAGCCTCGTTATCAGCATTCTCGGCCTCCGAGTCTGTGGTCTCGGCAGTGGAGGCATCAGTTGCGTCGGTTGCATCAGATTCCTCGGTCGCAGTAGTCGAGTCGCCCCAGTCTCCATCCAGAACTGGCATGGGCGGTGCAATCGATTTCTCAGCCTCGACCTCGGCGCTGACTGGCGCCGCTGTCTCCTCCACGGTGTGATCTTTGAACAAACCGTACTCTTCCGCCAAATCGCCCTTGAATCGGATGCGTCTGACAGCCGCAGTGAGCTTCTTCATCTGAGCCTCCTCTCTCTCCCTGCGAACCTCGGGAGATACCGACTCGGATTCGCGATTGGCGTAGGCCGCAAGACGGTCGATCATAGAAATAACAATGTTCTTGACATTCACGCCCGGGTTGAGCTTACCAGTTGCTGACAGGAAAAGGTCGAGAGTTTGTAGGTGGAAATCGTCAGGGAAGACTTGGGTGATGACTTCGAGGAGGTACTCCTGAGCGAGGATGTCTCGGCATTGCACGACCTGCTCCAGAATAGCGGGAAGAATTGTCTATAGAACAAAAAGTCAGTATTAATGTTCTTGAATTTTTTTGAAAAAGGAAAATTACATACAGTCTTGTAAGTCTCAGCGTCAACACCGTCAAGCTGACTTAGACGGACCAAGTTGCTACCGATAAGAATCTGCAACTCCTGACGCTCCTTCATACGTTTCTCACGTTCCCGACTGTGTCCTTGGTGCTGAAGACGGACCCAGAGTTTGTTCATTTCGATGAAGTTGGTGATAACAAAGTGAATTGAGTCGGTCAAGTTTCCCTCAGGACCATCACTGTCGCCTACGGGCAAGCAGTCTCGTGACTGTCCGGACAGGTAATAACGAAGGAAGAGACCACGGATTGGATGTTGCACACCACGGCACATTTCCATCATATCCTTGAGGATCTCTTTGACGGGAGCCTCGGGGACGGACATATATACGGTTCCGACAGTTACCATGAGGTAGAGACGAGGAAGAATGTTTCCTAGATAATGAAGCCGCGTCAGCTCAGATGCTATTGTGCAGAAGAAACCTTCGAACGCGTTTGAATCATAGAAGAATATAAAAAATTCGGTAACAAGAAACATTAAAAATGTTCGATAGAATACAAACACGTCAAAGGCGAATAGAATGCAAGTGTAGGAGCATACCAGCGTACTGAACCAGTTCGTATAAGTCCGCAAGATGGTTGTTCGGGTGGTTGTCTTTAAGATAAACAGAGAGATTTCTCATAGAGTCAAAGACGGACATGTAGAGCTCATAGTACTGCTTTGGACCCAGAGACGAGGTGCGCAGCTCTGAGAGCATGGAAGAAGCATGCTTGAGGGCGTCCATGAGCTTGCCCTTCGACTCGAGGTTCTTGAGCATTAGATGCGACTGCTGGCGCACCACGCTGAGGGCATCCTCCAGCAGACGCGCCTGCTCCTCCTTCGATGGAGCTGGGATTGGGGTCGACATCTGTGGGGAAGCTGAAGGAGGGATGGTGGAGAAACAAAGAGGGCCTCTAAGGATAACAGTGGTAATACGAGGAGAGGCGGTGAGGGGAGAGCCGGCTTTGGAGAGGCGATTAGAGAACCGCAACCCTATTGCTCAATATCTGACTGTTGATGGGCGATAAGTTCGCGATTGGGCCGGATTTTGGCACCGCTAGGACTATTGGAAAGTGCAGATGACAGATAGATATTATGTTTGTGTTGTTTTATTTAACAGGAGAACTAGTTCAGTTGACGCTCAGAAAGAGCAATGCCAGAGTGCACGCACAGCTGAGCACTCACTAGATAAAGCTGCACGTGATTTACACGTGATCTATGATCATTGCCAGACAAGAAATTGACCCAAAATAGTAGAACCAGACATGCTCATCGTCTCCGCCTCAAGAGCGCAGAGAAAACAGGAAGATCCGAAGATTTCGAAGCAGTTATACACGCGAGATCTGATTGAATAGAAAGAGAGTCACTGTTGTGGTTTATTATTCAATTGAGCGCGTATTAGCAGTTAATTTGCTATTGTTCCACTATTCGGAGAAGTGATTTGATTCTGCTTCAAGATGGGTGTGTTCAGCCCCGAAGTCATTTCAAGAAACTACAACCATACATTCTAACATATCCTCTCTCAATTCTAGGAATCCCCAAGTTTTACAGATGGATCTCTGAAAGATATCCTCTGATCTCTCAATTGATCGAAGGAGATAAGATTCCTGAGTATGCTCAGTCCTGATTCACTGCGATCTACGCGTATTGACAACCCCGCCTCTCAAATAGATTCGACAACCTGTATCTGGACATGAATGGAATTCTGCACAATTGCACTCATAAAGACTCGGATGATGCGACATTTAGAATGACCGAAGATCAGATGTTTATCGCCATTTTCAGCTACATCGAGCTTCTATTCGAAAAAGTCAAGCCCAAACAACTCGTTTTCATGGCCATCGACGGCGTAGCCCCGCGAGCTAAAATGAATCAGCAGCGATCACGCCGTTTTAGAACAGCTTTCGATGCTGAGAACGCACGCAAAAAGGCGATTGCTGATGGAACCGAGATGCCTAAGGAGGAGCCGTTTGACACCAACTCCATCACTCCCGGAACACCCTTCATGGCCAAACTCAGCGAACAGCTGCATTATTTCATCTCTCGAAAAGTGTCCGAAGATTCACGCTGGAAGAGCATCCAAATTGTACTTTCAGGGCATGAAGTTCCCGGTGAAGGTGAACACAAGATTATGGAATATATTCGCGCTTCCAAGATGCAACCTGGCTACAATGCGAATACTCGTCACTGTCTATATGGTCTTGACGCTGATCTGATTATGCTGGGTCTGCTCAGTCACGACCCTCATTTCTCTTTACTTCGTGAAGAGGTTCAGTTTGGTCCGTCCAGAGGCAAATCAAAGGATTTGTTCCATCAGAAATTCTTTTTGCTACACTTATCACTTGTTCGCGAGTACCTTGAGCTCGAGTTTAAAGAGCTCAAGCACACACTGAAGTTTGAGTATGACCTAGAACATGTCATTGACGATTTCATTTTGCTTTGTGTGTTCGTCGGCAATGATTTCTTACCCAACCTTCCACAGCTCCATATTAACGAAGGAGCGCTGACCTTTATGTTTGAGGCCTACAAAAAGACTTTGCCTCTTTGCTCTGGCTACTTGAATAATTCTGGAAATATTAATCTTGAAAATTTGAGACTTTTACTCAGAGAGCTGGTTACTTTTGAGTTTAAGTTGTTCGAAGCTGATCACGATGACAATTTGTATAGTGAATCGAAGTCTACCGGCAACGGTCGCAAGCCCAAGAAAGGGAAGAAGAAATCTCCACTTTCGATTACCCCAACACAGAGCGTCATTTTCCAGAGCATTGATAAATACGTTTCGGTCGCCCAGGAGGCGAGTGACATGCAGGCTAAGTGGGAGCTGCCTAGAAAGATTATTGAGAAGGAACTTGACTTTGTCACTACCCTGGCAGAAAAGCTTTCTCTCAGCATGCATGTGGATGAAAATATTGTGAGACTTACTATGCCTTCCGCTGATGATTCGGAAGAGTCTGATTCGGAATCAAATTTCGCGCTCCAGAGAGTTTTGGAACAGTACCGTGCGGCGACTATCGAAGAATCGGACAAGCTTGCAGCAACGAAAGCGTCGGATGCTGTGATGCAGCGCTTCATTGCTTGGAAGGATGATTACTACAAAGACAAGTTTGGATTCTCTTATCACAACCAAGAGGCTATGACTGACCTTTGCCAAAACTATATCCAGGGCTTGCAATGGGTTATGAATTACTACTACAAAGGTGTATGCTCATGGTCTTGGTTTTTCAAGTACCATTATTCCCCCAGAGTATCAGATATTTCAAAAGGTCTTGGTGCTGATATGAACTTTGCACTTGGCCAACCGTTTAAACCATTCCAGCAGTTGATGGGAGTTATGCCTCCCTTGAGTGATAGTTTAATTCCCTTGCCATATAGATACTTGATGCACGATCCCCGGTCTCCTATTATTGAGTTTTATCCATTGGATTTTGAGCTGGATTTGAATGGAAAGAAGATGGACTGGGAAGCTGTCGTCAAGATTCCATTCGTTGACGAAGAAAGACTTCTTAAAGCTATGGCTCCGATTGATAAGCAGCTTACGCCCGCAGAAACTCAGCGTAACTCGTTTGGCAAAATGATTCAGTTTAACTACGACACTTCGGTTGACTCAGTGTACAAATCTTCTCTGCAAAATATTTTCCCAGATATCGAGCATAACCATTGCAAAATTAGCGAATACCACTTTCCTCCGATGGCTGATATCACCTACAAGAGTTCACTTGGTGAAAATGCTCTGCTGGGCGCCAATATGCTAGCGGGATTCCCAAGTTTGAAAACTATTCCTTTTACAGCCGAATTAAGCGCTCGCCACTCAGTCAATGTCTTTGAGCAAGACAGTCGTCGCGAGGCAATGGTCATTACGATTGAGGATGTCTATGATGAACAACCGGTTGAGGAACTTGCAGCTCGATTTTTACACGAAAAGGTGTATATTGGATATCCTTATTTGCGCGAAGCGCAGGTGATTTCTGTCTCCGATGAGCTGTTTAACTACACTAAACTCATCGTGCAAGGTAAGCCTGAGATCCGATCACTCTCTCACGATCAAAGCGAGATTGAGAAGTATTATAAGCGGTCAGGAGAGGCGTATCAGAAATATGCGCGTCGTGGAGTTGAGATTGGCGAAACTACTGTAACCGTAACTGTTCGGTTGCTTAAGGGTCTCAAGCAGCTTGCAAACGGCGCGTTAGTGAAGGATTTTGATACTGACAAAGAAAAGGAAGTGACTTTTCCTATCCAGACGCTAATTGCGTCGGTTGTGAATAGAGATGAGCGGTTCATCGAAAAAGCTGCTCCCAAGATCGAGGAGCAGTACCCTGTTGGAACGCGGGGATTCTATTTGGGTGCAGAGGCTTATGGTCAGCCGCTGCAAGTTGTGAAGATCTGCGATGCGAAGCATGTTGATGTTGCAGTCAATGTTGCCGATCATTCAGCTGATACTTCATTTGCGGCCAATATTGCGCGTCAAGAGCAAGCGAAAATTGTATATTTTACCTCTATTGAGGTCTGCCGGGAGCTGCGCTTGCCTATGCTTTTGCTGAGCAAGATTACTGCTAGCTTTTTGGCTACTTTTGAAGGATCCAAGAATACAAATTTGGGTTTGAATCTGAAGTTTGAGTCTCGTAAACAGAAAGTGCTGGGATACACAAGACGTACTTCAACCGGCTGGGAATACAGTCAAAAAGCTAAGGAGTTGATAAAAGAGTATATGACTAAGTTTCCTCTTTTGTTTCAAGGATTGGCTAAGCACCTTCATACTGGTATGTGAATTAATGACTGCAGCTTGCTTTGAGGTAGTTGGCTAACAATACTTTTCTAGATCGCCCTGATATCTCGCTTTTGTTTGGCTCAGAAAAGGCTAGTCAGGAGATTTTTCCCGCTGTCAAAGCTTGGCTGAAATCAAAGGAGTCGGTCAGAATGGAAAGAGTTGCTCTTGATGCTGAGCAACTTCTTCCTGAAGCCGTCGCGAAGATCGAGGAAGCTGTTGAGAAGCATGTTGAGTCTCGAGGTTCGTCGAGTATTAAGATGTTTAGCCGTATTGGACAGACGACTTTGTTCAAGCCGGTGGAAGCGATTCATAAGCTTCAGCACCAGAGTTTCCAGCTTGGAGATCGAGTTCTATATGCGAGAGATACGGGTAACGTGCCTATTGCCAGCACGGGAACTGTTGTTGGTATTGCGACATCTGATGGACGTAAGATTTTGGATATTGTGTTTGACCATACGTTCATGGGTGGAACGACTCTTGGTGGACGATGCTCTACCGATCGTGGAATGACCGTCGAGAGTCTTTCGGTTATCAACCTGACTACAAGACAAGTTGGACCTAACGTAGTCCGTGTTCAATCTCAGCACCCGCAGCCACAGCAAATGCAATCGCAACGTGGTGGTCGTGGCGGTGGATACGGTACTGGAGCTAGGCCATCTAACGGACGAGGCGGCGCGCATTCTGCTAATGGTAGAGGTGGATCTACTGGTCAGCCTAGACGCGGAGGGATTCATGCTTAGGGGGAATTAATGGGTCGAAATTGTGTTGACTGCGATATTTAGTGTATTGAAGGGTATGATTTACGATTTCTAGTGAAAGTATAAGGCGCTTATCCGGATAATTGAATCTATTATACATTATATTGACGAGTAGGTGTAATTAGCTCCTTGCCCCTGTGAGAGGAGGGAATGTGAATTTTGACCGTCCTTTTCCTTTACTGTAGGTTAATAGACCTACGTATGGCTGTACGTTCCATTCTAGTGAGACTGTAGCTGTGCGCTCACTGCTCAGATGTTAGTAAAGATAAGAACAGTGGTGAGTGAAGACATACTTGAATTTTCCGGTGACGTCATAGATCACGTAGTCTGCAGTTGTATTTTTGAGGGAGATTACGGCGTCTTCTTTTGTTGTTATTATATCATCCCAGATGACGACTTTGTTGGCCTGAATGGGGGATTAGCAGTTGGTCAAGACGTGGCAGTTAGGGCACGTACATAGGGCTTTCCAGGATACGTGGCAGCAAGGTAGACGAAAAGTTGCTTTGTGTTCCAATTGAAAAGAGGACTCAGGTCTGGCAAAGTTGAATCAGTATAGAGTACAAGGAAAGTGGATGTGTGAAGTAAGCATACCGGCGTCCAGGTCGAAGGTCATGCTGGAGTGCTCTTGTCGCTTGTAGTTGTATCCATAAGGCGGTTTTCCATATTTTCTAGATAAAACAGTGTTAGCCTAATTATTAATTGCAGCTTAGAATAAGGAGATGATGTACATGGAGACATTGTCTATACTAATCGAAGCAGTAGGAGTAGACACGAAGTACGTCTGCTGAATCAACGAAGCGACAGAGACAGCAACCATCAAGCAGAGCACGACGCTCGAGACATATCCGCAGTACTGCTGCAACCGCTGGATAGTGGAAAACATAGCGAGGGTACTATGAGAAAGTCACAGATCACTGCAAACCAGGAACGAGCAATGGAGAAGGAGTGTCTGGAGGAGGAGTGAACGCGCGTGGACCTCAATTCGAGGCCAGCTCGAACGATGAGCTAACTCATTACCTAATGTTTCTGGTTTCTGCGAAGAGCGCTGTTCACAGCCCCAAACGCCCTTTATTGTTCGTGCATTAGTTTATTGGAATATTGAGAATTTTACATGCATTTCAGCTACTTTTATTATGATCTACCACATAATTCACTGCATCCACCACAGAATTGTTGTTTACATCTATGACGTCGCCTGAGCCGCTCCTAAAACTCTAAGTTAGATGACGCTTAAGCACACAAATGCATAAACATTTGCGCGGTTTTGCCACTTTTTTTCTGGCGCTGCTTTTTTTCCTGCTGATTCTAATCTTCCTCCGTTGAGCTTTTTTGATCTACACAGACTCATCTCGTCTACGAACTTCCCGCTTCGTTTTCAAGCGCAATAAATGTGAGAATTCTTGTTTTTTGGTTGATTTGTGATGTTCTCTCGATTGCTTTGTGGTTTCAAGCTGTGGTGTTTGTGGTAGGCTGCGCTGGGTCGGAAAGCAGGGTGGCTGGCTGGCTCTGGGATCGCAGCACTCAGCTCGTCCGCGTATGGTCGTTTGGTGAAGATCCCATAGCGCTCTGCGAATTCCAATCAGATCACTGCAGTAAATCAGAGAAATTCCACGTGTTGTGATCACTAAGAACTAACTTTTATCTGAAGATAAAACACAATGGCTGAGCAGCAAGTCCCTACCTTCAAGCTTGTCCTCGTCGGTGACGGTGGTACTGGAAAGGTGTGTTAACATCGTTTATTTAAACATACACAGCTTCTAAATAGCTCTGTTTTGCATAGAAAAATACTAACAAGAGTGTGATCGATAGACCACTTTCGTCAAGCGTCATTTGACTGGTACGAACTATTTGTTTACATTGACTTGCGTGGTCTGACGACGACAACAGCGCTAAGGACCATGCGCCATTCATGCTGAGCAACAACTAACAACAACTTTTTTCGTGTATAGGTGAATTTGAGAAGAAGTACAACGCTACTCTTGGTGTCGAGGTCCATCCCCTTGCTTTCTTCACCAACTACGGTGAGATCAAGTTTGATGGTGAGTTACACCTTGTCTGCCCTTGCTTCTCGCTTAGAAAACTAACATTGCGATAGTCTGGGATACTGCCGGTCAGGAGAAGTTTGGTGGTCTCCGTGATGGATACTATATCAACGGTCAGTGCGGTATCATCATGTTTGATGTTACCTCGCGTATCACCTATAAGAACGTTCCCAACTGGCACAGTACGTATTTGCACATGAACTCGCGTATAATCTAGCAGCCACTAACACTTACCGTAGGAGATCTTGTCAGAGTCTGCGAGAACATCCCCATCGTCCTTTGCGGCAACAAGGTCGACGTCAAGGAGCGTAAGGTCAAGGCCAAGACCATCACTTTCCACAGAAAGAAGAACCTCCAGTACTACGATATCTCGGCCAAGTCCAACTACAACTTCGAGAAGCCCTTCCTGTGGCTCGCCAGAAAACTCGTCGGCAACCCGGCTTTGGAGTTCGTTGCCTCGCCCGCCCTTGCTCCTCCCGAGGTTGAGGTCGATGCTGCGTTGATGAACAAGTACCAGGCTGAGATGGAGCAGGCCTCTGCTATGCCCCTTCCCGACGAAGAGGATGCGGACTTGTAAAGATAATGAATTTTTTTCCATAAAAGGACGGCTTTTTTAGTCGTTTATGATCGGTGCTGATGCTTGCTTTTCATGACACTTGTGTGTTGATTATTTGATGTATTTTTGCAAATATTCTTGGGTTAGTTATACATGTATAAATATGAATGTGCTATGCTAGCTGTGGTTTATGTTTTCGGCTATGCGGGAGCTGATCCTGCGTATAATAAAATTTTTTGCCGTTAACCAATTCTTTTGTTCAGTAGAACTTGATTGATGATATTTCAGTATGTTTGTAGTCCTTTCGAAATAGTTGTAGAAGTGTTGGTGAAAGTAGTCAGCTGGGAGGAAGCGTCCAAAGCCTCGCAGGCCTCGAGCATCAGAACTCGGCGCTGTTGTCATGATTACACATCCAGCTTCACTCTTCACCGCTCAACGAAATATCCGCAAGAATTACAAAAAATAGGAGAATTCACCCTCTTTATCCCAGCAATGCAACAAGAAATAGATGACGTCCCGCGCTCGCTGACTCCTCACGTAGTCAGCGCCAGGGATCGCAAGTACGACCGACAGCTACGTTTATGGGCTGCAAACGGACAAGCAGCGCTTGAGGAAGCAAATGTGTTGCTTCTCACTGCATCTGCCGCTGGAGCCGAGATTCTGAAGAATTTGGTGTTGCCTGGTATGCTGGATGTGGACTGATGAGAAGTGGAAGAAGCCTGCTAACCAGACGATGCGTTCTAGGAACCGGATCATTCACAGTGGCAGACGATAAGATCACGACAGAGGACGACATCGATGTCAATTTTTTTCTTGACGAATCGTGTATTGGACAGCCTCGCGGAGCAAAAGTCGCTGAATTTCTACAGGAATTGAACGTTGACTCTGTCGGCCGGTCCGAGAACCTGAACCTCAGCGAGCTCGATAAGCTTGATTCATCATACTGGGAGCAGTACTCTCTAGTTATCGCCCATCAGATCCGTCCATCTGTTCTATTACCGATAAGCAAACTGTTGTGGGAAAAGAAGATTCCGCTCGTGGTGTCTGATTCGATTGGATTCTACGCACGGCTGAGGATCATCACGCCCGAACATACAGTTGTCGAATCGCATCCTGATTCAACGGTTGATTTAAGATTGGACTGTCCATGGCCGGAGCTGGAAGAATATGCTTATAAAATCAAGCTTGAGGATTTGGCTGAGATGGAACATGCTCACGTGCCATATTTGGCATTGTTACTGCTCTATCTGAAGCAATGGAAAGAAAGCGTAAGTGCAGTACTGTGTACAATCATACTGGATGCTGATCTTTCAATAGCACAACGGACAATCACCATCAACATACGCCGAGAAAAACGAATTCAAAGCGCTGATAAAGAGCGGCGTACGCTCTGCCGACGCAGAAAATTTCGAAGAAGCAGTTAATACAGTTTGGAGAGCAACTCAGGCGACTACTGTATGTGATGTTGTAATTCTTTGCGCGGCGTGTATACTCATTATGAATGTAGATTCCATCTGATATTCAGACGATTTTGAAAGACTCTAGAGCGCAAAATTTGGGACCAACTGTAAGTTAAGCATATCTGGCCATATGTATAGGTTGCTAATATGTACCTAGTCTTCAAAATTTTGGATTCTTGTACGAGCGGTCGCAGATTTCACAAAAAGCCCTAACAGCGGCGGACTGCTACCACTTTCAGGCACCGTTCCAGACATGAAAGCCGACACTACATCCTACATCACACTGCAAAACATCTATCGAACTAAAGCCCGAAAAGATCGCGACTGGGTTGCTGAGCGGACTCAAGAGCTCTTGAGTTCATTAGGTAGACCGGTTGAAGCTATTACTGAGGAGGAAATTGACACATTTTGTAAGTTTTCTCGTAATATTGTTGTCGCTGATGGGCGGTCGTTGTCGGACGAGTACATGCCATCCACAGCCAATAGCAAGAAAATTCTGCAGGAGCTAGAGGAGGAGAACTCTTTGATGAGTATATACATTGGATTTAGAGCTGTTGAAGTATTTGAAGAACGGGAGGGTCGGTATCCGGGAACTTTAGACAGTACAGATGATGATGAGGTGATTCTGGAGACCATTGCGTTTGAGATTATATCTGCGCTGGGAGGTGCTGCTATCAATGAGCGTACGTCCAATGTTCTCAAGGAGCTGTAAGTGGTTGATAATTTGACTTGTTGAGTTTGGAAGTGCTAACTGTGTGATTTTTAGTGTGAGATACGGGGGCAGCGAGTTACACAATATATCGTCGTTGCTAGGCGGAATCGGTGCCCAGGAAATTGTGAAGGTAGTTCCATTCTCCTCAAACGTTCTAGGACAAGATGCTTACCTTTCATATCTAGATAATCACGCGTCAATATGTTCCGATGACAAACACTACGATTTTCGATGGAATTCAAAGTACTAGCGCGGTATGGGAATTGTAATGTAGTATAGCTAGTTGGTTTGTGGATGAAATCAGGTGATTTTAGTAGTTGTATGAATAGACTGCACTGTTTTCAAAATTTATGATGCGCGTTATCAGTGTTGATTGCTTGCCTGCTGAATCGGTAAACAAGCACAAGACAGTAAACTGGCTGAGGGCCGCGCGACGGAACAGCCTGTTATTGTCAAAGGATGGAAACACATGCGATTTACAGAAGCACGTCCGATAGCAAAGTAGAAAAAATAGTCACGAATGAAGATATCCTGAGAAGTCAGCTAAAGTCCAGTGCGGTTATTTTGCAGCATTCCCGAGTGGGAGGAAGCAAGAGGATTCATAGACAGAGCTAGACCTTCTTGGCTAGGTGGCGGTTTCCTCCCCCGCAGCAACCGCAGGAGGCAGGGTAGATCTGTCCACGCCAAAGAATAACGCAGATCGCGGTTCGATGCTCGGTAGAGGGGAAATTTCGATCGAGGAGCACAATACGGACGCTTAATTCGTCGTATGGAATCCGTGTACGGCTTAACTCGTCCAACAAGTATCATAATTATGTTATCATGTATTATTTGTTGTAAAATCTCCACTGTCATAGCCACAAGGCTCCATCTAGTATAACAGATTTAACAAACCAGCAAACAACCAACCACCGGACCCGGAGTGAAGATGGGGTATTTGCGCTGCGAATTCAGCGGAACTCGCCAGAGAGTAGACGAGTGAAGTAGTGTGCATGGATCAAAAAGCGGTACCAGCTCTAACGCAAAGAACAGTCAGACGAGACAGGGTACGAGCAGGAGAAGCCCAAGCCTGGTACGACCTAGTCTTGGCTTCAAGGTAACTCGCTTATCGATTGCGCGTCTCAGAAGTTGGCGCAATTGCGCCCTGAACTACGAGATATTGGCGTAGAAAAACTACGCGAGTTATTAATTCGGTCTCGGGATGTCTCAAATATCAACAATATCAAGATAACTCAGCCTGCTGTCAGCTGTGTGGAATTCACGCGATGTTCAGGGTTCGGCAAGTGTCGGCAGGTGTCGGCAGGTGTCGGCGAGGAAGCCGGACGTTCTAGTCAGGGCTGCAAGCTTGACTTTGCGAGGATTATGTCAACAGGCAAAATCGCCGCAGTGAAAGGAGTCCTGTTTGCGCTTTTTATACTGGCATAGTGTTGAATCTGTTTCTAAATAGTATTATGACTCGTGACTTGTCATTCAATTACAACCCAATAAATAAATAGTTGACAGTAATGATATACTTCAACAATATTCTATTCCTTCCCAAAAAACCAAACAGAAGAAGGCAAAATCGCAGCGCGGTAGCTTCAAGCCCTTTGTCATCCTTCAAAACAAATAAAATCATACCATTCATATGGTCTACAGCTAAACAAAGCAAAGAACCATTTAAGCCCAGGAGAAGGCGTCCTCGAAATAGTCAACGCGTCCCTTGCCCTTATCAACGTTCTCGGTAACAGCAGCACGGCACACATCGGCAAGACTGGCAGGACCGCAGGAAACGACAGCAACAGAGCCTTCAGCCACTTGAACAGTCTCTGTGACAACGCTGTCCATGTTGGGACGAGTGTTGTATTTGACAGAGTAGCGAGGAGCCGATAGAGCTGTGCGTTCCTTGCCAGAGAAGTCGGAGAGAGAGGTAGATGACTCTTCTGATGATGACAGATTCTTCTCGTTCTCGCCGTCATTCTCGCTCTCACCAGTGACGAAGATGTTGATCTCGATAAGTCCTGACTCGGTGAGCTCGTTTAGCTGCTCCTTAACCCACTTGAGCGCTGAACCTTCGCGGACCATCCAGTACAGGATAACGTGCTGGCTAGTACCCTTGCGCTTCATCTCAAGAGCGTAGGAAAGGACAGCAGTAATACCAATACCACCGGCGACGAGCAAAACAGTCTCGTAACGCTGGATAGGAAATGAGTCGCCGTAAGGACCCTCAATCCAAACACGGCAGGTATCTGTACGGTTCTCCTTAGCAGCGACGCTGGTGTGTAACTTATGCGTGAGACCGGCGTGCTTCTTTGCAACAAAGATGTAATGACCATCGCGAGACTCAACGATTGAAAACGGATGAGACTCCCAGAAATTGTGACGGAGAACGTAAATGAATGCATACTGACCTGGTTTAGCGGCCCAGTGCACGGCAGGCTTGACGGCAACGTAGACGGCGTCGCCGTGCGCGGTGATCTGAGCCTTAGTGAATGGACCCGCTAACGCGACTCGTAATGCTCTCACAAGGATATCAAATGCCCAGACAGCAAGGGTTGCGTAGAAGTTCTGCATATATCCCTGAGGCTTGACGTGGTGCCATGCGATGCCAAAGAAAGCAGCCGAGGCACAGACGTGAACCATCAGGAAGAGCTCGTACCAATGGTGACGGAAAGGGTAGAATGAGAACCCGACAACAATTGTCAGCATAAGGATTGCGACGATTCCAAGCCAGTCGTCGTAATCTCCGAGAATGTGCTGTTTCCAGTAGGCCCATTTACCAATAGTGTATGCTCCCATGTTGGTGTAGTAATAGGTGAACGACCATCCGTGAACGCACAGCAGCATAAACACAAACCGTCCAAGCCACTTGTGAAAAACATTAAAAGTCGAGAATGACCAGCCGGTGTAAAACATGAGGAAGTTGTTTCTACCGCCAAACAAGAACACTACAGGCAGCTGGGCAATACCCATAAGCGCGCATCTGTCACCGACACTACGCGCCATCTGAAGTTTCTTATTGTGGTACACAGTCTCGGGGCCCTCTGTGGGATTCATATCAACAAACATAAACAAAATAGTCATCAAAAAGAGAAAGACAATGCAGATTGACTGCCATCTAAGCGGAAGAGTAGCCAGACCCTTGTATGACTGAACATGGCGACCATTGAAAGTAGCAGGCAAGATAAACCGCTTGCGGAAGTTGGAAACGAAAGCGTATGGCTTTGAGCCGCTGCGATGAAATATTCTGAGGAAAATCAATCGAGTAAACGAGATAAGGAGAAGAAGAGCCCAGAATGAGTCGGCGATGTATCTTTACAGCTGTGTCAGTCACAAAGAAACCCAAGTATCTCTATCGAGATGGACTTACCCAAAATATTGTGACCAAACCATGTTGTGGTTCTTTGCCCAACGAGCATCATAATTAGCCTGATAGACTACATAGTCCGGCATAACAGCTGTCGAAATTGGAATAGTAGCATTGACATCAGCTACAGGCACGCTGTTGGCCACGCCCTCATCATAATAATAATCGTAATCTTCCGTGAGATCGACGCCGAAGCTGGTGCATGATTTGACCCAGGCGTTCCAAGTCTTCTTTTTCTCGCCTGGTTTGCAGACTTTCAAGCAAAGAGCATATGATTCGGTGTATGCAATGTCTTTGCACAAACACTTATTAGGAACGTTCTTGCCAACCGTGCAATCGGAGTCGGTCGTGAAGGCTTCGAGGATAACTTCACATGCTGTCGCACAGGCGTTTTTTTGAGTGATAGCTGTAACGGTCGGAGCCGCGAGCAGTGCTGCTAAGGCGATTGAGGTGTATGAAAGCAGTTTCATGCTTGTGAAAGCTGATCGAGTTGATAAACTTCTATAGATAGATGTCGACGATACAGATATATAAGAACGATGGCGCAAATCAGAACGCAGCACAGAACAGAAGAAAAATTATTTAAATAGTGCAGGATGAAGGGGTATATATCAATAAGCCAAGACCAACTAAAAGGCTTATCCTACTGGAGCCGAGGGATGATGGAAATGAAAATCCAAATGAGGCAGGTACCGTAACTCGCCAGTACCCGGTCTATTCTGTTTAAAGTCCAGGGAAACATAGTACGAGAAGACCATGCAGAGAAGCAGAAGTAGTTTAGGAGGAATATGAAGGTCTGGACCGCAATGCACAGTAAGAAGACAGGTGAGCAGTCTGTGCGGAGGAGAAGCGGTCTGAGTCTTAGACAGGCTTGCTCACGTGGTAACGGTGCGTCAGTGGTGAGGACAAAGCCTAGACCTGAGGCAGGAGGGCGCCATGCACAATAAGCACTCGAGAATATCGCTTAGATTTGGTTACAGAGTTATCTTGATTAAGCTTGTCTCTGCCACCTTTGTTTTGGCTGTGTCGGTCGGCAGGCCGGTGGTTCTGTGTTCGTCCTCTGCTCGCTCCTAGATTCAGTTGAGCTTATACCCGCCGCTCTCCCGAAAGAGGTAACGCCTCCCTAACGCACTCTATAAGCCACTGACTCTATACGAAGCGTTGAAGATCTAGACACAGAAAGACAATAGAAAGAGCAGCGAACGCTGCGTAATTTGCAATCAAAACTTATCACCCGCTCGCCGAGGGATTTGCGTGACATCGGTACTTTTCGGAAGGCCAAAATAGACGGTGAAGAATAACCACCGCGCTGCTCCATTAATGAAACTTCAGCACGGTACACATACTCCAAAAAAAAATATCTCACCGCGTATCCAAGAAATCGATCTGGTCTGGATCGCGTTGACAAACAAGACAAGACTGCTAAGCATTTTAGTTTGATAACTTTATTCAGTAGTTAGATTTGATTGTGGTGGAGCACTCGCCATCAATCATTCCAATCGGCCTTGTTCTTCCTTGGCGGCTTTTGCTAATTACGAGAACAGCTATTTGTTAGCAGAAGCGAACCACAGACTAACCATAGCCAAGACAAATCCTAAACAGTCTCAAGCAAAGCCAAACCTTAAATATCATAGAGCAGGAACGCAGCCGTTCCTTGGGACAGAAAGATGGGTCCAGACGAGTCTAGACGGTAGTTTAATCAACAACGACATGTGTACAGTTAGTTGCGTATATGCACGGACCTTGTTTAGAGAGTAAGTCTACCGGACCCCTCTGATTCACCTTCGAACTGTTCTTTGTTTTCTGTTTTTATTAAAAATATTGGACTACTTAAAGCAAAAGGGTGGTCTATTGCTTTGCTATCATTTCACGCGGTTAAAGTAATATTATAGGCATGAATCAGATAAGAGCCTACCTCAGCATCTGTGCGCAGAGAGGCATGCATAGTGATGAGCGTTATCTATTGGCGCGGACAGAAGTACACTACAAGTATACATAGAATGCGCCGGCTGTTTTGGCAACTAACTCCTTTTGCACAAGCGAGAACATGAGGGAGGGGGAGGGGCAAAGACATCTTTGTAAGTGCGCTTTTATACTGGGAGAGACATGACAACGAAATCGTTGTGCTGAAAAATCTAGACTGTGAATGCCCTCATTGTCTATTCGTAGACACATGAACCAAAATAAAGGATGCATAGTTGGAGACAGAAGCAGTGCCGACCGCCAAAGTTTATAATATTATGGCAGCATCAACAATCAGTAATGGTGGTGATAGTGAATGCGTGCGCCAAGCCCGCAAGCGAAAACGCGCAAATCCTTACATCGTAAAAGAACACGACGAAGGCCGCATAGGCTAAGCATAATAAATATTTAGTAATACGAAACAGTCGATATAAAACATGCTTATGGCCTAACAAATTGTAACGCGATGAAATAAGCACGAGTGCCAAGAATACACACATGTAAATTGTTCCGGCGAGGAGATACTGCTGACGGGCTGAATCGAATGAACCACAACGTGGATACGACAACTTGCGCTGTTCTTTTGCATAATCAACAGTATAACTACAAATGTGAGATGTGTTTCTCAGTAGACAAAGGAGCCCCGGAGAAGCAGCGGTCTCTTCTCGGTACTGAAGCTCATAGGCTAGATGCAGGCGTTGATTCTCGGAAACCAAGGGACTCGCCTTGAACCGGACATTCATCTAGAACTTTTGAAAATTCTCTCTTGACACGCGATTAATCAGATAACTGGCCTAGCCATCATACATCGAAATAAGCAGAGCAATGGCGTGCCGTTCACTTCCAGATGCAGACAGAGAGACGAGCGGATGCTGCGGCGATCTCGCAGAATTTTTCAGGGCGCACAAGCTTGGACCATTCTTTCTTTTGTTTGAAAGTTAAATCTATCCTACTAGAGTAGATAACTACAGCAGATTAATCGGACTTGTTATCCTCTTTCTATCGTTTTCGCAGTGAAGGGAGAAGGGATCCAAGTGATGCAGCCTGATCAACTTGTGGGAATGAAAGCCAGACTAATAGAAGACCACTCACTGTTCTCACCACTTCAGTTCTGTCATTATATGTCACAGACTGAGACTATCAAGATTGCAAAACGCAACTGATAAAACTAATCAGATTTTTTTGTCCATTGATACCCTAATAAGCTCACCGCCGCACGCACTCCTCGATAAATAATTTTAGCACCTTAAAAGCTAAGTTTAAAAGTTAAGCTTCTTTTGAAGAAGTATAAACCTTAAAAGTATATTGCTTATTTCAGTCAGAGTGATGTGCTTTCTTTCACATTGGCTCTGATTCGAGATACTCTTCCGATTAGGAGCAAAACGGCCGGCATTTCCCTTGCCAAAACCCGGCGCATAGTGCAGGTTGCGGTTTAATTTTTATCGAGGAGCATGCGGACGCAAAATTCGTCGTACGGTCAGTCCGTCCACGATTGCCACGTCAAGCAATTATTATATTTATGTTATGTATTATTTGCTGCAAAATTTCCACTGTCATAGCCTACGAGGCTCTATATAGTGTAATAGCTTTAACAAACAAACAAACTAAAAACACTTTATCTAGGAGCAGGGGAAGACGCGTGTGTCATAAGGCAAAGAGAATATGGTCTGGGCTCCAGAATTTCGGAAAAAGATTTGTATACAGTTTATTTAGTTAATTTGTCGTTTAGTGGATCCAGTGAGCAGAACCAAAGAGGGAGAGCGTCTGAGTTGATTGTGCATTTAGTACTGTTATCATCACTACGTGATTTATATGCAGGCAGCACTGTTGATTTATACTGACTATTTATATTCTCTGGCAAATATCGTCAATTTAGATTTAATTAGAATGCGTAAAGATCCAACTAAGGGTCTTACGCTCCATAGTCAGGGAAGATGTGTGTGATGAATATAACATAATGGAAGAGTAGACACCAAACTCGCCTCTAGCATTTCATATCCAAAAAGTTAACTTTGCAGCCAACGGGTTCCGCTGCTCAAAAAGCCGCTTACCATCGGACCACATTGCTCGCCTCCTGTGGTCAGTTTTTTTTTTCACGTATTTTAGCGTTGGTGTCGGGCCGGATGCAAGCGGATAGTCAAGCGTGTTCGTGGCACTTGACATCGGATCAGTAGGAGATCCGAGGACATGCTGGCCTCACAGGGCCTGTTGGCTTGTCTGTCAAGATTGTTTGCTCTTGCAATTTGAACTATTTAAAACGTCGTATAACCCAAGACATGAAAACGAGACCGAGAAAGAACACCGATGCGTGTCCAAAATTAATCTGTATCCAACACACACTCAGATCCGCCACCCGACATTACGGATTACTAAACCCGCTTGAGCACAATTTGTACGCAGCTGCATATCGGTACGCATCACGTTGAGTACCCTTTCAGACTTTTGAGACCGAACACTATTTGTCAGATTCAGACGCATAGATCTGCACCTTTTGATCCTGCGTAGGAGCACTAGATTTTCATTCTAGCCTCTCTTTTGGAGCTGCAAGCTTAGCTTAGTTATAATCATTGAATCTCTAAAAATAAAACCGTTCCTACGGCAGGAAAGAGAAAACCATCTAGAACCATTGAGGGACAAAGTCTAGATCGATTTACTGTGAGATTCAGGGTGTCGTTGTGTTGGTTAGTATGATAGCTGCATTGCTTGTTTGCTAAATCTATTATAATATAGAGAGCCTGGTAGGATACGACAGTGGAAGTTTTAGAACAAATAACACAACATAATTATGATAATTGTTTGACGGGGTAAACGGGAGCGGATGACCTGCATCATCGTCGGAAAAACTCATATTTCATATTAAAACAATAAATTACTGAAAATCAAGCAAATATCAGCAAATCTGACCTGCGTCTGGTTCAGCAGTAAGCAAAGAGTGAAAGTATAGTATATACAAATAAGCTTTTTCCCTTACATTAAGCTTATTTTTCGCTCATAAGCTGCTCACTTCCTCCTGCTCTTGAACATGCTGATTCAGTCCTTTGCAAAGAGCCCTGCCAGGTTTGGCGGATTTTCATCCACAGTCATTCAAATTTTCGGTAGCAATGTGGCACATTGATCGGGGGGAGCGCTATGTGAAGAATCTGAGCACTCAGAGTATTCATTTTACTCAGTCTTCTTGGACGCGGTATGCTACCACCGTCTCGCGGGAACACTGTATTTCAGAATGGAAATCTGTATTTTCTTGCAATTTGCTCGTGATGGCTCATTTAGAGATCAAGATTCGATAGCTCCCAGAGCACTCAGTCTTCTTTGACGACAGCGTTCTGCGACTGGAACGCGTGGAACTTATTTTGGTGTATTCTACGGAAAGATGATATGCTAGAATAGGACACAACACATCTGTGTTTTGTAAATTCCTCGTGATTATTCGAAAATAGATCATTTGAAGATGAGTATCCGATAACTAATTTGATTCACCGCATCTTGCTTGACGAAACTGGATACCACCTAACGCGAGCGAGTACAATGGATTACAGGAATGCTTGCTTTTTTTTGCAAATGTTTTTTGATTATTTGACACATCATTTAGAGATAATCCTCTTTTATGGCGAACTGGCTTGATCAATAGGTATTGTTTGAATGCTGCGATTTGGAATGCAGAGATGCAAGAAATTTGTCATACATTATACTCGATTATTTCAGCTGGCTACGAAGAATACACCAGAAAATTACAAGATCTGGATTAAAAGAGCCTTCCTCAGCGATTTACATTCAACAACATCTTATACCCCGAAGATTGCCAAGTCACTAATTAGTGTTAGAATAGATTTTATGAGCTGCAAGGAGTGACATTTTGAATATGTGTACCAGTTTGAATATAGAAACGAAAGAAATATCTAGTGTGACTACTTGTTCGATATTTATCTCATTCTACATCGACCTACAGCTGACTGCCTAAACAAACAATACGTTGATTGACAGAGCAGTCACTCTGGAATCATTCTTCCGAGTCTTAAATAATAAAGATAGTATAAGTCAACATATAGCAGCGAATAGACATGCAAGATGCTACATATCTGATACTGATATACGCATGCATATTTACATAAAATCTTAAAGATAAACGATGAAACTATTCGCGGTCGCATTATTATGAATTTACGGAAAGACTGGATGGTATTTGCAGAATATATCAGCTCAAGAGTGCAGTGTTTCAGCAAATGTAGCAGATAGAGGAGATTCTTGGCTCTATTTTGTACTGCTAGCTTTCTGTGTGATCGTTTCATAGAAAAGGCTGACTTTTCATTTGAGGATTATAATTTCAAGTATAAAAGTGGTATTCTCAAGACTCTGCTAGATCCATCCAATGATTATACTCCGAAAAACTCACACTCACACGTCAAAGATCACAGACAGATTTCGTGATTTGTGTTGAGATATTAAGAAACAATCTTTTCAGAAAACGTGGGGAATTGAGACGTGATGTCATTTATGATCTGCTATAAACGAGGCATAATCGCTCAAGCGCGACGTGTATTTGTGACAGAGCTGGTAGAGGGTGATGATAAAAGCTGGTGATTCTGGCGAAGCTTGCCATTGTGAAAAGGACAAGAGTGCGGTCAAAAGCGTGCGAGGGTTAGTAGATAGCATGGTGCGATGGCGTTGTGATGATGGTGAATTAAATCTAGTAATACAGTATCATTTGAGTCAAAATCACTAGGTGCGACCCAGAAGGACTAAAGATCTAGGGATGAGGCGTGCTTATCTTTTTCCGATTAAATCTCCTGTTGTGCGGTTCTCAGATATCCTATTAGCCAAGTACGGAGAAGATTGGCGCTCGCGATAGGATCTTCAGCAGAGAAGAGGTGGGATAAAATAGCGCTATTTTAACTGCATGCGTGAGAACGAGGAATAGTAGATCTGAAGCAGAGATGTGAGTGAGATTGTGGGGATCTGGGTGTCTGATTTACGTCATAGGGAAGGAGATGAGACATCGTGCCGGGCTGGGACAAGGGTAGCGAGAGGAAGTAGAAGTATCTCGAGTATGAAATAATCGATATGGCAAGTTAGTAGCCACACTTAGGGAAGTTGATTTACACGTAGACATACACAGTTTGGTCTATTCACAGAATGACGCAGATCTACTTGGCGATGGATGATATGGAAGTAGCTGCAGAAGCGAAAAGGATAAACTAACGGATTGGGACACGGAGAGATAATAGCGAGAGGACGATGACATCGGCTAGAGACAGGCGCTCGATCAGACAATCTTAGCTCCTGGCTTCGTCTCGAGTCACGGATTTTTCACTGACATCACAGCAAGATCTGACATAAGAAGATATGAATGCCGTTGTGAGCAGCGTATGGGGTGGCAGGGAAGAGACGGCTGATGGGTGGTGGAGAGGACTCAGGGTCCCCGTTGGAGGACGTGCGGCTCTGGCTGTTTCGGGAGTGACGTAAGTGAGAATGCTGCATGACATGTAGTGTGCGACGGCGACAGTAGAGGAGCAGATACTGTGTAGACACAGAGCAGGCATGAAATATAAATAGAGCAGATGCAAGTTGCTAAGAATAATGAAGAAAGAGAGCGTGCTTTGCTGGCGACAAAGCAACCTGAGGCTGGATGGTGCCTGGGTGCCCCTGTCTCTGTCGCAGGTCTGCGCCACGGCACGGCTGCCGCGGACGACAGGCAGATGACGAAGACGGAGGAGACACGTTCAGAGTGACGCGTCGAGGAGCACGACGGAGTGCTATTGTTAGCACTGTTAGAAGCTGGAATGCGGGTCCCGTGTGGGCGTGCACGCTGCTGCCGAGCAGCGCATGGCACCGGAGAACACGCAGTGGTGTTCTGCTCAGAGCGCTCGGAATAGTGCTGCTGATTTAGTCGCCACTCTGAGTCCAGCGACACGTATTCGCACACGGCGCGAGACGGTCGCCGGACGCAGCGAAGCAGAAGGAAGTGCGCGCGACTTGCGCAGAATCGTTGCCACTCTGCTCGCTATTCTGCAAACAGTGCAAACTAGGCGCAAACCAGGCACACTGGAATGTGGAGTTCCGAGGTTCTGACGTCAGAGACCACTTAGGCTGCCTAAAGCGGACGCGAGGCGACGTCGGAGCCGCCGCTACCGAAGAATAGATGCTGTAGTTGCCGTAATAATGTATGATGTATGTGCAGATAGCAGGAATGTGCACTGCATTTGTCTAATAACACTCTATTTTAGCAACTGCACAGCACAAACAGGCACACGATAGGCTGCGTGAATAGGGGCAACCAGGCATGCTCGATATAGTGCTCTGGGACGAAGCTGCGATGCGCAGTGTAAACACACAGCTTCGCTGACTGGCGACTGTGGGCGACCTACACTTGCCTGACAATCAACTTCTATTTTCGCTATCTCCAATATCTCTGCTCTCTCTGCTCTCTCGTATCTCGTCTCTCGTTGCCTGCGCACTCTTCATCAGCCCTTTCTCACTCTATCTACGCCGGATGCGTATACTTCCAGTCACAGTTGTGCGGCGCATGTCGTGTCATAACGCTGACGCAAGTCACAAACCTTATTTTGCGGATCGCCGCCGGCAGCTGCAAAGCCAGTGCGCCCATATCTTGTCCTCCCCGCCCTTCGCGTCCTCATCTCTACAACTCTTTCCCGAAACCCAGCACACACACACAGCTACAACAACTGCGCTTGCTACTCCTGCCTGGCAAAACGCACATTAGCTACTCGCCATGCCTCCTCATCCAGCATCATCTGCACTCGCCGGCCTCGCCAGACAGCGAGTCGGACTGATCCTCGACAACCGCCTCGAGCTCACCGGCGTCCTCGGCGTCGGCGCATACGGCGTCGTCTACTCAGCAGTTGATATCTACACCCTCGTTCCCTTCGCTGTCAAGGCTTTACTGCGCAATCCGGACACAGACCTGCCTGTCCTCGAAGAAACCCACTCAGACGTGCTTGCCCGCGAAACACACCTCCTCACTCGAACTCACCTCCATCCAAACATCGTCTCCGTCATCGAAGTCATCGACCGCCGCGACGGACTCTACGTTGTCATGGAGTTCTGCCCCGAAGGTGACCTCTTCTCCAACATAACAGAAAAGAAGATTTTTGTCGGAAACGACTCTGCCGCCCGCGACGCCTTCCTGCAGATTGTCGACGCCGTTCAGTACTGCCACTCGATGGGCATCTACCACCGCGACCTCAAACCCGAAAACGTCCTTGTCTCCGAGGGCGGAAAGTCCCTCAAGCTCTCTGACTTTGGCCTCGCTACTACCGACCGTCTCTCCTTCGAATACGGTTGTGGCTCCTCCTTTTACATGTCGCCAGGTATGCTACTTGTCCAGCTTTTTCCTTTTTATGCGACTAACGCCAATTTGACATAGAATGCCATGCCCCAACAGACCTATCCGGCTACGATGCCGCTGCCAACGACGTCTGGTCGCTTGGCGTAATCCTCATCAACCTCACCTGCGGCCGCAACCCGTGGAAGACCGCCAACCGCGAGAGTGACGAGTCATTCAAGGCCTACCTCAACTCGCCTTACTACCTCCAGCGCATCCTTCCTATTTCCACAGAACTCAACGAAATTCTTGCGCGCATGTTTGACATCAACCCAGCCACCCGCATAACTCTGCCAGAATTATACCAGGCCATCCAGCGATGTCAGCGCTTCACCGTCTCAAACGAAGAGTATACTGCCCGCGTCAACCACCTTCAACGCAAGTCGCAGGCTGCCTCTGCCGACAGACAGCTTCGCTTGCCAGAAAGAGTACAGCCTCGTTCGCCGCCGGTTACGCCTACTCGCACTCATGTCAACCACTTCAATGGCACAATCACACCAATCACACCTACTACAGCTTCGTTTGATCAGCAACAGCCACAGTACAACAACCCGTTCAGAAATCGCATGGCATTTGTTTATGCCACCCCTGACGGTGATGCTCCCTTCGAGGTTAAGATCCCGCAGATCCAGGCGCCTGTACCGCCTCAGCGCAGTCATCGCCGACAGCACTTGCCGCCGACCTTGATGCCACAGCAGCCGTATAAGGGCCTTGGGATCTCAGCCGGCGCTATTGGCGCTTCCGAGCGTCTCCAGCAGGTCCTCTGGGCCGAGAACTGCTCTAAACTTTCCCCACAGCCGCCATCGACTCCATCTCGTGGACGTCCAGTCTCGAGCACGTCCACAACATCGTCCGGATCGATTTGGACTTCCCCGCAATCGACGCCTGCGACGTCAGTTGCCTCATCGCCACGTTCTGACTATTCACCTTGCTTCATGGATGATGAATCTGTATTTGACGATTCTTTTCCCAAAGTTGCTACTCTTGAGCAGCAACAACAGCCACAGTCACAGATGCTTTTCCAGCCTCTTCAGCATCGTAACGGATCGCCATCACCAACAAGACGCCTCCGCAAGTTCAGCATGGCCAAGATGATTCCGCGAGCCGGAAACGTGGCGCGTCAGCGTCGCGGTCATGGCCAGTTCGCTGAAAATGGAGATCCGATTGTTGAAGATGATGTGTTTGGCGATAATAGACTTCAACAGAGTCTGCCGATCTTTTGAATTGTATATAAAACTACACTACACTTTGCAAACATTATATTGCATCATTGGGTTTTTTGATTGTTTTTCTCTTTTTGGGTGTTTTGTTTTTCATCTTGATTCATCGTTTGGGATTAGTTTGGACTACTTTCTTTTTTGTTGAACTTGATTCGTCTTTATTTGATATCAGGCGGAGTTTTTACGCACGGATTTATGTGTATGTTTTTTTTGTAAATATGTTATTATACGGATGGATGGATCTTGTTTAGATGGGATATTTGGATCAATCGTTTTTGGGTAATCTTATTTAATAGACTAATACGCTCTTTTTGCTATATAAACTTGTGATCTGGAATAATAATCCACAAGATATGAAGTGATTTTCGGCAATCGCGGATGGTTTCTGATCGGATTTGGAAGGCAGAACATGGAGTGAGGTGATGAGCGCAGAACAGAAAGACAAATCAAGTACAGCGTGTAGATGCTTGTTTCTGTTTGTTGGTTTGAATTTTTTTTTTTTTTTTTTTTTTGCTATTTACCAGTCGGTGTTGAATAGCTGTGATTTGAAGTGGACACGACAGCGAGCGATGCTCATCACTATTTCGCACTGACCGTTGCGGACAGCTGCTTTTCCCACATTCTTTCCTTTCCAGTCTGTTTCTGAGCGGAAACAGTTTTGTGATCCACAAAGACGAGAAAGAGATGCGGCTATTCCTAAAGCGGCAAGGTGATTGGTTTTCTTTACTTTTTAGTGAGTGGCGCTGCGAGAGCGTGGCGGGTGCAGGTGGTTCCTTACCCCTTTCTTGTGGCGAACACGGGTGCTGTAGCAGAAGATAAGAGGGTGTTGATTAGAAGTGCTGGAGAATATACTGCGTGGTGTTTATCAGGTTGAATCGGAGCAGCTGAGGTAGCTGCACAGCTCCTTATCAGACTGCGGAGTCCAGGTAGCACAGCAGTAGTACAGACAGCGTGCAACTCCCACGAACTCCCATCGTGAGAGCCCACCCAGGCATAACCCTCTTCGTTTCTTTGGCGCTTTAATGCATCTCTGATTGGCTTGCCCAGCTAAGAACACAGGCTTTAAGCCTTAGATGTCCGCCCGCTAAAGACTAATTTCCACTTTCATTTCCCTGAGCATTGGACATGTGACATCAGTAAATCCATATCGACGACGCATCCGGCCAGCGATTCATCCTTCGCGTCTCGATTATCGTGTCTTGCTTTGTGTAGAAGATCATGCATCTCAAACAGCGCTGTTCATAGCCTTTAATCTGTACTCTGTGACAGTCTTGCAGCGCGTATGCCTGAAAAGTCAGACAGTGTTTCCTAGGCCCGGCAACAGTGATAATGCACGCCTGCGCGAAAACACTTGTCTGTCCTTCGTTCCCGCGTGGCGCTATTACCTCGCGAATCTTCTCCAACGCTGCTTCATGTGCTCTTTGCCTAGAGTCTTAGATAAACCTCTCTTGCGAGGTGTATTTTACCTCCTTTTCTATCTGCACGTTATCTGGGAAACCATCCTCCTCTAGCTTCCATCTTTGCCGTAGTTGGACAAGAAGCACGTGACTGGAACGGTTTTCGTTCTCAGCCGAAGTACCTGTTCTTGTCCTGTAGTTCACATGCGATCATATGCTCATTTCTTGTACATACCTTCTCCATAAACTCGCGACGACTGCACTAACTTAAACCAGCAGCATTGAGAAGCTGGCTGCGAGCTGCATATCCGTATGTTCCCGTGCTAGAAGCTCTCCCGATCATACGGTTGCCACTGTCGCTACCGCCGCCGCCGCCGCTGCTGCTGCTGCCGCTGCTGCACAACATTTCTGCGGCCTTTCCTCGCTGCTAGCTGTTTCCAGATAGCCGGCTGGCTCAGTCAAGTCGTATTCGCCGTTGCAGACGATGCTGTCTCTGAGCGTACGAAAACCATCTCCGAGTCACAAAATTCCATCGCCGCTCATCGCCGCTCCACTCAACTAAGTCACTGTACTCCATCGCTCTTCCGTCACTAAACTGAAAACCACCACCACCACCAACACCACCAACAGTCGCGCTTTTGGCCCCCCGCGTCCGTACGCCGCTGCATTTCTGTCGAAGATTCTTTGGTCTTTTTATTTTATTTTCTTTTTCTTTGCGCTCGGCTGCAGACGTATCCTGCTCGGCGTCCGGACCTGGGCAGCAGACAAAGGTCGAGACCGGGAAATAGGGGTTCATTGGAATGTATCTCGACTATCACGACAACTCATATAAAGTGAACGATTAGTGCTATAAGCTCTCTATGTCGGTGACAGTTTGTCAATCAACATGACGAATTTGACATCAGTAGACATAACTATCGAATGAGTTTCCACAGCGAGCTGTATGCGCTTGCGCAGAGCTGCACTCCTATAATCCACTAAAACTTAAAGATTTTTAGTTATTAGTGACTTGAACGATCATCTTAGACAACTAGCTTAATCCATATCTTGGACTAGCCTCTCCTGAGCTCGTACTTCCATGTGCTGTTCAGCTATCCCCTAATCGACTAACCGCCATGAGTCACCTCGTTTATCGCGTTTGAATGTATATATAGTAGTTGCAGCACAAGCTCAGTTAATGGTCTATTTTATTACTGCTTTGCCAAAGACCTCCTACTCACTGTCCAGACTAAATTATCTTGTTCTATCTAGCTATCTAACGAATGAGGCGAAGGTTATGAGCCCGCTCAGCCCGCTTGGACCTCACCACAGGCATCCCTCCACAAGCACCTCTCGCGCTCCCCGATATGGTTAACCAAGCCTGATTTCCAAACCAAGATAAACTCTTTGCCAAAAAGATTATTTCAATGAAAAAAAAAAATAAAAACTAGGACACCTACGATTCCAGCGTGGTCTCCCACCGCAGTACTAAGTAGGCCTAAAGGAGCTTAACTAGAGTTGATCGGACGGGAAACGGTGCTTTTTCCTTAGTATGGTCCTAGCTGTCAATTTATGTCGCAGGGTCCGTACTACCTTGCAAACAAAAGCATATCTGCAAAAACATAGCGGTAGCTAAATCCGTAACTACGAAACGCACACTACAGTAATGCTGTAAATGAGAAGTGTATGATATAGATATACTTACTGTACTAGGAAATATTCAATTATACAGAAAATTTCAGGATATTTTACAACCACGCAGGCTTTCTTTAGAAAAATAAATAAACGACATCATATATTAAATATATTGAATATGAGAGGTTTTTCAGTATACTTTCGTTATGGCTTGTTTGCCATGCCGATGAAATTTTATGTAGAAATAATATCTACCTTTTCGTTTGCTGGCTCCGATGCTTTTGCAATCTGTTGGCTATATCAGACGGTTGATTCAAAAATTTGTAAGGCTTTCGAATGTTGTCATGCTCCAAGGCTTTTTCCGCAATTTCTTGTAGCTTTTGATAATTTTTTGCTATAGCGCAGTTCGGACAAATGATAACCGATTAGTTCGCAGAATATCACCTGTAATTCTTCCACAAAGATAAAAAGTAAAAATAGACAATTTATTATAGAAATAAATTGAGTTAGAAAAATGGCGGAAAATATTTTGGCACTCTTGGGGTAGATCCCCCGCTGATTACTCTCACAAAGCTCATAACCTCTGCCAACGCCACGAAGCGCTTCTTAGACTTCCCGATTATACCCTTGTACAAAATCTCAGACACAGCAGGTTTCAGGTTTTATATCATCTGAATGGTGCCAGACGAATGTCTCGCCAGCCAATCCTGGACCGAATAGTCGAACCTTTGACTGGTTGTCTATGATTTTGCTCCTATATAGGCCCGCATGCATGCTACAAGACAGAATAATCTTTTCACAAAAAAAGACAGGAATAGGCTCGAATTTAGTTTTTTTGTTTTGAAAGAGGTTTCTTTCCCGCTTTTTTTGGTGCGTTGTGGCAGTCTCTGTTGCCGTGTCTAAAGCAATGTCTCAACCAGAAGATGCCTCGCTCGCATTATCAGAAACATCACCATCATTGCCAACAATGTTGCTGTAATACCGTTATGTTTGGCGTACTCGAGAGCAAAACAGAAGCCGAAAGAAGGTAATATATACTGGCGAGATAGGTTTGTGCGACTCAAGCTGCAACGTAAGTACCACCTGTTTCCCGATCTGGTAATATCTGAGCACTACGAGTGCGGTATTTGAGAAATGGCCTGCGCAATGCACTTCTACATTTTGGTTGGCAATAATCGTTTACAAGAAGTCAAGTATTTATTTGTGACGCAAATATTCAATTAACCCATAAATTCAATGTACACTTTCACAAATCACAGCAAACTCTTGCATATTCACTAAAACCAACACGCATACACATCAGCCAGCGAGCAGTCCTGCCGATGACAATCTTTAATTCAGTGCTTGAGACTCCCTTACATAAAACAAGACTTGAGATTTTAGTATCTATTATTCCACGATGATTCATATGTCAGTGCTTGGGAATCTGAATCAATTTGGACGGCACTCTCTGTCAATCGCAATAAATACTGAAAATTCTCAGGAACAACGTTTGAATTTTTCTGGTTTTTGTCAACAATAGCCCTCAGTGTGTTGCCATAAACTATGCTTAAAGACTCATAAGTTACTGTCGGCACAAAATAAATAAAATCATCTGAATATCGAGCAAAGGATACCACGTCCGAAAATTTGGGTGAATCTACAAGTCTCATCCGGAAATAATCACCCTCAACCTGTTTGAAGCTCACAAAGCGTTCTTTGAACTTTTCCAGTAACTGCTCGTATGCTATCTCGGATATAATAGGTCTGATAAAATCATAATACCAGATATTTGCAGTGCCCTCCAAGCCTTGGCCAAATAGATGGATCTTAGACTTGTCATCTGTGATTTCGAGCGCATCTGCTTCGGCCTCAATTGCGTACATGTAATTTCGCATGTCTTTCAGCAACTCGAAAACGCTTGAATGCCCTTCTCCTAAAAATCTATCTAAAGGCTCGAATATCAACGGCTCCGGTTGAGAAGGTCTAGTTGACAAGCATTCAGTGCTTGCATCACTATTTGTTGACGATATGGTTACCGTATCTGAGGCAGAGGAGTCTCGTCTGTTGGAGCTGAGGTTAGGCATTGTCGTTAGATTTGTTGATCTAAAAAGTAGCTCGATACATAAAGAAAGGAAACTAGAGTCATTATATAGCACTGATATACTACAGAGTCTTGGGTGATAGTGGTATCACACATTCTCCTTAGAATTGAAAGATCTTATCACACTCCACGAGGCAATGGTTTAGCAATGCGTGCTAAATCAACTATCACTATAAGGCAAAGTGCTGCTTAATTATCTATTAAAGGATCTTGCGCGTGGTTCGGCCGTATCTAACCTTCGATTACTTTGACGATACTGTCATATACCACGACAGATGGTGAACGGGGCTAAACATCGCCCGCTAATTAACACACCATGGCAGTGCTTCTACCAATGTGCGACTCAAGAGAATCAAATCTGTTTAGACGGATTACTACTTGCTACTTGTGGCTTCTGAAATATGGTGTAACTAGACGTTATTCATCGCATTATTGCACGCTATGTCACTATCGCAAGAATCACATCCACAATCAATCACACATCATTACACTTGACCTCAATCACTGGCTTCATATAACAAAGTACTTTTGAATTGATGCACGCTCTATAATGGGCAACAAATCAAGCAATGAATCAAGATCCTGGGGAGCCTCCGCCGGTCTCCCTTCGAGATAAATTCTGTCAGCCACAGATTTCAGTTTCTCTCCAATCGCGCTACCTACACTCTCAAAGGTCAATTGAGGCTTGAAGTTTATTATGCCGAATAGACGTCTTTCAAAAGATTTCACATCTGAAAACCTTGGTGAATCAGTAAGATTCAATCGTCTGCAGCAGTCCGGTAGCAGATTAGTTGCCATAAAGCGTACCTTGAACTTTTCAATCAATAAAACCCATGAAAGCTTAGATATAACAGGCTTTATATCTGTATAAAACCAAATAAGCGCTGTGCTTGCAAGACCTTGACCAAAAAGGCGAATCTTGGACTCTTCGTCATCAATTTCGCGCCTATCTATTTCGGACAAAATTTCATACTCATAATTTCGCATATCTGCCATTAAGTCAAATAGAGTCGAGTGTCCATCTCCAAAAAATCGACGGATAGGCTTAAAGATTGATTTTCTTGGTTGAATACCCGTCATTGGAGCTTGTGATGCATTAGTGCGCTTTAGGTCAGTAATCGTTGCTGAATTGCTGTAATTCGGATCAAATAGTTGGATAAGGCAAAGACTTTGGTAAAGAGCTTCTAAAGATGAAGTAGGCTATCTTATATCTTGTCGAGTATCTTGCAGAGGTCTTGCATGATAGTGATAGCATCCATCACTCACACCTTCGTCAGACGATCTTGTCACACACCACGAGCAATCAGCCTATCATCAAGTGGAATATAAACTATCAGAGCAAGAATGAACACTCTCGTCCAGTCCAAATGATCTCGTCACATCCCACGAGACGTCAGCGTAGCATTGTGCATGCCATACGCCATCTCTGCGCAAGAAAAGCAAGTAGGTTGCATTTTCACACAGCAAAATTGTCAATCCTGACAATACCATTGGCAAACCCAGCAACATACCAACCACCCCATTTCTTCTGAGGATTCCAGGAAATAGCAGTTACTCCAATATTAGGAGGGCTTACGCTGCTAGTAGCTGAACGACCAGAGCCTCCGATCATTTCTGCTCTGTATCCTTCCACAAACCTAAACTTCACTTGTGTCCTGCTATCGATGTTCTCCTCGGTAGTCGTGAGAGGTGTATCCGAGAGGGGTCCAGCGACCTCGCTAAGTGGAGTCGGCACAGCAGGGATCGTGCTAACCTCAAGTTTGAGAGTACGGATCTGCGGCCAATTCTGATACGTTACTTTCTTGTTCACCAACAATCTCGCAGCCAAGTTCGCCAAGATCACGCAGCCGTCTGCGGCACCTGCAGCCATGAACGGGTGACATTCTGTGGTCGCTATACAGTTGACACTGCTCACGTGGCGGGTTAGTCCCGTTTCTTGCATTATCGCTATGATCGGCGCGCCCTTTGTTTGTGCCCCTTCATCGGATGAGAGAACAATTTGCAATCGTGAGTGTGCGCTCAGAGCGCGGCTGAGGCCTTTTGTGCGGGTGTTTGATACACGACTTGAGAGCGGATCGCGGGTGTCAATTGCGTGAATAACGCCATCGGCTGACATGGTCGCAAGGAAGAAAGGCATACGAGGAGCAAGCGAGACAATATTGAAGATCAAGCTGTGATGGACTGGTTCGCAAAATATTGGTGTAGTGAGAAGATTTGTCGTAGCATCGCTATCGTGATCGTCGGATGATAACAGATCAAAGGTTGCAACAAAGCCGTTCGTAGTGCCAGCAGCGATCGTGTGATGATTGATCCATGTGAAGCAGTAAACTTTAAACCCTGGAATTGATACTTGACAAAATGGTGATTCGAGATGGACTGTTTTTGTCAATACCGCCTTAAATACTATTATACAGATACATACTAGATTCTGAGCTGTAGCTACTAGCAACACGCACAAACTTGACAGTTCCATCGGCATACACACCACCGAGTATGCCAACAGTCGTACTATTTTCCACTGTAATAGCTGGGCACCACTTCATACATGTTGGTGTTCCCCAGCGGTGCATCAGGTTCGTTACTAACTGCGGTGACATAGCGGTTGCAGACATATCAATGCTCCATATTTGTATTACGGAGGAATACGGCTTTGAGCGATAAACAGGATCTTTGAGTTCCTCTGGTTTGCAAACCACTGATATTGCCAGATATTGTATGTCTAGACTGTCAGTATCAATTTCACCTGGCTCATAGACATGGATCACGCTTACCAGAGTCTGAATGTGGAGCCCACTCACAGGCGCCAGGATATCCACCCACGTTGATAATACTACCTTGTCTGTTGCCATCTGTAAACTTCTTGACGTCTAGAGTCTCATATGCAGCAATTGTAAACTCATGTAAAGACGTGATATAGCCAATATCAAACTTCAATGTACGTCCATAAAGTCGCTGATTCTCCACGTTTTGCGATATTTGCATGCTCATATCAAATATCCGGTCAATGTCCAAAATCGGCAACAAAGAGTCATCCATTTTAGAATTAGAAAGAACCGCAAGATCATTGACCCATTTGTTGCGGTAGAGTATCCCATTGACTAGAGCCTCACGGCGATGACCAAAAATTTGACGCATACGGCCTTCGGTCGATGATGCCAGTTTCTGACTAGCACTGAGTGTAGTGCTTCCTTTTGCTTTTGATTTTAAGTTTTGTTTTTTTGAGGGGGTCTTTGATTGTCGTCGTTGCCGCTTGGAATCGGACTCAAAATCAGAGTTATCAAAAACCTCGGATTCAGATTCCTCTTCTTCTTTAATTACATCGTCGTTGACATACTCATCAGCATCGTCGTCGTCATCATTGTCATTTGCTGGATCAAAATCGGCCTCGTCGTCATCGATGTATCTTGTAGATCTTTTTGCCGGTGGACGAGGCACCGGACCTTTGAGCGGATCTTTAGGTGGTCGCCCTCGTTTGCGCTTCTCAGTGCCTGCTCTTGTACTGCTATTGTTTTCATTTTCTTCGTTTTCATTCTGATTCTCCTCTTCTTCGTCCTTATCTGCAATAAGAGCAGCGGTGATATCTGCTGCTTGTTCGATTTTTGCGTAATCAACAGATCGACGACCTCTACGCATCGGTCGTCCCGAGGAGGTCAATGCCACTGGCGGTTCCTCTACCGCCTCCTTCTCAGCTTCAATCTCCTCAAAAAAAACATATTTCTTCGGTTTAGGCGGTTTCTTCGGAGGCGGAACGTAGCCTTCTGGTAGAGGATACTTGCGTGGTCTGCCGCGACCTCGTTTGACTGGCTCTCCTGGTGTCGTGGTTGCTGGAGCAGAGTCTGCTTCAGCTCGCTCAGCAGGCGCTGCAACGTCAGCTTCCGGCGCCATTGCTATTCACACACTTCACAGATACCCAGATATTCTAATCAGCAGTACTTATTTGCGTGAAGATCTACCTCATAGCTGCCCTTATGACGGGATAATCTGTCCGGAGCTGGTTGACTGTGTGAGAGAAAGCCCCGCGGCGCGTTGCAGGGGGGATTAGAGTTTGGCAGACGAGATGGGCAAGAACAGGCACAACCACAGCACGCGTAGAATGCAATTTTATAAGATATTTAAGTCTTTAATTAGTGCAGTATTTTGTCTAATAAATCGGTTCCAGCAGTAGAACTCAGAAATCTCCTTTGTTTCGCTTAAAGAACAAAGTCAATAGATGTGCAAAGCATAAGCAATTACATAATTGAAAACCTAAACGGTTCATCATCGTCATTTTTCGATTACTGCCGAGACTGCGGAGTAAACTCAGCATCGCGATGTCATCACCAGCCATGGAGGACCCAATACCATCACTGGAGAAGCCAGGAGAAGTGCTGAGTTGCTGGATATGTCTTGGAACCTCGCTGGATCCGCCTCCGAACGGTGCAAGTTCGCACGAATGGCGGCATCCGTGTTCGTGCAGTCTGGTTGCTCATGAGTCCTGCTTGCTCACCTGGATCGAGCCAGGGCAGACGTACAAGAGTTGTCCGCAATGTCGAGCGCATATTGCGCCTGTTGTTGCGCCGGAAGCATTTGCGTTGAAAGCGCAGAAGGTGCTGCGGCAGGGCGCAAGGTATACGTGGATCATGGCGCTGATGGCGGGTACAGCAAGACCGCTCGTCCGACTGATTGGCATGAACTTCTACATGCATGGAGCAATCTCTGTTCTGAGTACATTTCCGCTTGAGGATAGTAGGATTTTGCTTGGGATTGATGGCAGCGAAGAGGCTTTCTTGACCTTTCTGAACCGCTGCTTTGACAACTATCTGGCAACGGCAAGAACGTGGAAGAATGCCGCTGATATGGGTGGAATCGTTGCTACTCGACTACTATCACTTGACAAACGTACACACTGGACAACTTACTGTATGTACCATTGAGCTACTTTTACTTTGAGAGTAAGTTTACTAACGATTGTAGTCCGCAACATATTCGTTTCAGTTATTCCGACCGCTCTCGTGCTCTCGCGCACGAACCAACGAGTCCTCGCTGGTTCCTTCTTCAACATAACCTCAGTAGCTCTTCTTACGGTTGTCACGGCAGTGCAGCCTACAAGCGACAGTCTTTTTAAGCGAAGAAGACGCTGGACACCGACAGAGGCTACCCTTGCGGCGCTGCCAGCAGTACATGCTTTGTATGACTCGTTTTACGAAACATTTATTGCGCCCCGGATGCTGCTCTGGCGAGCTGAAGAGATGCTCAACAATTCTGCTGCGCAACCTTCACCCGAGGAGGTACAGCCTGAGCCTATCATCAATGAAGCGGAAGAGGAAGAAGACATGATCCTCTTTCCTCTTCGCAACACTGTGAATGAGCTTGAGAACGCGCTTACCGATCTGGCGCCGCTGGTCATGATAAACCATGACCGTAGAGATCAGATGCGAGAGTTCAATCAGCAGTTGCGAGATGTGTCTCAGCAGTTACGGGCTATACAAGGAGAGAGAGAGATAGAAGCTAGACTTGAGCGCGAGGCAGCGATGGCTCAGAGGCAGCAGGCTCCTGAGCCAGTTGCTGAGGTATTAGAGCATGCAGTGCCAGTTGCTGAGGTTGTTCCTGTGCCAGTTGCTGAGCAGATCGTGGAGAATAATGGAGGCTTGGGTGTTAATGTCAACCTCGGGCAGTGGACTTATTCTAGTGTATCGAATATTTTCATGGGACGCGATAATACTACCACTGTCGTAGGCGCACTTTGCTTACCTGTTATCAGCGGTGTAGCCGGCGAGTATGACTTTTGACAGTTTGATGATTTTTTGGTGACTTTGCTAATATAATTGGTAGCTTGTTGGCGCTGCTGCTTCCAAAGGTATTCCCCCCGCGAACGAGATTAGTCCGCAGTGTTATTGGCGGTACACTCGTTGTTCTGCTGAATGTAAGTGTCTTCATCTGGAATGCTCTACTATCCAGACTAACATGTAATTAGGACGCATTTGAGATGTACTGTGCCTATCTTCGAGCAAAGAACTCGAAGAAAGCTCGTCGGATTGAAAACTACGACAGCAAGAAAACCAATTTAGTTCGCGACGACCCGCCTAGCGACGAGGCTAACGAGAATCACGGTCTTCATCTGCCGCGGATTGAAATCGCGCAGGAGATCAATATTGCTTTGGAGCTTTGATGAATTTAGTATTCGGTTTTATTTGTTATTTAGTCAATGTATATATCCAAGCTCTTTATTATCATCCAACACTTTTTTATCTGCTCGATTGTCTGTTGGAGGATTCTTAACCAGTTAAGCGGGGCGCCACGAGTCAACAACCCCTTTCTAGTGCGGCTCTGGCCAAGCAGTTAACGTCCGAGTTTAATAGCTAATTTGGCCGAAGTCTATATAACAATGAACGCTTTAACAATAGGAATTGTCTACCACGTTGCAAAAGACACACAGACATTTCTTCTTGCTAGAGAGAAGGTGGTGGTTGGGTGTGTAGTCATAGAGACGGAAATCAGTCTCTGGCAAAGGCGACTTCGCGCGGCAGACGGAACGAGACGCAGTGCATTGTCTTTGACGGAGCTACAAGACGCACGTAGTGAATCGACAGATCCTCGAGCGGAATGTCGAAGCCAAGTGCATCAGCGACTCTCTGGATAGTGAGTTAGTAAACGGAGTTCCTCAGATATTACTGCGCCGTTGCGCTCTCAGAGCACAGCACACAACAACACTCACCTGTCTCAACGCTGGAAACACAATGCTGTCCTCCGGCTTCGGATCCTCAGGGTCGTCTGACTTGTGAAAACAGTAAACATGCACCATCGGCATCACCGTGCTGCCATCGTCCTCCTCGTGCTTCAGCAATCCTCTGAACGCATCTGCCAAGTCACGTGTTAGTAAAACTCTAAACCCGACCCTCTAACTATCGGTGCTTGTTTCGAGACTTGGCTATGGCTGCCCTTTTTAGGTTTTGCGCGGTTTTGGGAACACACCTGGAGGCAGCTTGGAGTGCGCAGCAAAGTGCACCTCCACCAGCGCTGCTTCCGCGTACGCACTCTCAATTGCACAGCTTCTCCTTTATTCGTTGCCTTTTCGCTTGTTTCTGGCTGCGGTCTGTTGTTTGTCTGGTCTGCTGCTGTATCGGCGCAGCAAGAACTCGCAAAGACAGCAACAACGCCAGAACAAAGGTCCGCCTTCTCCGCGCGGCCGCTCGCCGCTGGCCACCGCCGCTCCGTTTTTGCCCTTTAACAGCACCTAAAACAACAATAGAGGGAAACTCACCGAGGAATTCAATTGCTGCGTGTGGCAGATTCATCACATAGTGCGCGTACATCGTCGGCACGGGCACCTCCTTCGTCTTCTTTCGCTCCTTCTTATCCTTGCTATCTGTTCCCCCGCCATCACTTTTGCGCTGCGAATTGTCCAGCTTCCGCGCTTTCTTGTTTTTGTTGGCATCTCCATCGTCATTTTTCATGCTCTCGACTGGCTCGATTGGTATCTGAATAGTCGGCTTGGCGTGGGCAAATTTACGCAGCTCAGTCACTGAAGCCTTGATAAACTCACGACCGTCGAGGTTATACGGAAACACAAAATTAGCGACCTAGATTAGAACAGTCACAGTCAGTCTTTACTGCTCAGCAATACACACAGCATGTTGGACGTCAGCAACTGGATCACGGTTGTCCGTCTTGGCCTCTTCAAGATTTTCATCAATAAAGAGCGCAAAGAGCGCAAGCGCAAAAAGCGGCACACTCGCGGTATCGTCCTCAAGTCAGAAGCCTACGAGATCCACGCTGTCTGAACCCTTCCTCAATCATCGCTTCTTTGAATTGTATTTGCATACCTTGTTTATCCGGATATTCTCTTGCATACTTGAGTAGCTGTCGCCGTTCAAGTCATTCGCAAACACAACCAGTCCTTTCTTACCCGCCGGCAACGCAAACGGTCCTACACCAGCCATAGCATCGCACACAGCTTCTCCAGGTTGAAACATATTGATCAGTCGTAAATGTTCACCCTGCAACCGCGAATTCCAGTACACTTTAGAAAAGTCGAACCGGAACACACAGTCACTTTCGCGATGCTCAACCATATAACGCTTCTCGCCTGCGATGACCTCCATAGCAAAAGTGCGGAAGACTGTATCAATTGTGTCGAGTTTGTTGACCACGGTTTGGACTGACGGGTTTTTGTCGAGAATGACTTGGCCGATGAGGTACTTGTAAGGCAGATATTGGTCACGTAGGTTCATATGTGCTAGATGAAAAGTTAGACTATGTTACTCAATTTTCAAATGTTTTGTTTGGCGTCTCTGGGTTATAATTTATTTGCTGTAATTTGTTTTTGGAATTTGTTGGAATAATAAATAGACTTACCGATATGTCCAGTCAACGTAAATCCAGTAGGAATTTCGTTCAGGAGCTCTTCTGGCAGTACAGCACTCAGAATCTCCTCTACAGAACACAGTCAGCAAAATTACTACAATTAGAATGCAATATAAACGTACCTGGTTTCCAGAACCTATAACCAAGTTCAAGCGTGTATGGGACAAGCGGGAAATCTTGATGAGCAGCCAAGTACTCCTTCATCCGCTCACTCATTCCCTCCCCTGGCTTCTTCAGCTCTGGTCTCAGCAAGATCAAATTCTCTGAAGGTTTTCCGTCATCGTCAAAGCGTTTGACGATATTTGTGACGCCGTGTAATTGTAGTAAATCAGACTCGAATGTTCGTAGCGTCTTGAATTCTCGCGGATCAAGCACTTTAATCGCAGTCAGCGGGACCTTCACAGTAAAGAAATCCCGGTCAAGAACCCGCATAGTTCGGTCCACTGGTGGTGAGAAGTGAACATTATCTCGTCCAACTGTAGATTGAAAAACCATCTGTGCTGTGTCTGTGGATGTTTGTAGGGATGCTCGTGAGAGTGCTGATGTTGTTGAGTACACAATGTGCGGTCGAAGAACTGTTAAATATCGAGACCCAAATACACCAACAGCAACAGTTCTGTTCATATATTTTTCAATTCAGTATTTTGAATAAACAGCACTGGATAAGCAGTATTTATATACAGAATTTGGTGGTGTCGTGAAAATGGATTCGATGTTTGAACAAAAAAATTTAAATCTCCCAACGGCATCGGCATCGCCAACGACCATTGTGGGTTTCTTTCTTTCTGAATCTACGAACAATTGCTAGCTAATTGATAATAAATGAGTACAAAACTCAGATAAAATCTGGATTCAATAAGCTAATAAGATCTATCTGCCTCGTCCTCGCAACTCTGGGTTGATTGCATTCATCTTGTTCATCGAAATCAGCTTCTTATCCTCATCGAACGCACCATGAGCCCAACTATCCCAGACTCTCATTTTCTTTATACGAAGACTACGCACCAGGGAGCTATTTCCGGCCTTCTTAGCCCGTTCAATTTTAGCGTTGAGAGTGTCTAGTTCGGTGACAACCTCAAGATATGGATCTAAGCGGTTGCAGTGGGGATCAGAGCTGAGTCTTTCGTCACCCCAGAAGGCATCGCTCTCGAGTGCTTTACTCTGCTTGAGTACCTCGGTATACTGCAGTTTGAGAGCCGCTTTACTGGCCGGCGAATGCTTTTTTTTGAGAGATAGCTCTATTTCTTGAAGCCTTGCTTTCAATTTGGCGTATCTGCGGAGAACCTTGCCTTCATCGGGCTCTTCGTACGCAGAATCAAACACAGGTTTAGTGACCTCTTCTTTCTCGTTGTTGCTGCCTTTGGGCTTGCGTGGTTGATAGCTGCCAGATGAGCTTTCCACAGACATTATCTGACTCTGCATAGACATGAACATATCACGAAACATGCTAATAATAACGTCTAAAGGCCCATTAACGTTTGCCAACCGCAGAGTCGAGATCTCTGATTCAGTGTCAGACCAGTCAATCGCGGGTGTGGACTCTGGGCTTTGGAAAGCACGCATGGCTTTTAGCGTGAGCGCACTGCTTTCGTTCATGACTGATTTCCATAGTGCTTTTTCCTCGATTTCTTGCTTTCTCAAGCTCTCGGAGCTGGACTGGTGGGTTACGGGTGATGGATGCAGAGACGACAGGTCTGGCGAGAAAGGCGCGAACGTGATGCGTGTGAGGTCAGAGTCTGAACAAACCTCAGAGTCGTCTTCAGGATCGATAGGCTTGAATCCGGCATTGTCTACAGCTGCCATTTCTGTTTGAAAATTAGTATTTGTTGGCGAGATACCCAACTAAACAAGAAAGGTGATCTATACCCGTGGCATAGTTCTCTCCAAAACCCTGCAACGCAGACTGCCACCACCGGCACCGCTGCTCCTCCTCTTCCGTAGAGATCTGGGCTTGCAAGATAGCTCGCTCATGCTCGATATCTAGACCAAGGATCGGGTGGATTCCGCTGGAGGAGAGCGGGTTCAGTTTGGTCTGTAGAGCCTGGTTGACGTGGAGAATGCTTCCCTCGTTTTGCGCTGGTGCATTTCCTCTTGAGGAAGATGAAGCAGTCATTGTCGACGTGAGTGCTGTGCAAAAGTAAACAAGAGAAGGAAAAGAGAAGAGGACGAAGGGTGTTTTATAGAGTGTCTGTAGAGTGTTGCGAGTGCTGTGTCACTCGCATGAACAGCTGCCTCACACCAGCATCACAAATGATTAGGATTAATCCGAAAACAGCTAATAATGCCCTGTTCTTGTAAATATATGAGTTCATGTATTGTATTACTATCGTACACCGCCTTCCTGCTTCTATTCCTGCTTCGCCCACGACATCATCTGCCTCGATCGTAGCCCTCAAACGAGCTCACGGAATAGCCTTCACATAGTTTGCAAGATACCTATCAAAGAGCTCGCACCGAACTGGCATCTCCACCTGATAAAACGGGTTCTTGAGCACATAATCGGCATAAAGCTCGTATATCCGCCGTAAGATCGCGTCTGAGTTCTGCTGGTGCGGTTCAGAGATCAGAAGGAACTTGGTGCCGCTGAGGGTTTGAAAGCATTGTAGTCTGAATGTGTCTGTTTCGAGCACTTCAATTCCGGACGAGGACGGAACAGGTGAGATTCGGGCTGCGATTGCGTGGACTCTGCGAAGTGTTAGATGTCGTTTGATGAGCGGTGATTGAGAGTGAAGACGTACGCGTGGAAGGTGCCTGATAAGACCAGATAGTCATTTGACGACAGTTTCTGAACTCCTTCGTTGAAATCCCGCTGTAATATTAAAAATATCAGTCGTAGTTCAATCACATAATGCCTTGATATTGTCCAATTCACGATACCTGATAGATCAGTCCAGCGGCCTTGTTGAGAATATACAGCGAATACACCACCATTTCTTCTATTTCAAATACCAATACAATCCCTGTTTATCTTGTTTATCCCTTTTTCAATACAGTCCTGTATCTCCTTTATCTTATCCCTGCAATTGCTCTCTCGTCCCTGATCTCTGCTACTCCTCTGTCTGTTCTCCTGCTTCACACTCCGTCTGGCCCAGTTAGAGTTTCCTCCGATTTTGCTCGCCTCTTCGCCGCAGCTTCACCGAGGCAAAACAAATTCCAACCACTCCTCCACAGCAGCTCCCTTAACCATTTTATATCCTTCTTCGACAGGTTCTGCAGTGGTTAGTGGGTTTATTCAGGCGTTGTATTTCGAGCAATAGAGTGCATATCGTTTGTGTGCCTCCGCCAGCTGAGATCTGACCTCCTCGCACCCCTCATCTCACTCCAGGTTCCCAAGTCTCCGCACACACAGCACACGATGGCGACCGCCCGACCACGTCCACGTCGTCTCATCAACGGCTTAATTGAGGACGTCGACGCTTCACAGCTCAAACTGGGTCCCGAATTCGAGTTGAAGCAGGTCACGAACGACGGCATCGAGACACCGCTGATTGCGCTTAACTTATCTGAGGCAAGATTGCTCATGCTTGCTGCGATGCGACAGCGGACTAGAGAAATGAAGATGCAGCAGCAAGGCGGGAATGCGTATGACGAGATGGATCAGGATGATTTGGACGAGGACGAGGAGCCTTTGTCGTCGAATCCGTATGTGTTGTGGTGTAGTTCGAACTGATATTTGGGATACTAATGGTACGTACTACAGCATTGTTCGCAAAACACAGGAATATTTATCGACATTTGCTCGATTTAAAGATGAGCAGACCGTCAGTGACGTCGAACATTTGCTCAAGGGCCCTGAAAACGCAAACCTGCATCCATTCGAAATCGCCCAGCTAGGTATGTCCTTTCTCACATTATCATTCTTTTTTTGTCTAACTGAATATCAAGGATCTTTATCTTGTGCTGAAGCTGAAGAAGCAAAGACTCTGATTCCAAGGTATGTACGCATGAATCAGATATACACTACATATCTAACATGAATAATGATAGTCTTGTGGACAAGAAATCAGACGAAGAACTACAAACCCTGCTAGACAACGTACGTTTCCATCAACATCTCTCTATCCTTAGTTTTTTGTTAACACTTTTTTAGTTGCATCGCTACGAACCTATGTAATCTACTCAATTACACACACACAAAACTAATACACCACCCCGTCCATCATCTATCAAAGATTCATTCTATGCACCATCGCGCATATAGATAATCTTAGTGAATCTTCAAAAAAAAATCACACATCAACAGCACCCGCGTCGGTAAAGCTTATTGTCTTTTCATACATCACTGCTATTCTTTGTATATCATCTTATGTACTTTTAGGCGCGATTCTCGTGTAAGAGAAGAGGAGAGAGTTAATGGAGAGAGCAGGATGAAGCCTACTTATTCTGTGTGCATGACAGCTATTAAATATAATGCATTTAAATTTTAATCTATTTTATTTTACTTTTAGCTAACTAGATATCTACGCAGGCGTACAGAGGGTATCACAAAATATCACATAAACCCATCACAATATCATAGATAGCCATTCACAATCAACGGCCAGTCCAATCACCCTCCATCCAAAAATCGCAATGCTCAAGCTCAGGACCGACTTCCTTCATCGATGACACCTTTAGTTCTCCATCTTTAGTGACTTCGACCAGTGCGCGCTCGTTCGGAAGTTCTTTGGCTTTGGGGAAGTATACCGAGGAAGTGCTGAGATAGTTTGGGTTTCCTTTGATTGCGAAGGAAACGAACCATTCTTGCCAGTGACGCGAAACATCTGAGAGCCAAGTAGCGGATTTTGCGCGGTATCCGAGGTGTTCGGCTGCGAAAGCGCGAAGCGAGTCCGGTGTTGTGGACTTGGTATCAGTACCACCGACATCGCGCCAAAATGTGAAGAGCAAGTCGAGAGAGTGAATTCCCGGAGGAATCGAGAACTTGTAGAGATATGACTTGGGATAGTATTCGTCGAGGTAGTGCGTATTGCATTCGACCACCCATTCCGAGATAACATCACTCGCGCGTTCAGAAGCGAGCTTACGTTTCGGATATCGCTCTTTGATCTCGTGCAGAGTGTGCTCTGTCGTGTTCGGGAAGTGCTCGGAAAGAAGCTTGTTGAAATCTGCGTTTGAGATAGCTGTCGGATCAGCAAAAATTGCGCCTTCGTTGCTCGTATGACCGGCAAAGATGTGCACTCCTTTGTTGTATTGGCCGTATCCAAATCTGAAGAGTGGTAAGAGCGGAACATATTCACGGTCGACGTAAGGACCAAACATGAACGTGCCGTATCGTGCGCTGAAAACATAGTCCTTGTTTGCTTTCGCAATCGTTTTCTCGTCCAACTTCTTCAAGCATTTGAAACTGTGATCACCAGCGCAACCAGTAAGCTTGGCGAAGCCTCTATACTGGTTTTCGAGGATATCAGCATCATACTGCGGATAATATGCCGTCGATTGCAAGATTGCGCGTTGGAACTGTGCAGGCTCTGGCGCTGTCAAATGGTGGATAATCGAAGACGCACCGGCACTCTCGCCCATCACCGTCACTTGTCCACTATCTCCACCAAACGCGGAAATGTGATGCGTGACCCAGTCAAGCGCCATTCGCTGATCCTTGAGTCCGAGATTCGTGATGCCGCGGTCTTTCATTTCGGAACCGGGGAGAAAGCCAAAGACACCAAGGCGGTAATTGATTGAGACGTAGATCATCTCGCCGTTGGCGACAGACATCATTCCTTGGGGAGTCATGATTCCGTCTTTCTGACCAAAGACGAAGCCACCGCCGTGGATCCAAACGAGAACCGGCAGTGTGCTAGTTTCGCCGGTGGTGTTGAAGGACATTGTCGAGTTGACAAGCGAACTGTTGATAGAAGTGGTCGAGTTGACGAGCGAAGAGGAGGAGTAGCCGTACCGGTCGTTTCTGAAGACGCTGGCGGGGACATAGACGTCAAGGAAGAGACAATCCTCATTCTGCACGCTATCAGGCGTAACAAACTGCAATCCCTTGAAGAGGATGCTGTATGCCTGATGGCACATAAACCCCTTACTGCCATCGTTGATGCCATCTTCGTCCAGCGGCGGCTCAGGTAGCTCGAATCTGCGCTTGCCGGTGGGTGGAGCTGCGTAGCGGATGTTGGTGAAGGTGTAGTAGTCACCGTCGGGGGTGTATTTCGAAGCGCGGTATCGCGCGTAGCCAAGATCGACGACCGGCATTCCTTGAGCGGCATGAGTGGCGTTCCAGGAAGTGGAAGGCGAGAATGAGGAGGAGGAAGTTGCGGGAGCAGCGCCGACTTTGGAGAGGGCGAAGGCAATGATGCTTACAGCACCGGCGGGGAGACGCATGGTTGGGAATCACAGGGAGGGAATACACAGATAGCTGAGAGGGTATCAATAGTATAGAGTAGTAGTGAAGAGTAGTCAGAAAGCAAAACAGCGGAAAGGCATTGACTTATACAAAAAGAAAACAAGGAGGAAATGTACAACGAGGGATGCTGTGTGGGGACAAAGTCGAAAGGAGCGAAAAAAAGGAGCGAGTCTGTGGCTCCACGTGCTGTCTTTACACAACAACACGAGAAGGACTGAACAGGTACAGCAATTGTTAGTAACCATTGTGGAGATTATAGTAATATGAGTATTTGTGTATTATTCAATCTATATCTAATGTATAATCCAATGCCTGCAACATCCACGAGCAGCTGAGCTCAATCACCAACAGATAATCTAGCATCTACATCTAATATCAAGTCACCCAGTCAACTAAAACTCACAAGCAATAACCTCCCTCGCCATCTCCTTCTGCTCGTCAGTATGCACGATCAAGATCTTCAATTTCGATCCTTTAGGCGAGATCTCAATGACAGTGTCGTCAGACTTTGACGCGTCCTTATTCAGCTCATCGTCTAGTTCGAACCCGAGACACTCGACTGCTGCGATGACGGCCTGTCGTAATTCAACGCCACGTTCACCAATTCCACCGGCGAAAATAAGAGCACCGGCTTGGCCTTTGAGAGCTACCCAGTATTGCCCGACGTACATCGAAACACGGTTGACAAAGATGTCAAACGCGAGTTTACAGTTCTCGTCGTTCTCTTCAAGAGCTTTTTTAGTGATTATGCCAAAGTCTGTGGTACCGGTGATTGATTGCCAGCCAGATTGTTTGTTGAGAATGTCTTCTGCCACTGTGAGCTTCATCTCCTTGGAGAGCGCAGTAGACATGCGCGAGGAGTCAGAGTGGTAGTGGAAGATAAGCGACGGGTCGATTGATCCTGAGCGCGTAGCTCCAGGCAGTCCTTCAAGAGGGGTGAGGCCCATTGAGGTGTTTAAGGACTTGCCGTGCATGATTGCGCAGGCTGATGCGCCTGAGCCTAAGTGGAGCGCGATGGCGTTCAGGTCTGCTTTGTCGATGCCGAGGTAGTCTGATGCTTCTGAGGCGATGAAGGCGTAGGAAAGCCCATGGAAGCCGTATTTGCGGAGCTGATGACGTTTCTGGACATCTAGACTAATAGGGAAGGTGTAGATAGGACGTTCGATTGTCATGTGGAAGGACGAGTCGAAGAAGGCGACGTTGATAGTCCCGCTGAGCTGGTTTCTGCAGGAGTGCACGATATCAAGAGCACGCTGGTTGTGCAGCGGTGCCAGATCAGAGAGCATGTTCAACTCATGATCAACAGAGTCGTCGATAAGCAGCGGCTGCGGGTTCGCGCCGCCGTGGACGATGCGGTGCGCTGCGATGTAGATGTCGTCGAGGGAGTCGATCATGCGTTTGCTGCCTTGCTGCGAGTCGAGGTGGTCCATGAAGAACTTGAACGCGGAGTCATGTTCAGGCGTGTCAACCTGCTGTTTCTTGACCGCCTCAATAACGCTGCCATCTGATGAATAAGACTTGAAGTCGAAGAACTGCTTGTCTGCGGTGATGCCATTGATGGCGCCTTCGAGGAGCAAAGGCGTGCTGGCTTCGTACTTGAACAGCGCGAATTTGACTGACGACGAGCCGGCGTTCAGGCACAGAATGAGCTTCTGTTTGAGTGCCAAAGAAGCCATTATGTTATGAAGAGCCGCTGCCAGCTAGGAAGCGCTTGGTTGAAAGAGTGGTGAAGAGGACGCTGACAACGTTCACGAGCACTAAATCGGACCACGAACAGCAACAGCAGCAGCGGCACACGCAACCACAGCGAACTGCTCAGTGCTCAATTGCATGTATAAATACTGCATATGTAATCATTTATCTATCTTACAGACTATTTCTACATTTACTCATTTTTTACTCAAAAAGGTGCTCACTACCAGTCACGCAACCCGGAGTTTGCATAAATCTCAGATCAGTGACGTAGTCGACATGTAACTATCACGTGAGTATTTACCCGGATCAGTTCTGGCCAAAACCCTAACTCTCTTTTCCTATAAATTTTTCTCTCCTGCTCGCTCCTTCTTTCTCAGTCAACATCCTTTGGCTTCACCCTCTGGATTCACACTATTCGTATACTATGGACGTTGCATGGCATGCTGATACTGTTATGGTACGTATCTCATTATACATTCAACAAAGAGCACAGAGATCTTCGTGATGATATTGAATCACATACTTCTTTCCGTGTCCGATTCGACTATGACGAGGACTAACTGTTGATTTTTTTCCGGGCCTCTTTCGCAGGAGTTTGCCCTTATTACTTGCCAGTAACTTTGTCTGATCATTTATATACTCTGTGCTCTTTGTTGCGTAGCTAGCTGGGTGAATGACGCTAACAAACCAACTAGATACCCGTTATGTACTGATGCAATCTACGCGTGTAATACACTGGTAACTGTATGTTCCTCTTTTTATTTGCAGAGCATGCATCATCATCGCCACGCAAAGTGATGAAAATTCCTAGAACATTCGCAGTTTCCACGGTAGCAGTCGCTTAAGAACCCTCTTATGACTGTCGGTGACCGCCATTTGACCTTCCTGGGATGTCTGATTTATTTGATATACTTTGTGTATATTGTCGTGGTGCTTTTGAGATGAACTTGCTCTGAAGTATTCAAGATCGATTGCTAACCGATTCATGGCTAGGTTATATCTCGTACTGACTTTAATGATTTCTATATGCAATTATATCTTTTCATATTTCTACTCGCATTTTCTCGTAAACAAACAGTGCACAATAATCTGTCATAATCAGTAGATTTAAGCAAACAAACAATGTACAATAGCTGTGCAATATTTTCATAAATTTGCCCACTCCCACACTTTAAAGTTTCCGTCTTCCCAGCTCTGCTCATCCACCATCCACACCAGCATCCTACGAGCAATGGCGACGACTCCGCCATTATCAGTAGCAACTGAAGTGTTACATGCTTTATTAGATGATACTATTCACGCCCTTCGCGGATTCTCCAACACTATCGACTCACCAGCGTCCCGCGACACTGACAATAACGACGCGACAGCACCTGATCTCGAGCGCACAATCGGGAATATCCAGCTGCAAGCGACAAAAGCTGCCCTTGCGCGCTTCTCAGCCTCGGTCAAGAACGACGCGCAAGCTCGCGGAAGCAGCGCGCGAGAGAATGATGCTGCGGTGGCGAAATGCGTTGAGCAGATTATGCTGCTAGTAGCGTTATTGCGCGAGCAAGTATTTGAATACGCAAAACAGAAGAAGAGGATTGATTTTTTGGTGAAGGGGATTAGTGAGATGCGAGTTACTCATTTTATCGATTTATGCCAGGCGTTAATAAAGCTCGCTGAAGAGATCGGAGGAGGCAAAAGGGTCAAGAAAGCAAGCAAGAGCCCGGCCGATGGACTTCAACAGATGATGGACACTCTCACCCTTGAAGACGTCACCGACGACAACGACAACGACGACAACGAAGACGAGTACAAATACGTCTCCGTCGGAATCGTGGTTGAAAACTGCAAATCCTTTCGCAGGTTCGAGAAATCAATGGCAGTCAAAGATATCAACGTCTTACTCGATCATATCATCAAACTCACCGGATCCGAAGTCGATATCTTCAAACAAATGATAAACGAAGCGAAAGCCGATTTAGCGCCGTTCTCAGAAGACCCCGAATCCGCATTCTCTGGCTCCCTAGACGACTTTGACGATCTTGACGGTTCGGACTCTGACGATGACGTTGCACAAGGTGTTTCTGAAGAATACTTCAACCCAGACGGCACACCCAACGCAAAAGCAAAAGAAATCATAAAACTTGCAGAGAAATGGTCGCAGAAGATTAACCTGATCTCAATCCTACTCGCCTCCCTCAAAAAACGCCGCCTTTGGCTACCTTACATCACAGCCCTTTACACCACCACGGCCAGCGATGATCCTCTCATCGTCGCTGGCTTTATAAACGATTTCAGCAAATACTTGAAATCTGTCCTTGCAGCTGTCGACGAATTGGTCTCGTCCCTTATCACCGCGCCAAGTTCAAGCTTCTCGGCGCAGGATATCGTGACAATGGACGCTGATTCAATCGACTCGCTTTCCCAGTCCGCTATTGCACTAGCCAATCTGGCAATCTCGGAAACTACAGAAGATCAGTATACCGAATGGTTTAGAAAATGGAAAGTCGCGTTTCAAAAAGATTTGTGATTTCTTATCTTTTTTTTTTTGAATGTATTCTACTGATAAAACACATTACAAAAAGTATTAAATCAAAGAAAATCCTTTACGTAAAAAGAATAAATTAAATTTCACTCACTCATAAACACATTCTTTGTGTTAGCCTTTATATACATCGTAATCAGTTTTCCCGTCCCTTTCACACGAACGTTCACCTTCCTCCCAAATTAAACAACATACACAAAAGTCCAAAGTATATAAACGTCGCGGTATATAGATTGTATATCAATCAAAAAAAAACAAACAAACAAACAAACCCGTATCCAAATAAACCAAAAAAGCAGAGTATTAAAAGATTTCCCAAAAACCGCGTATAAAGCAAAAGATCCGATTTATCCAATTAAAAACAGCGAGTTTAAAAAGAAGCAAAGTGTAAGTTAGTCAATCTCCTGGTCTTGGTTTTCCGCGGTGTGGTGAGGTTGCTGCGTAGACTCAAGCGCCGTCGTCTCTTGCTCTTGCTCTTGCTCTTGCTCTTGCACCTGCTGCTGCTGTCGCTGTTGCTGCTGCTGTAAATGAAACACCCGTCGCCGCATCTCAACAAACCGACTCCATCGACTTCCGCCTTCCTCCTGCTCACTCCGCAAATGCTCTTCACGCATCCGTCTTCTTCGTGCCCGTGCTTCGCGTTCCTCGCGCACGCGCTGCAGCGCCACACGACGTTCAGCTGCAGGTAGGAGTTGCGCGTTCCAGCGGTCAAGGAACATGTTCAATCGCGATGTTTCAGCCGGAGTAGCCGGCACAGCTGGTGTATCTGCTGCTGCCGAGGAAGACGCAGGATCAAGTAGCCCTGGCGGCATATCTGGAATTTCAGCTCCCACACGCAAGTTCAGATCAACGCGGCAAAGTGGACATTGCGACGACGAATTGAGTAGCCAAGGGTCAACGCAAGCCGCGTGAAAGCCGTGGTGACAGGGCAGCACGCGGAGATCTTGGCCGGGCAGGAAAGGGTCAAAGCAGATTGGGCAGCCATCGAGGGGGATCATGGATGCCGGGAGAGGCGGGGCGGGGATGATTGAGTCGGCTGCTTGCGCGTTGTTGTCAGCAGGCACATCATTCTCGTCAGTCGTAGTATTTCGAGTGTCGTCAGTCTGCACAGTCCGCACCATCGACAGACTCTGCATTTCAATATCAGCCTTCTTCGCCGCCGCGTCATCTTCCTGACTTCCATCTGCGCTCCGATTATCGTAATTAGGCTCTGGTGGCTGCGGGATCCTGACCAACGGGATCGATTCCAAAACAGCCTTGGCTAAACCGCGCGCGCGGTTAGTCCGCTGGACTGTGCCGTCGGCGTTGGTTGTCACTTGATAGCGCTCGGGATGTCTATGGGCTCTAATTGCGCCGAGGATAATGATGAGTAAAAAGAAACAGGAAACAAGACCTGTGATGGAATACAAGACTACCATTGCGACGGCGGTTTTGGTGCTGCTGCCAGAGGACGAGTCCGAGCCTGCAGTGGTCGTAGCCGCGGTGGCTTGGCTTGCAGGCGTCCAGATGGAGAAACCCGGGTTAGTGACGACGGAGGAAACAGTCTGGGTAGCAAAGACAGTTTTTGTCTCCTGCGATGCTGCGCGAGATGTTTGTTCGGCGGAAGAAGACGTGGTCGTCGTGAGCGCGTTGTAGATATCGGTCGTGTTGACGATGATGGAGGCGTCGAGTAGCGCTGCGCTGTTGCGTGCGCTCGACCTGACCTGCTTGCCCACGGACGCGGACATGACGGAAAAGACCGCACCGATATCTGAATTGTACTGTTTATACGAAATGTCAAAGTTGCAGGAGCGCGAGATGGTGGAGTACAAGAGGATGAAGGAGGGCGCGAAGTTTGCTGCCTGGGCGACGGCGAGCGAGGCTGCAGAGCTGTCGTCGCAGGAGATGTAGGCGATGAGGGATGAATTGAGCTGTGTGGACGAGTTTGCTGAGAAGGGTATGATCTGGCCAGAGTACGTCACATTCTATTCCATTAGCACCACACACATATAGCAAAAAGCACAAAAAAAACAACAAAAGAGTAAAAACATACGGAGCTGCCGGTCTTGGAGGCCTCGACCGTGAGCGGATTCACAGGAACCGTGTAATCCATCGACAACGACGCGCTCTCAATACTAATCATGAACGCTTCGCCGTATCCAACTGTCGCGTTTGTGCCGATGATTGAGAGCGAGGTGCTGGATCCGCTTACGGTCTCTGCGGACATTGTCGATGTGGAGGAGGAGTAGTAGTAGTATGACGAGTACGAGGACGCGGGAACTTCCCATATCGGCCAGGCAGAGGCAGAGCAAGAGAGAGAAGCCAGGCAGAGCAGGAAGATCCAGTATTTTGAAGAAAACGAGAAGAGTAGTGCCAGAGAGGCCATGATGGCGGCTTGAGGAGGAGCAATGAAGCAGTGATTCGAGATCTCTGATGGTTGCAACACAAGCGAACAGACCCGCCACGAAGACAGCCGCAGTTCCGCTAAATTCACGCGAAATCCACAGAATCAACACGAATATCCAAAAAGACAAAAGCAAACAAAAGAACAAGTCGCTCAAAAGCAGATTATTCCATCCGAGTGAGTGTTTTTTTTTCACACAGCCGCTGTCGCTGAGCGTGTGAGAGTGCTACGCTGAGTCTTTTCGACGTTCTGGAACGATAAGGTTTTGTGAGTTTGATACACCCTCACTGATTCTGTGAACCATCTTACTGCATCTTCACTGTGCTTATTTGCTTTGTCGCTGCATTAAAAATCAGCTATTTTTTGTAGTAAATCCCCAAAATATTCTCTATTATAAACAAAAAAATCTGCACTCATGGCATCCCGGCCAGTTATCACATTACATCAGTTATTACTAATACATCTATTTATAGTTTAATTCAGGTACACTGACTCAGTTGGACTCAGCATTGCGCTCAGTAGAGTATGCATTATTCTATTGTAAAAGTGTGTGACAAATGTATTTCGCAGAGTGATATTTATAGAACTATGCAGCGTTAACTCCAACTGTCGTGCTTAATGTGACAGTAAGCAAGCAAAGATAAGACTTAATCTCCAACTCCACGCTCTCGTTCGATTCTCAATGCTCCACCTCAGACACACAGTAAAGTACTTAGTTTAAGCGTGAGTTCGTCTCACAATGCTCACAAAGAAGCCCACGCAAGCAGCCCACAGCCGCAATGAAGCAGCTCGCACTTCTCCCAACGTCATCAATCCACTCTTATCTGCACAACACAGTCTCAGCCATAAGCTGCCAACTCAACCTCAGTCTTGAGCTCAAAAGTAGACAGTGTAGCCGTGAATTACTCCTCCTTCTTCTCAGCCTCGGTCTTGAGTTCAAAACTAGACTTGAACACACTAACCCCCGCTACAATCTTGTCTCTCCAGCTCTCGCGCTTCTCATCCGTCATCTCCTGATGCAAAAACTTCTCCAAGATCTCATCGTCTTTGCCCGTGCCGAATTCAGAGTCCAGCATCGACTGCCGAGAGACGAAGTCTTGACGGCGATCGTGCTGTAGAATCGGAGAGTCGAATGCACTGAAAATGATTGAAATCAGATACCGCATGGCAAAGTACACATGCTCGGACAACAACACCGTAGTGAGCAGCATCCAAGGACGCGTCGAAACTAGCATCCCCGAATCCTCCCCGCCTTCAGTAATCGTAGGCGAATGTCTATACAACGACACAAGCGACGAAGTAGTCAACGATCCCAACCACGTCAAAAACGTCAGGTTATGAAGCCACGCACCAATAGACTCGGCTTTACTGGGAATAGGTCGCTTGGTATCAAGGCAGATCTTGACCGCGTCTCCGCGCAACTCAACCCAGTTATTCACAAACGAAAACAGCGGCGCGAGCGGCCACACCGTCGAAAACAACGACAAGTATCCAAACTGGACAATCATCTCGCGGTAATCTTCGTCGACGTCATATTCGGGGAACTCTTCCTCGGCGCGAACACGCGTCAAAAACGCAGACTCGGCGGGCTCGTCGTTGTACACAATCGCCTGCGCGCCGGTTACCTTGTTTGACAACTTCCGCGCTTCTTTGAATAATCGGCGCTGAATATACGGTAACAGCGTCTCCACAAAGAAGTTAATAGCCTGCGCGGTAGCAGTAAAATAAATATACTGCTGTCGTAACCGTAAAGTGTTGATTGTAAAAGTCTTTGACTGCGCTGCGTTTTCGCCCATAATCTTCTGAACACTCGTGGTGATGAAGTCGATATTCGGCGCAATCAAATGGCCAAATGGCAAGTACACATACGACGACAAAAAGAGACCCATGTACGAGGTCAAAAAGTTCAAAACAAACATCTTTTGTGTCACTGAGGTCTCGTAGGATTGCGTGGTGACATGATTTTCCCAATCCGTCATCTTTGTCACGACGATACTATAGAACGCTGTAAAAGTAGGAACCAAAGTAGCCAGCAAAGCAGTCGGCAAAAACACTAAATACTGCTTCAACGGACCGTCGTAAATCTCGGCAAGGAAAATCTCAATCACAAAGACAACACCCTGCAACGCCATCAGCAGCACACCAGCCACCAGCGCCGTCGGGATCGAGGTGAACTGCTTCACGACACGCTTCCAGGACGGATAGTACTGTTCGCGTTCTCCAGTCACGGGATTTTCACGTTCGGTTTCGCCTTTGAATGTCGGCCGCGCAGCGTGTAGCGACGCGCATCCCTTGACGCCCCATTTCGTAGCGAGCTCTACTTCTTTGTGTTTCCACGCTTCTGCGAAAACACTGCACCAAACTGTGCTAATCACAGCAAAGATAGGAGAAAACGGAGGTAGGAAGAAGTACGCCACGAGACCGACGATGGTGGGGAAGAGAAGCCATTTGAAGTAGTACTGCAAAAAGGCAAAGTAGAGCGTGATTTTCTCGCCAAACACGTCTCTGATGAGCTGCAGCTCGTCGTCGTCAAGCACGTACTTTGTCGACCATCGTTTAATCCAGGCCTACTTCTGTTAGCTTTATTTCTTACGAATCAGCAAAAAAAGGTACGTACGACGTCGAAAGCGGGATCATGCGGCGCGAAGATGGCCGAGACGTACGCCCACTCGCCCTCGCCCGGCGTGATTCCGAGTCCGTGATCCCGTTCTGAGGCGGTGAGTCTAGCGTATACGAGACGCAGACGCTCCGCGACTGTGTATTGCTGGGCTTCGGCTGGATCTGAGGGACGCGAGGGGGCTGTCGTGCGCACGCCCATGAGCCAGTCACGCACTCTGTTCTCATTAGCATTCACTCATACAGGAGCTGAACGAAAAAAAAAACATACTGAGACTGGTAGGAAGCAATAGAAAGAACAGCATCGGAGGCTTTGACAAAGATAAAGACGGCGCCGGGTCTATCAACGCGAAGGGTGAACTCGAATCCAGCGGTCGCCAGCTGCGAGAGCGTGTACTTTAGCCCATCTTCAACCGCCTCTGGAGTCTTTTTGTCTGCAGGAAGAGCTGCCTGTTCACCGTCAAAGACGATAATAAGGTCAATGTCAAGACTTTCGGGCGCGACGGCGAGAGTCTCGGAGGGAGTTGGCGAGGATGGAGATGCTGGTGCTGTTTGCGAGGGCAGCGATGCAGCAGCAGCGGGACTCGGATCAGCCATGCCGCAATTCGATTCAATTCAATTCTCAGATGTGAATGTGCTATTCAGTTCGAAACACGATTGAGCCCGTGCCGCAAAGAACACAAGAAGTGTGGAAGTGTGGATGAGTATTGAGTGGTGAGGGTGAGTGCGGGAGTAGAAAAAGTGATGACGAGCAGGAGGGCCATGGCGCTAAGCCGAAAGGGGCTGATGCCGTGGAAGGCACTGCTCAGCTGTATTCTATGGATTATTGTACTATTGTACTATTGGAGGCTACTATGAGGAAGAGAAGAATGGAGAAGAGAGCAGGAAAAGAGAGACCACGATAATAAGAGGAGGAGTACCAAAGCAGAGAAGCAAAGATGGAAACGGTTGAAGTGAATATGCAGGGAAGCCGGATCGACCCCTGAGCAGGCCCACTCACGAGATCCGCACGCGCTGGCTGCGTGTCCTGGTTGCGCCAACTACGAGACTAGCTAGCTGGAAACAGTCTAGGCAATAGATAGTAAACAAATTCTATCTAATCTACTCGATCAAGCAGCGGTTCCTGCGTTCGAGCAGCAGATGTCCGCTTGCTGCTATGTGGCGCGTACTAATACGCCCATAATTACAATTTTCATACTACACACAGCGTAGAGGGTATTCTGGACAGAATAATACAGATTGACGCGGAGATCTCCGGAGGGTCTTTGTTTACAAGATCATCGTGCCCCTCGCGCGGCGACGATCTTTCGTGAGAGGTAAACAATGCGACGATACTCAGTCGATGGATATTATGTTGTTTGTTTACGGGTGAGCTGGCAAGGATGACGCACGCGTATCCGAGGAGCCGGCGAGAGGAGAAAGGAGAGGAATGGAGGAGTCGCTGGCCTGTCCAGAATACCTTTTACGCTGCGTGTAGTATGAGTATTTACTAGTATTTACTAGTGACTATGAGTAAATAAGCATCCAATATTACAAAGAGAATGCATCATGTCTCTGCATGAACAGCACACCAGCCTGAACGTACGCATAGTGCGGTAAATAGTGTGCACCAGCGCTGGCGACTAGTTGATGGATTGAACCTGCTAAAATAACTAGACTGGAGGCTATTTGAATTTTGTTACCGGCTGTTTTGAGAACTCTGGTCTTCTGCAAGAGAACTCTGGTCATGGACCGGCTGTCGTTGAGATATTTGCAGAATACATGTGTAGAATATTTTTGCTATACTGTGTGCGCACTGTAGTAGCAACAAAACAGAGCAAAAGAGCAACAGGAGAACGAATCCAGAATAGAGAAACAAACTCTAAACACTGAACCAGCAAAAACTGCGAATGGCGAATTTGGAGAGTCAAGTGTGAGCATGCGCGCGATGGAGCTGACGCAGCAATTGCGCAATTAGTTATCAGTATTGGTATTTACACGATGCATTCCGTGCATTTTGGTATTTGTGAGTGTTATAGTATTATAGTACTATATATGCGAACCAGAAGACAGTGCAAACACAGCACTAACATCCAATGTTCACAACTCACACAACCAAAAGAATGTCCAGATGCTAAATATGTTCATTTCCAGGCTAACAGCGTGAAAAGGAAGGGATAGAGTTAGCCGAGACTGTTGATGAGTCGAGGACCGACAAGGTTCCGGTGAAGAATTTTCACGCTGGTGCTGTTGTGCTGTTCAGCAGAAGACGGTGGTATCATAATTGTGTTATAATTGTATTGTGATTCTATCAGAGTAGCAGAATGAAGTACGTCAGTGAAAGAACAGGAATAAGGAGCAACAACAACAGCGCAGCTAAAAGATCGGAGCAGGACAGGGATGCTTCGACACGCAGGACGCCACACCTTAATTGACGCCCGACACCCTGGACTTTCTGCTGCTCTGTGTGTGCTGTGCTGCTGCGGTCTTGCATTCTGTATTATTCTACTATCTGCTGCTATTCTATTTCTCTCTATTATATTCTCTGCAGTAGCAATGTAAAACCAGCAAGAATAGCGTGAATGCACCAGAGCTGGCGCGACAAGCCATTTCCGCCGCAGCCACGGCGGGAAATGCGGCTCATTTGCTTGGTGCGGGGATTGCAAAATAGTGGGTTAGGTTACCTAGTTGGGAAATATTATTTCTCTCGTCATGTGGCTGCTCTTGGTCGACCACGGGGTTTCTTGTTGTGCTGTGCTGCGATTCTGCTTCTCTTGCGCTGTTCTGCTATTCCACTTGTAATAGCAGTATACTGGTATCTCCAGCAGCTGCGATACTTTGTATTGTCGCACAGAGTAGCATTAATTAAGCGAGCGCCACGCCGCGGCCGGTTTCCCCTTTCGGTGCGCCGTCGGTCGCCGGAACCCTCGTCTCTGTCGAACCAGTTCAGTGTTCTCCAAACGCTCGTCATCTGCTGCTCCGCTCGCGTGTAGTTATATATATATATATATATATCCCTCCTCCGGCACTTCGTCGCCTCCTCCTCAGCTACACTCAATTCGCAATGCCTCACATTCGCCCCCCTCCATCATACTCCCCGACTCTCATTGCGTCCAAGCCGGACCACCGCACCCTGCCGCTGGGCGCCATCAAAGCCCAGCCGGCCCCGCGCGCGCTCGAGTTCAACCTCGTGATCGAGTCCCCGCCGCTGATCTGCTACGGCACCCGCGAGCAGTCCACCGGCGCGCTGCTCTCGGGCCTACTCTTCCTCTACGTGAACGCGTACGCGGTGCCGATGGAGTCCGTCACCCTCGAGCTCATCCAGGAGATCTCCTTCAGACGGCCTACTTCGCCGGCCTGCAAGCCCTGCATCAAGCAGGTCAACGTGCTCAAGCACTGGGACCTGCTCTCGCACGAGTCTACGCTGCCGCGGTCAGAGTACGGATACCCGTTCTCGCACCTGCTCGCGGGCGACCTGCCTGCTTCGACTTCGTCGGCGCTCGTTGCTGTCTCGTACCATCTGAAGGCAGTTGCTGTGCCGTTGGCCAAGGACCTCGACACTATTTCGTATTCACGCTCGATCTCTGTGTTCAGATCAGTCGCGTCGAATGACATACGCAGATGCTTGCGCGTGTTCCCGCCCACGCTGCTCAACGTCACTGCGTCGCTACCCGCGGTCTGCTTCCCTAGATCTGAATTCTCCCTCAACATTGCCGTCAACAACCTCGTCAACAAAGAGAAGCGCACGCGCTGGACGATGCGCAAGTTCTCGTGGTCGCTCAACGAGATCAGCAAGCTGAAGCCCGCGGCCTGTGCCACACATGTGCACTCGGCGACGGCGCTCGAAGACGTGCGCCAGCTCTCCACCGGCGACCTTCGTCGCGGCTGGAAGACCGACTACACCGGCGACGGCGAGATCGCGCTCGAGGTGCCTATTTCGACCTTCACAGACGACACAAGCATCCCGGCCGCATGCAACGTGCTTGTGCCCGAGCTGGGCTTCTCGGTCGAGCACTCGCTCGTCGTCGAGATGCTCGTGTCGGAGGAGTACGTCCCGCTGGGCGCGCACTTTGCGCCTTCGCCGACCGGAGCTGCGCGGATCCTTCGCATGCAGTTCGCGGTCGATCTGACTGAGCGCGGTGGACTCGGAATTGCGTGGGACGACGAAGTTCCTCCGACTTACGACGACGTGCCGATTTCGCCGCCAGGGTACGATTACCTGGACGCGAACAGCGATGTGGAGCATTTGGTTATGTAGTTAGTGTGCGGTTATTGGCGTTGGTATTGATTCTTGCATGGCGTTTAAAAGTGTATATTATTTATTCTATTACAATTAAGAGATCTATTCTATTTCCTATGTCCTACATTTCACAGCGTATATTGAAACTGGTAACAGCAGAGTATCAAATTTTTCCTAAACCAGTGATTGCGTCATTGCTGAACGCGTCCGAAAGCTTCGCGAAGCACCGGCGTTCTACTCTTTCCAGACCGGGCTTTGCCACTTCTGGCAGAATGCTCTGGAAGGGTTTCTCGGACGGGCAATTTTTTCTTGCGCGTTTGGGTTTTCTTTTTTTTTACGTTTTTTTTTTACCCTCTCTTTCGGTCTGAACGGCAAACGCAGAATAGGCGAGTTTGAAGAATGCGACATTGAACTGGAAAAAAAAATTTATTGCGTGCTGTTTGCGCTGCGAAATGCTGCGGAATCACTGAGCGTACGCGGTTGTGTGTCTGCGTCAGCTCGCTGCCGCTGCTGCTGCTGCTGCGACGAAGGAGGCGCTGTCGGATATCGCCGAGCCAGCTGCTCAGTCACCCGGTGCTCGCTGCTCTGATGCACTATTCGCTGTCTTCATACAATACACGCTGCATCCACAGTAATGCGCTGCTCCCTGACAAGTGCAGTGCACAGCTCGCTGGAACGCACTCAGCTGCGTCCAAATGACTCAATTTCGCCTTTTACAGTGTGGCTGCCCATCGTGGCTGATTTGACTCGTCGCTCTTGCAACCGGGCCCCGGGCCACGTGATGTAAGCAGTAAGGGTGTTGTGGTAATGCGCCGTAGCACGGCCGAACAATAGTAACACTAAAGGTGCAATTGCGACAGCCCTTTATCGTGTGTCTTCTTGCGCAGTTGCAGAAACAGCCGTGGGCACCCGCAGCGTACTCTCGACTAATGTAATACTGCGCCGACATGGGCTTCCACGCATCCCAGCGTGTCTTCAGTCCAGTCGATCAGATCAAAAACCTCCTTTTCGTGAGCGCTCAGTCCATCCGCCACAGCCGTCCTAAACCGCCTCTATATCCGACGCTGCTTTCGCGCGTGAGATCGGAGTTTTGACAGCAATAGTCCTGGCCGACTATCTCCGCATTTCTCCGGCCGTGGATCTTGCGCAGGGCCACAGATGGACTTTTCGCGAGTGCGAGAGTAGCTTGAATTGGAATCTTGCGAGATCATAATTACATTTCGTGGTGAGCTGACTAACAAACCATACAAATTATATTCACATAGTCTTTATCCGCTGCGTAGAGCTTAACAGAGCTGCTCAATGCCATCTCTCTAGCACATCTACTGTACAGGCGCATGAGAGCTGACGCCTGCAGAAAACACAAAACGTACGGCAGACTCTCTGCGTCACTCCCAATTCATCATATAATGACATACATTGATTCCTAATCACTAAAAGTTATAAAAATAAGTAGACCCCATGCATACATGCAAAAAAAAAACCCGTCCCTAATGACAATACACAAACAGCTAAATAATAATTTGCAGAGTATACGTCACTAAAATAGCCAACGTCAATACCAGCACAATATACTGCGCAATCAAACACGCAGCCAAACAGTCCATCTGCGGAATATGCTCCATATCATCCGGCGCAAAAAATGTCGTCAAATACACCTGCGACGTCGAACTAGGCACCCCCGACGACATAATTATCACAAACGCGAGCACAAGATTGTCCTTGTCAATAATCCCCGAATGCCGCAGTCCCTGCGTGAACGCGATCGCGATGATCGGCGTCAGCACTAACTTGGCGACAATCAACGCCGCTAGGTATTTCCAGAATCCCTTAGGCAGCGCCTTGATCGATAACCGCCCAATCATACCGCCCAGAAGCAGTAATCCAAAAGGAACACACGCGTTTCCAATAAACTCGGCAAAATCCATCACAAAATCGAGCGGCGGAAGTCCGTCTGGCGCAGTCGGCATGTTATAGTCAGTCGCCACAAACAGCGCCTTCACTGGATCAATAACCGCTACCACAATCGACACAATAAGCGACGCAGTAGGCGGTTGGTACAGATTCCGCAAAAAGATAATCAGCCGCGCCAAAAACATATTATGCTTAGCCGTCTCAATCTCGGCAGCAACCGCACTCACAACCGGATCCAGCGCATCACCATCGTCGTCTTCGTCCTCAACAGTCTCGACAGTGTCAACAGTCTGCGCGTCTGCTTCCTGTCGCGTGTTAAGCCGCCGTCTAATAGACCGCACCCCTGCAGACTCAACAGGTCCTAACGAATTTCTTCGCGACGAATCCATCGTCTCAGTCGTCGTCATCGGCACCAACACAGACGACCTTGCCAGCACCGGATTCGCCCGACCAACCAAACCTTTACCCGTCGCCGCTGCCTGGCTTATGGAGACCATCTCTAATTCATCATACTCGCTTGGCTTTGAGCTGTCTGCCGAGTCTCGCTTGCTCGAATCCGAAGATTCAGACTGTGTTCCTTTCCGCTTGAACATCCGCTTGAATTTAGACTCTTTGCCGATCTTCTCCGCTCTCGTATCCTCTCTCTCCAGATCCTCCAACGACGTCTTAAAATCATGCTCAACCAGCTGCACACATCCACCAGCAAACATAAACGCCACATACACAGACATAATCACAGACACATACGCAATTCCCTCGTCCTCGTCCCCGGACTTGAACGGCTTACTCGCCGTGATTGTCATCACATACGCCATCGGAATATCGCCTGAGTTACTGAAAATGGCTGCCATCGCCGAGCCGCCCCGCCAGTACTTGGGGATAGGTGTGAATATGCCCAGAACCAGCCTAGAATATACGTCAGCAAAAGTTACACGAAAAAATATCGCCCACGATACATACGCAAACAGCACGCCAGAGGCCATATAGACGCATGCCGACAGCACGCATATGCCGACCGTGCGCATTGTCCCCGAATCGAAAGCCACGACGACTTTACTAAACACGATACAGGGAAGGAAGTAGTTGATTAGCATAGACGAGACTTTTTTGCTCGTATGCATATCCAAAACATCTATCCCAGTTAGCTGTATACTTCACAAACATCAAACAAAATAGCATACTTTTCTTTGAAAAGTAGATGCCGGCGCTGACAGCCAGACAAATCTTTACAATAGGCTTAATCGCAACAAATATCGAGGCACCGATGCTCATCGACATTTTGCAGTGTTGTGGTTCTAAATTCCCAGAATACTCTGTGTGTAAAGAATTTAACTCCGGTTTATAGTAGTATAACTGGATATACTAGACTCTGAAAGAGAGAACGAAAAAACACGGTCAGAGACAGTGGAGGTAGGTTCAAAAGGGGATGCTGCGGACTCTAGACATCTAATCCACAGATGCCGCGAGTGTTATAAGAAAAGAAGACGACAGTTGGATCAGAAAACGAGAACGCAAATCTATAGAAAAATTAATCTTTGTGGAGAGGACAAGACTGGAAATGAAAAGCACTGAAAAAAGCTGTGAACTTACATGTCCCGCACAATAGACGGTGCTCACAACCTTTTGCAGTCTCCGCAGCACACGACGCACGCTGATAGAAACACACTCAACACCCGAAACCAGCAATAAGAAGCAGGAGCAGAGCAATGAACAAGACGAAACTGCGGTGCAGGAAGAATTGAAGCAAGGTTGACTAGCTTGCTTGCAGGGAGTCACGTTTTTCCGGATAAGAGTAGGGTTTGCACAAGGGCCGAGTCCCGTCTGCGGGATAAGAGAAAAGCAGCGAGAGGAGAGGTATCTGATGCTGAGAAAGACCTTTCCGAGGAGGAGATCAGTAGTGAAGAGAAGGACAGGAGTGTGTGAAGACGAGGATGAGAACGTTTGTCAAGGAAAGAAGTGAAGAACTAGCACAGGCGGGAAAATTAAGTGTCTGAGTCCTGGTTTGGATTTTGCTTTTTATGGCTTGTTGCTCTCTATTCGTTTACAGTGTTGGTATTATATTAGTACTATAATAGTATAATAGTATTCTTAGTGCATTATATTTTGTATCTTATAATACTACTGTTGTAGTGATAAACAGCTGTAGTGTAATTACATTACTACGAACAGCACTGGTAATCAACCCGCGGGGATGCTTCCGGTGCTTCTTAAACACTCATCTCCCAGTCCAAATGCACTTTTATCCTCTCAAATACTATGATATCGTTTTTCTTATTTATAAATACTATTGTCATCCTACAAATATACTAAAATATCGCAGTATTCCTCATATATACTCGCAAATACCGGTACTGTTCAAGTGTGCCCCCACGCTATTAGTCGTTTATTATCCAATCTATCTTGACACCCCGCACGCTAACCACTTTTAGCAACCCCTGGCTACATTAAAGATGTTTACAATGACGGTTGTTGCTGTAATAGCCATAGCATTTTATTGCATATTAAAATGATATACTATAGTATAACACAACACAACATTATAATAGCAGTTTAATAGGACAGCAGAATACTATGACTATTACAATAACAACCGTCATTGTAAATACATCTTGGCTATCTTAGCAACTTAAACTATCAGCCACGAACTCACAGCTTCTCCACAGACCAACAAGCCCCTTCTCCACAACTTCCCCTTTACAATAACGTCATCTTCGCCCCTTTCACCGCCTGTGCTTGTATCAATTGGCTCTAATTGGGCAATTCGCGATGATGACATGGAGAAACCTCCCGCTGTGATCATCCCGCTTTGTGAAGTGTTGCCCAATTGATTAGTGTCGCTCTTCTCTGTTGTTAATCCCTATTTGTCCACCAGCTCTGATTACGAAGATCATCACTGCCACTTTGTTCTCTTGTAAATGCTTTGAGGCCGTCGCCCAGATCTCAGCTGCAAGTCTGGGCTTATATCAGGGATCAGCCAAGCACGGCATACATATCCAAACTTATAGCTCCCTACCAACAACCTGTAAAGAGCCAAGATCCATCTTTTACTTGTATCTCTCTGAATACTTTGTCTGGCATTCTGATCAATGCTATCCAAATTGCCAACCACTTCTCGACTTTGAGTACTACCCAATTGGGAAATTTGTACATAATCTGATCCTTAGACGCGTGAGCTACCACTTCATTAGATAACTGTCTAGATATTCATGCTATAAGTAAATAGCGCTTCTCTTGACTGTAGGATTCATAGCGATCAAAATTGTGACTATTCACAGTCAATGTTGAGCTATGCAAGCAAAAAATTGGTAATATTCACCAGGTTTTCTATCAAACTCCATTAGCAGCGCATCCCAATCCTTTGTATCCCCACTTTTGTAATGTCCTCCAGCTACCTCTGAGCCTATCATAGGTTTCAATTGTACTCAAGCGTCGCGATCTGAGTATTGCAAAAAGGTTTCCTTCCCACACTGTGGATATCGGATCTGAGCGTTCTTCAAGATCATTCTCTTCTGTGGATATCAACAAAACTTTTTTATAGTTATTGCAAGGTTATATTTATCAGGCGCAGATTGCAGGCAAATTTCACCGGTTTAAATATACCACTTGTACTCTGTAGGATTAGCATCGCGATCCTCAAAGTAGCCTATTCTCGTCTTCTTAATGCTGCACTTCGAATACAGCAGCACTTCTTCATCAATAAGTACAGCAAAGTACTCTCCATTGCGACAATCAACTTCCTCATAATTCTCACGAGAAAGACAGCCATTTTTGCTACAGCAATACGCACCTAAGTGGAAATTGAATGTCGATATATAATTCGTTGGATCAGCAACAAATTGCTCTCATGATCGTCTCCGGGATAAACTGCAGGATTCCAAAACCACCGCAGTTTCGATTCCAAAGCACGGCACTACTAGCTTACTCAAGGGTTTAATCTGATAATACCTGCCTCAGTAAATGATTATTGTTTTAAAATAAGATCTTTCCAAGTTTGTTATCAATGCCGCCATGGCGCATATTGCCTGAGTAAAGACGATTTTACCAATATGGCGTCATATTGGAGTAACTGACGTACAGTCTCTTTTTCGTATCGGTACTCTGGGCCACCAAACGCATCCCAGTATGCCGATGTACGAGCCTTTAAGAGCATATTCCTGCTATTTCATATGAGCTCATGTAGAGCTCATTGGAAGCATATCAACGCTGCAATCCTGTTTAATCTCTGTATTGCTCGTCTTTGGATCTCGGCTGTTGCTCTGTCTCGTGGGAAAATCATCAGGCAATCCTAATAAGAGTGCAACTTTTTCTAAAGATGCGATTGCATTCATTTTGAACTATATAATTTAAAGAAAAACAGCGTATTGATCCGCCTTTTAAGAGTTTGTCAGCCATTTTGTTTCTACAGCGTGACCGCGTGGGCGACATATAGTCTTGCAAATTCTGCTCGATGTAGGGCCCGGCTCAATTGGGAAGTTTGTACATAATTAATAGTGAAAAAATGGTGGAGTAGAAAGACCATTTCCAAACGATGAAAAGTACTTGGATCTATGTATGTGGCGTGGCGGTGGATGCTTGTATAGCCAATTTTAGCATCAGGTAACGAAGTTCACAAGCGCTCGAACACGACACAGCACATATTCAACAAGTCGCTATATTTACCACCACAATGACAATAATAATAAACAAAACCAGTAACTAAACTAAGTAACATTTCATGTAGTTTGTAGGGTTTTTTTTTCGATTCGTATCGGTTAGTTTTGCGGATGTTGCAGGGCCAAATAGCCATACAATTAGCACTCAACAACCACAAGCACGCAGCTGTATGGCGTGTTATCATCAGCAAAAATTCTGAAAATGACGCAACAAATTATTATTATTTACTGTTTTGGTGGTGATTAGTTTAATGAATTGTTAAAAATGCTTTGTTACTTTGTTCGCTCGCTTGTGAATTACATACAGTAATGAGAATATTGTGAACTGCTCTCTTATCTCCTATCTTATCCATAGTTATACATTTCTAATGCTCAAGATATACTTTATACCTCTTCATCAATTTCCTATTATCCTTTTCTTCACAGCAGTCCGACTCATCAGCTCATAGAGTTATTCATAATCGCAGCCCGATCCACGTGCTGTCATTTAAACTTCCATCGTTTGTTTACTTTTCTCCCACCACCGTTGCTGCGGCGCACACCTCGCTTCCGTGTTTTGAAATCCCAACCACAACATCTCATCTCAGATCATCGCCGCACTGGCTGCACCGTTTATCTTCCCTGCACATTTTACCCTTATTATCTTCTCAGCTCTCCTAGTATCACTGCAAGGCGTTCTATAAGGGACTTACAAAGTTATGACAGCGCACAACAAGCCATCACGACCACCGCATCAAGAACTGGCCAGGTCCACAAGCAAATTCGAGTTTCGTCCTGCCCCTTCTGCAATATCTCCCCATAGCGCTTCTTCTTCTTTGTCCAAGAGTCATGGGCTATCGTTAAAATCAGACTCTAGTATGAATTCCGCATCGGCAATAGCAGACACCACAGACGGCGATGTGATGGATCTTGATTGCTGGACTATCCCGCCTATTTCGACACAGCACAACATCAACAACCTCAAAGAAGATTTAGATGATCAAGTGCGTCGTATGAAAAAACGACGTATACAGCATAACGACAACAGCCCCGTAATAACGCGCAGCCGCGCAAAGTCTTCTCCAGACCCCACTACACAGGAATGTCAACCGCCAAGTAATGAAATGGTCTTCACCGGCATGCCAGCTAATTTTTACTCTTTCTCGGATTCCTTGATGTCAGCTGCTTCAGAGATAAAGTCATCGCCCCTAAAACGGAAGGCTGGTGATATGCTGGATGAGAACAACCATTGCAGCTACAGCAACACTTCGTGGCAGCAAATCAGACAGCAGCAGCAGCAGAAGCAGTGGGTACGACGACAAAGCCAGAGACTTCGCGCAAAGATGCCTGTGGCGCCATCCAAACATATCTCAGCTCATAAACAGCAGCAAGTACAATTAGCTCGCAGCAACACTTCTACAACAACCGACCAACGATCGCCCCGCAATGACCAAGATGGCGATATCTCAATGGACGTCGAAGACTCAGATGAGCGAAGGATTACTAGTGCCAGTGCCATGACGAAGATTACGGAAGAGCTGTTTGATCAGGACTTGCTGATTAGCGTGTTTGGATATTGATTATGGCACTTAAGCTGAATTGTTATGGTGCTGTGGAATGAGTATACGATAAATGATGCAGATTTTCAATATTGTCAGGGTTTTATGAAATTCAAATTCTGATAAGAGTAAATGTTATGAGAACAGGATGAGGTAATTAATGACTTTACGATTAGTGAGATTATGCAGTGCGGTCTGGAAGGCGTTTAGTGTGTTTGGTGTGTATCGTATGTTTAATTGACAATTTTAACAGGAGTAAAAATAATCGAAGTTCAGATTCGAACAAGAGACGGAATTTGCGGTTCTGTCGCAAACTAATCAATATAAAAGCAATATAACTGAGTCGGTGACGATGTCTCCTCCAACGAGTGTGGATTATGTGAGCAGGCGCAGTCAACGCGAGCAGCAAGTCGGTTTAGCGGCGCTCTTTGAAGGAGCACATTAATGATAAATTACAAAGAACAGGGCTGAATTGCCAAGAGCAGTATTCCGTTTGCTCTAGAAAGTCGTGCACCCGTGGAGCGTGTGTGTGGGCTCGCGTGGCTGGCCAGACTTGTGTGGGCTTTTTCACCCGTCGCCAGCAAGGGGCAAGATAGGGCAAGACAGGGCAGAGTCGCTGTAAAGAGCAGCATTGCAGCACTATTGTGAGCACTAGTAGCCAGAAGATAGGGATATTTATGTGAATACCGTCTGCATTGTACTATATTGCAGTAATTTTCTCATATATGTATCTGCAGTAAACACAGGTGAGTGGGCAGAAACTGACGGTCGCGCTGGCGACGATCACTAAAGTTGCCGCTAACGACGCGTCTTTAGTGAAGGAACAGTGACGCGACGCGAGCGCGGTCAGTCAGCGCTGACGGTTTCCCCAACGTGCTACACAAACACAGACGAACATAGTGCATTTAGTCGTGATATACACAGTATATACAATCGTGTAAATGAAAATTCACACAGTCGTACTCAGTCAACTCAGCTCCGCTGCCTTGACGCGTGAAAACGTAGCTGACCCAGCACCGGCTGCCACCGCTGCCCACAGCACCATCAACACTAGCCTCTGCAATACGAGCCGAGACGGTGGAATCACTCGCGATATCAGCAAATTCAAGATCAAAACACAATATCGAAGATTCGTCTGTCTGCAAACGCGGACCCGTCAGTCGGCGGTGCCCAAAACCGACGCGGGAAAGGCGGGTCAGCGCACTGGCCTGAGTTGAGGGGGGTTTTCCTGGCCAGGTTAACCCTGCACTCCTCGGCTGGGACAGCGGCCACTCTTCCCACGCTCCCTTAATTCACTCTCACTTTTCTTCTTTCCCTCTACTCTCCGGTCTTCTCCTCCTCGTCTTTCTTCTTCTCCTTCCTCCTGCTTTGTGCATCGCACCTGCTTCTCAACACCCTGCCTCTCTTCCGCGTCGACCGGTGCCACTCTTTTCACCGTTTCATCCCTCCCGTCTCGTCCGGATCCGCTGATCTCCTTGGTGTAGCAGACGGTGCACCTTCGCGACAACCTGCGTCGCGTGAAAGATTTCTTCTCTTTTTTAGAGAGGCCTGCGTTGTTCATTCATCTGTGGACTTCTGCTCAGCAGCTGCATCAGCATCTCTCGTGATCTAGTCGATCCAGCATTGACGCGTCTTCCTTGCATTTGAACTCTCTTAGCAATAGCATATCCTAGCATACCATACCATGACGCCCCTCTCACCACAGCGCACTCCGCTGGCAACGCGCCAATCTGCCTCCTTTCATGTTGAGGATCCCGAGCATATCATCAAGCAAGAGCATATGAATGCGCTCGAGCAGACCCCTTCCTCCGCAGCCCTCCTTCCTTCGCTCTTCAACATAACCCCTCCCACAACAACTCCGCGACGACGTCTGGAGAGTGGAGATGCGCATCGCAATAATCTTTCGGGAGCCATTGCCTCGTTGAATCCGCCGCATCTGCACCCAGCTGCTACGCTCAAGCGGTCGCGCTCGCTCGTGACCTCGCCTCTTAATGACGATGAGGACGATAAGACTTTGCTCTCAGACGGTGGCCAGCATCTTGCCACTCCCCGCACGGTTCTCTCATCTCTGTCAGCATCAGGTCACCATCAGCACCATGACTTTTCGTTTTCACCAGCCGAAGACGGCTCAATGAAACGCCCACGTCTGGGCCGCTCCTTTTCGACCTCAGCCGCCATGCTCCCCTTCTCCCACTCCGCCGCTTCTCACAACCCCCACCACGATGATGAAGACGTGTTTGGTCCCGCATCAGCTTCCGCTGTTGAGACTGTGGGAATTAGCGCGCCTTTGTTGTCGTCAGCTGCGCCAATGATGGAGCATACGATCTCTGCTCCGGCGCTCCCTAGCGATATCAGCCTGCAAATGTTCCAGAACCGCCAACAACAACTCCACCAACATCAGTTCTACCAACGCCAGCAACAGCTTCAACAGCAGCAACAAGAGGAACAGATTAGTGTTTACCAAACTCCAAACCAGAAGCAAAACTTCCCTTCGTCCATCACAATGGAGAAATCGCTGTCTGATTTACCTGCCTATGGCGCGTACCTTCAACGTCAACGACGCGAAGATGGATCTGATGGTAACTCGATCTGGAGTTCTGACGTCGAGGAAGCTTTTATGGAGGGTACAATTTCTTTTATTATAGACTGTCTTATACAGCGAGCTAACAAGTGACATAGCTATTAAGAAAATTCCTAAAGTTGGGCGTCGGAAAATTACGGTCAATGGAAGACCTTGCGGCCGGAACGAGTTGATTTCAGACTATATTTTGCGCAAGACTGGAAAAGTGCGAACTCGGAAGCAAGTTTCGAGTCATATTCAGGTTCTCAAGCATCTCCTGAAAGACAACAAAGAGTGTATGTTTTCTGATAAGCGGCGATCAAGAGTTTACGCTAATTGAAATAGTCATGACACTTGTGTCGGATAATCCGCCCGCTGGGTCGCCTACTAGTAACCTGCCAATTCTTTTCACAAGTCCAACAGGTCCTGATAATGCTCCCGCCGGTGTTACAAATGTTGTTCGACACACCCCAGCACCAGCACCTACTCCCGCGCCACCAGCTCCTGCTGCAGCTGTGCCAACGCCAGCTCCTCAGATGAATCTTGCTGCGACGCCGATAACCCACATTCGCAACTCACACAGCCAAATGACGCCGATATTGCAACCGCATGCGCCGGCTCAAGCGCCGCCTATGAACCGTCCTGGTTCACATCCAGGATCGCGCGCGTCCACATTTTCCGCGTCCTCTTCCTCTTCGTCTGCATTCCATAGTGGAGGACAGAATATAGTGATGATGGCGCACCATGCACCTCACTATACTAACCCATCACCCACTCCGCATGCCGCCGAGGCGCGTCAAGAGATCACGACTTCCCCATTGGTCGACTCCCCTATCGAGCGCCGTCTCATGCTCGACGACCAACAACGCATTATCTCCCACCACCAACAATTCCTCTCCCCTGAAGCCTCCGCATCTCGCCATCAACAGCAGCAAGTAGTTGCTTCTAATGCGGCGCATCTTCCGCTCTTGTACTCGAACGGGCAGTATCTTCGCGTCCTGCCTCTTTCCCGCCCTCAAATGCACCATCAAACCGTTGTCCCATCTTCATCCTCGTCATCAGCAGCACCGTCCTATAGCATGGCTAATACATCGTCCTCGTCAAGTCCTACTGCAACGACTGCTGTCGGAACTGTCGGAACTCCACTTGACGCGTGGATCGAGTGTGATGCCATGGGCTCTGATGGCGAGGAAGTCGCCGGCAGCCATATGTCTGAAATTTACGCCAACGAAGAGGAATTGCTTCCTTTATGGTAACGTCCTTGCATAAAACGGAGGAATTGATGGAATTTGAGAATGGAAGTGCACTATTTTGGTTGTGGTATTTTGTAGGAGTATGTATTTATGACTGTGATGTTTTTTTGTTATTTTTTATGTCCTCTGTTTTTTTTTTCCTCATGAATTAGGTTTTTAGTCCTTACGGCTTATGTTTATGTTATGTGTTTATCTTGATTTTTGAAAAGTGATTTTCTATGCCCGCGCGGAGATCAACTCTAGCTCGTTGACAAGACATATTTAAGATTGTGTCTCTCATTGTCGTATGAAATCATTAATGACTATTTATATACCTTGCTGTCTTTACGTGATGATTTTGTTTTGCCATTTTTATTTTTTGATACTTGACTCTTTATTTTGAAGATAGGTGGAGTATCTTTGTCGATGATGAATAGATTGATGGGTGGAATTGTGTGTAATGTATTTTATGAATTAGTCAAATAAATAAATAAACAATAACACGAAAGAGTATTCTCAAAGCCATTCTGTACTGAGACCTTTGTATCTCTATCTCGTTATCAATAGGAATATGTACGGGAAGAGCGCTTCCGCTAATCCAACTCGGGACGCGTCTCTCGATCAACAATGACGCGTCTAATCCAACTACGTCATCGCCGACGATCCAAAATGCGTGACTATATAATCACATGAAACCTTCCTCTTGCCTGATCTTTTTTATGCAGCGATAAGCAAGCGTAGTGGTGCTCTGATCCGACGGAACCGAAGAATGTTAACCGTCTGTTGCTTTAGTGCTCTTCGAGAGAGTATTTCCGGGTCGACTGTGTGCGGCTCATCCGGGTTGTATAATGCATCGGGCTAGGGTTAATATACGCAAGGAAGCAGGAAGGGAGGAAGTTAGACGAAATATTGACTGCTTATCAGTAGTATAAACCCAGTTATAATATTACCATATATAAGCGCAGTTTTGATCCCGCAGCGCATTAATTGGCGTGTTTTATACTGTGCTATGCTGAGTTGAGTGCAAGTGGGTGTTTATTACATGGAAACAGACTGAGCCAAAGATCGTCCGGTCTGTTCTCCTTCATGACTTATCCTCCTTTCTTCCATGAAATACTTTCATTTAATCAGTAGTTAATTTATGGATTTATTGTACACATACTATAAATTACAAGCTTTTTCTACACAATCCTAAACACACATCTTCAACACCACCAACACCTCTGACAACAAAGACGCGAAAGACGCGTAGCTGACGCGTTACAAAACTTTAAATATTTGACATCAAACTTTATTCCATTCAAGTATTGCGTGTTAGGGTTGTATCTAGGGAGCTGAAGAAAGAGAATAAAACGTGGGAGAATAAGAAAGTAGATGTTTCTTTTACTGGATTCATTGAAATGCAGAAATATATCTAGATGGAAATATCCAGATGGAAACAAGTTATTCTTACGAAACAAGAATTGGAATAAAAGAACTGGCAAGAACGCGATGTGACGAGATTGTTAGTGCGACGCGCGCGGAGCGCGCGATCACACAGCCTGCTTATCGATCTAGACTAGTACAGTCTAAAGAATGGAACATGTTAACTAGTAAATAAAACTAGGATTCAAATACAATATAAGATAATATCAATATATATTAATGTATGCATATTCTTAGTGGGTAGCAATCACCGCTTAGCTGGTTGAACAGAAGTCAATACATCAAGCGCTTTCTGCGCACTACTCTGCAACTCTTCACTACTCGAATCGGCCACCGCCTTTGTAAACGTGCGATGCAACTGCGGTAAAAACGGTCTTAAGAACGCAGGGATCTTGACAAGTAAGATCGCTAGTGTATCTAGGATAGCGATCTTGACCTCGGAGGGGTATCGTTCTCCCACGGTACGAATCAAAGGTCCGACCATTAATGTCACGAACGGACGTAAGATATCGGACGGTGTGCGCTCGACAATATACCCGGTTCCACGCGCGGCGTATTCGCGTTGCTCGTTGGTTCCGTACATCAAACCCTGTGAGAAAATAGGATAGATAGCATTCGGACCCTTTGGCAGTGCGAATCCAGGCACGTCAACACCAGGCTTACCGAGCGACTTGAGCTGCTTGCATGTAGGAATAACATACTCGAGCAGTTCCTCCTTCGGCAGCTTGCTCATAAGAGTAGATAAACAACTCCAGGCGGCTGAGACAACTTCAGAATCATCATCGGTAAGCGAAGTCAATCCGATCGCGATCCAAGGACCAACTAGCTCGGCATAATCCTCCGCATCCGCATTCGCAAAAAAAGTAGAGATATGAGTAAACGCCAACGCCCGTTTCTTTGCAGACTCATCCTCAACCAATTCCAAGAAAATATCCGAAACAAGCTCGATTCCTTCCTCGTCATCAACTGATTTCACCGTAGTATCAATCGACTCCTCAATCGCGTTCTTCGTCTCTTCATCTTCAACCTCAAGAAGTTGATCAATCATAGACTCAATAATCGATTGCAACTTGCGGTACAACGACGATCCCGCAACCTCAGCAAGCGAACCCATCGCCTGCGCATTAAACGCAGTCATAGGCGGCTTCAACAAAATAGGCAACAGAACAGGGAAAATAGTATCCGATTTAGAAGACATAATCTCCTTCAAAGCAGCAAGCGCGTACTCTGACTGGCCCGCTGTTTGCAAAAGGTTGAGCAAGTGTGGTAAGATCTGGTCGATTGCAGCATCGCCAAAGGTCTCTTGAAGAGTATCAAATGTCTGAGCTGCAGCCTCGCGTACGCTCGCGTCAGAATCAACTAGAGCGCCACGGATAAAGCCAATCAATGTATTCTCATGAATCTCCAGAATATTCATAGGCGTGGCCTCAATCAATTCAGAAAGCGCAACACATATACCTTGCTTTGTATCCGAATCGCTCGAAAACAAACCGCTCTCAAGCGTTGGCAATACCTGCGTCAGTAGACTATCACCGAATCTGCGCACAAGCTCAGACAATGTCTGCGACGCATTCTCGCGCTGGTCATCATCAGAAGATGACAGACGACGAATAATAAGCTGCGACAATACTGGCAAAATATCCTTAACAGTACGAGGAGTGTTCGGCACCAAAGCCTTCCACACATCAACAGCAGCATTACGCACAAGAGCAGTAACATCAGACCGGCACAGATACAGCAATGCAAGAATGCGATCCCGCCGGTCAATTCCGAGAACATCCTTAAGACTAGCGTGCACTTCACCGCCAGCAGTTTCATCCTCTTGCTCTTCTTCGGTGGCAGCCGCGTTGTTGCCGCTGATACCGGTGATTTGGAAGAGGAGGTCTCCGGTAAGCTCGATAGAACTGAGACGGATACGGTAGTTCTCGTCCGACAATCCGCGCTCGAGCTCGGGAAGAAGCAGATCCACTAGAAATCGTTAATAACCGTCTCGTGCCTTTAAAAAAACTAAAAAACATACCTGCACGAGTAGCATAATTCTTCACGATCAATCTACCAGATCTCAATGAAGTATCTCTAATCATCTCACTCTCATCAGCAAGACCAGCTAAAATAGGTGGAATAACTCGAGCCAAGTAAGGACTAAAGTTGTTGCCAAAAGCAGCCGGCAAAAACACCATCAAGTTCATAAACGATTCACGAATATTCGTCTTCGAACTCGACAGATTCTTGAGAATAACTGGTAACAACTCTTCAAGTTTACGCACTCCCAAACCAGAAATGACTTCACTCAATGCCTGTGCAGCTCCAAGTCGGTCTCCCTCGTTGTTATCAGCGCGCAGTGTACTGAGCAGTTTAGGAATAAGATCAGGCATTTGCTCTTCACCCAATTTCTCAATTAAAGATCCAAGAGCACGACTAGCCGTACCACGCGTTCCAGGCACAGGATCAACCATCGAAATCTCTAGTTCAGAGACAAGATCGTTGAGGTATGGAAGCAGATCTTTGCTGTCAGTTAGCGAGGCCATATTGCCAACAATCTGACAGGCTTTGCGTTTGGTCGAGGCAGAGCGTTCACGAAGACCGCGTTTGAGAATATACACAATCTATTATTTGTTAGTCACTACACTGCACTTTACATCGAAAAAATGCTTACCAAAGCAAGTGAAGGAGCATCAATGTAGTGGACAAACGATGTCTTCAATAGCGAATCCAAGGCTGTCTCCACATTCTTAGTCGGATCACTAATAGCCTTTAACAAGACCGGCACCAGAGTCTGAATCTCCGGGTTGCTAATAACCTCACCGAACCGCTGCAAACTCAAACTCGCTGCTTTTCTGACCTCTTTATGAGTATCGTTGAGCGCACCGACGATCTCGGGAATAATATCAGACAAGCTCTCCGAAAGCTGTCGCGGATCAAGGTACGCCATGGTACCCAGTAACTCGACAGCTCCCTTCTTTGAACGCCACTGACTCTGATTGAAAAAATCTAAAGTCAAAGGAACAAGCTGCTTGATACCGTATGAAGTAGTATGCTTCATAATCTCCTTAGCAGCATCAGCGGTTGCCTCTCGGACCTCGGCAGATGCATCACCAAGAGACGAGAGTAGCAGCGGCAAGATCTCAATCGCATACGGCTCAAAGTATTTACCCAAGCTCATAGCCAAAGTCTCAAACGCAAACTGCACACCTTGTCTCTTCTTAGGATCTTTCTTATCTTCAAGAGCAGTAGACAACGAGCGAATAATATCGTAGTCTGCAAGAGCAGAAATACCAACACCCTTGACTAGACCAGCAATACCATATGCCGCGCCTCTTCGTTCAGAGAACTTGTTCGCAGCAAAGAGCTGATGAAGAAGTCTTTCGACATACTTGCTGATTCGCTCACCGTCAACGCGCTTAACCAATGGCGGCAAGCTCTCCGAAACCGCAAATTGAACATTCTCAGATGGCGCTCGAAGTGTCACAATCAGCCGCTCAATAATAGGTGGTAGTCGTGAGTCATCGTCCAGATGTCGAGCGAGAGTACCGTACAGGATAATAGCACTTTCTTTAATACGGTCCTGCAACTCGGTTCCGTTATGTTTCGCGCTTAGGCAGGCTTCGATAATTGGCATCAAAGTATCAACCACGTTTTTGGCATGCAGATTCAAGATCAAGATAGCCGCGTCTTGCATCTGTTGACGAACATCGGGCTCCTTGTCTCCAAGTGCACCGTCTTCAATCAAAAAGGTAACAAAGTTAACCAACTCTGACTCAGGGAAAATAGAAGCGATTTCCTTGTATGTAATCGCAATTCCACTTCGTGCTTCCCAAGAATCTTTCTGATCAAGCGAGGACTTTGCAACCATACCAAATTCATCATAAATGGTAGCAGGAGGCTTGGCGCGCTCACGGTACAATTCCATAAGGGCCAGCAAAAAGTCATGGAACAAAGCAGTATGCTCCTCAGTAAGATCTTCTAACGAGTCCGCAATTGCACGAGCAGTGGCTCCACGAATTGATGTATCAAGATTTTCTAAGAACTCTAACATTTTCAAGGGAGTACTCTCATCAATTTCAAGATCGTTCTCGTCCCAGATAGCATTAGCAGTCTTCGCATTAAGCTCAATGTCGTCATGACAAGCAATCCAAAGTTCGCTAGAATAACCGATATGAGAGATTTCACATTCAGCCTAGATGCAGTTAGCGGCTACTCAAGTATTACCCATAGTCATAAACTTACATCAATTCCCTCCAGAACAGCTGCACGGACCGAGCTGTCTGCCGCGATACATGCATTCAACAGCACGTTCAATTCCTCATCAGTAATGTTTGCAGACATGCTCTGGCATAATCCCAGTAAACATTCTTTAATACTTTTGTTCTTAGAAGGCTGCGCCTTCATAAGCTTCAAAACACTATTGAGGACTTCTAGTCTTGGGACTGATTGGTTTGAGACTGCTATATGTTAGTCATTATACACAGAACGAAACAAGAGCGATTACTCACAGATCTCGGTATGGAAAGTCAAGGTTTCGATAGCTAGCATGAGCTGCTCGTCCTTTTCATCCGAATCAGCACAGTCGATTCCATTGGATGAAAATATGAGCATGATGAGAGGAAGTATATATACAAGCGAAATCGCATCTAAAGGAATTTGCTCCGACAGGAAGCGCAGCCTGTACATAACTCGCACGACAAGCTCACGAAGAGGCTCTTGAGAAAGACTCTCAGGAACATCAGCTACGCCAATAGAACGCAGCAGGCCAACGCCTATAAAGCGGCGCAGAGGACCAACGCGCGCGCTAAGCTTCTCAGAAAGCTCAAGATAAGTCTCGATGCCCACAGATCCAACAAGCAAAGACAAGTGGCTGCGAAGAGCAAGTACTAGGCTTGTAGTTGCTGCCGGGAACCAGATCTCAGCACCGTTATCTGTACCAGCTGAACATAAGAACTGGATTAATTTGACACCTCGACGAACATGAACAAATGCGTCTTGTACTCTATCTCTAACCTCTTTCTCGAGTTTCAATTGAGCATCGACCTTAGCTCTCTCATCTTTGGTAAGTTTCTTTTGGGTGGGTGCCTGCTTCTTGGCTAATTCAGCGCGAACTTCAGCTTCCCACTTCAGAGTAGCATAGTCTCTGGTGTTCTTGTCAACCGCATATCTCTCTCTATCTTTGCTCAATACATCAAAGCACATCACTTTTTCGGGAGTATGCCAGATACTAACTGATTCTTCAGTTATATTCTCCAATCTAGACGCATCCAAATCGTCGATTAGCATATCTTTCAAAAACGGCGCAATTGCATCGGGTTTCACAAACGCGAGCGTGGCAGCAGCTTTCATAGTAGCATCAATAACTGGCTCGGTCTGATCTGCCTCAGTCACTGTATTTCTAATAACGGCCTGAAGCTCTGCCGTATGTGAGCTCACCAACTCTCCAGGGTCAATACCAACTCGCTGGCACAAAGAAATCCAATCTTGCGCACCATTTAAGACAGTATGATGCGTAAGAACGACCAGGTTTATTAAAACTGAGATAACGGTTTCGCTTGAAAGCTCGGAGTGGTTGAGAGGAGTGATTGCTTGCAGCACAAGTCGCAAATGCTTTGATCCAGCGCCCGAGATAGCAGCAGATTGATCTTTTTTATCAGCTTCATCCAGCTGGCGAACCCATTTCCACAGAGCCAGAGTGACAGACTTTCCAACAGCGGCTGGGGCGCGAACGAATGCAGCTCCAAGAAGAGTGGTAGCCTCTTTGCGAACGCGTGAGTCGACAGCAAGGTTAGTGATAAAATACACAAATGCGGTTGCCCAAGCGGCGCCATTCTCTTTCTCCGCTGAAATACTTTCAGTCGTGGCACTCAATGCTCGAACACACCAAATTTGCTCTTCATAGGTAGCGATCTTGGTGTAAATACGATCTTGCAAGAAAAAAGAAGTTTTCGAGCCATTTGCGACTGCTGCCTCAATAATCTTCACAGGCTTAACGGCACTTTCAAGTGTAGCCTCCTTAATCTCAAGAAGACGTTTAGTGATTACAACAATAACGTAACCAGATATGATCAATTTGTTCTGCACGGCAGCTGAAGCATTGGCAGTAATTTCCTTCCATGAATCTAGCAGTTTTGCTATGACGCTAGACATGAATCCAACGGCAGATTTAGAAATGGAAGGGGTGATTTGCAAAGCGTACTCTCCAATAGCCATAATCCATAACCTTCGCAGATTCGCTCTCTTGTCCGATAAACCCTTCATAATGCTATCAAGGACATTCTTGTCAATAGTTTCATCGCCGTCAAGATTTGGCCTTATATGGTATAGCATTGTGTCGGCAATAGCCCCAACAACAACTTCATTGCTTTCTTTAGCTGTCAAAGTAACCAGTGCTGTCGGGACAATTTTGGCAAAGGCAGGCGAGGCAGGAAATGCGCCTAAAGCCTGAACAAACAACGCTCGCTGATCGGGGGCAGTGACTTTTGCGGTTTTCAAAGGAGTAATCAACTCGTTTGCAATCTTTGGAGTGATATCTGGATCTTTGCACTTTGCAAAAAGGAGAGATAAAGTCGCAGCACTGTTTTCGCGAACAGTATCCTTGGATGACTTCAAAGCTGACAACAATGGATTGATAAAATGCTTTTGAGTGGCAGCCGAACAGTCCACAGTTTTTGGGACCGAGGAAATGAGCTGCAGACTAACAGGTCCCAGGACTAGCTCGGGAGCTCTGAGAATAGATCTCTCCAAAGGGCCGGCAATATCTTTGAGCAGATCATCAGCGGTCAAAAACTCTTGAAAGAAGCTATTGAGAGCTTTGGCCGTATGTACACCAACAGCTGATTTTGAGCCAAGAATTTCACGGGTATAAAAGTTATATATCTCTCCCTTTCGATCCTGGATTGCTTGATATGCCTGTTGGTTTGCTTTCAGTTCTGATGCAGCAACCACGAGAGCTCCCAACAAGGCTGCCGACGACGCTTTTGCGGTTTTGGAAGCCAAGATATCTAAGTAATGAGCGCAAGTATCACTGTATGCAGAGATGGTCGCGATTAAAGCCGCTCTTGTGCTCTTTTCAGCTCCACCCGCAAGTCTGGATTTCTTGTCGACTGCAAAACCAAGACACGCATCAAGACAGACAGCCTGAGTAGAAGCCAAGTCTGCAAACCATTTGTCAAGAATCGTTGTTCGTGACGCATCCTCGCTGTAAAATTTGAAGATCTCGTTGGTCCATTCCAAAAGGACAAAGTAGTCTGCCGCGGTCATGCCTTTGGTCTCTGCCTCGCGCTTAAGAGCGGGGATGAACTTGCGGGAGAGTTCATCTGGATATGAAGCGAATAAAGTACGCAAAGTCGCAATTACGCACATGCGCGACTCATGGTCGTCGTAGAGCGTGTAGGTCGAGAAAACCAGATGCAAGATCAATTGCAGATCTGAGCCGGTGTCTATCAATTCAGTATTAGTACAGCTCCGATTCAGGTAGAACCAAGACCAACCCACCGATAGTCTTTGCAGCAGAGGCTATGGAGGTAAACAGTCTGACTCTCTTCTTTGTTGAAGAAGAAAGAACTTCAGTAGCAGCCTCGGCTTTGAGGTCGCTCCAAGCTACTGCTGGTTCTCCAACCACGGAGTCCATTCTATCAGGAACACTCAATCAATTGGCTTAAATTCTCCGTTAATCAGAGCAGCAAGCGTGAACTCCAACGCTGATCCTGTGTATTCAACAAAACAGGAAGTTGTTTCTATAGTCGAACCTCGCGTCGTGTATTCTGCCGGCGTTTGGTACTCTATTTCACCGCTGCACAGTGAACTCTCCAAAAATTTCTTCGAGGAGGACGAACAGAGTTTCCAACTATGATTTCTAACTAAGTATTAATTTACTTTAGTGTTTATGGCTTTAAATGCACAAACGTAGTGTCTTTAGCAACACTGATAAAAGTGGCCCGAGAAGTGCTGATTTGCTTGTTCTTTTTTTTTTCCTTACAACTAAAACAATCAATGATGTAAGTGTTTTGACATCCGTTTCAGCTCTCGGGAAGGCTGTGTGGAATCATGACTCCTGCTTACTTTAACGAGTTGAGCTGGGGAAGTGTGACTCATAGTTGTCCTGGGCGATGTGGATAGTGCCGGCACCTCACCACCCTAGCGGTACGATTATTACTGAGATTGTTCTTTGTTGTATGGAGATGAGTTGCGAGGGATGAGGGAGGAGAAGAGGGATGATGAGGGAGGATACGTGGTGAGAAGAAGAGCTGATGTTGATGCGTGAAGATGGAGAGCATGGTTGTTCAGTCTGTGCTGTCAGCATCTACAGCTACTTCAACAACCTCAATGCTGCTATGCAGCGAATAGTGATACAATTAGTAGAACTTTTCTTCATTAATTTCTGATTACAGTGAATACGAAATTTATATCCCATTACAGCTCAATGCTCTCATGCTTAAACTCCTTCGTACCTCCGGCTCCCATGTAATCCCCAGCGACCTGTCCTGTTCCCCGAAGCTGGTACTGGTAACATGTAAGTCCCTCAAGTCCAACCGGTCCTCGAGCATGGATCTTACTCGTGCTGATTCCAACCTCGGTTCCGAATCCATATCTGAATCCGTCGGCGAAGCGAGTGCTAGCGTTCCAGTACACACCGGCACTGTCAACTCCGTTCATAAATGTCTCGGCGGTTTCCTTGGATGAGGTGACAATGACATCTGTGTGCTTTGATGAGTTCTTGTTGATGTGTGCGATAGCTTCGTTGACATCAGCAACAGAGGTCACCGCAATAACAAGCGACAGAAATTCCGTCTGGAAATCTTTGTCCTCCGCAGGCACTATCTTCTTCTCATCGGAAATGCCAGCAGTCTTGAGCGCATCGGCAACTTCAGGCGTAACCTTGAGAGTAACGCCAGCTGCAAGTAAAGCCTTTGCAATAGCAGGAAGCTGCTTCTCCAAAGCCTCGCCCTTCTGAATCAGCAAACCCTCGATGGCGTTACAAGCTGCTACGTAGTTTGTCTTGCTGTCAAGAACAATGCGAACCGCCATATCGACATCAGCATCGCCTGAAATGTAAGCCGAGCATAATCCATCAGCATGTCCTAAAACAGGGATTTTGGTGCTGTCCTTGATGCTTCGCACGAGCTCGTTGCTGCCACGAGGAACAACGAGGTCAATGTACTGATCTTGTTTGAGAAGGTCGGCGACATCTTGCCGTGACTCAATTAATTGAATAGCCCCGGATGGGATTTTAGTTTCGGCAAGCGCTTCTCGCACGTATTTCGAAATCACCGTGAATGTGTTGAGAGATTCTTTTCCTCCCTTTAATATAGCAGCATTTCCTGTGTTCCTGTTAGTCAAGCTCGATTTTCAAATGTAAAGATTCCACATACCAGATTTGATAGCCAAAGCTGTGATATTTGCAATTACCTCAGGTCTTGACTCAAAAATCACAAGAAGCACTCCGATAGGACAAGTAATTCGATACAGATCCAAGCCATCATCCAGCTTGCTCGCAAAGGTAACCTTTCCTATTGGATCAGGCAAATTCGCCACGTCCAAGACACCTTGACACATAGCACCAAACTTGTCAGATTTTGACAAATCAAGACGCTTGATCAATGGACCGGCCACATTATTTTTCTCCGCGTTCTCGAGGTCGAGTTTGTTGGCTTCGAGAATGACTGCTTTATTAGCTTGCAGAGCTTCGCAGATTTTCTTCAGTGCGATAACACGGTCGTCATTGGAAACAGGACGCAAGACAGACGAAGCCGCTGCTGCTGTTTTAGCTATTTCCTCTGCTAAAGACATTGATATTGAATATATAAATGGTGAGAAGAACTAGAATTATCCAAAATCTTTGTAAAGTTTTGAAGTCGCGAATTTGATGCGAGGGTTTTGTAGTTAGTGACTCTTAGTCTTATTAATTGGAGTTATGAACAGTTTGCATACTTGATGCGCTATAGTAATCAATCAAAAAAATTACAAAAAATACATTAGACTCTTCTCAACAAATATCTTTTTTAGCAATCAACTAATAAATAGAATAATATTGAGAAAACACTCTTAATTAGTTTGATTCGCTCAGGAGTTTAAATTAATTACCTAATACTATAGCATAAGCTTACACAATATATTACTTGACGTGCAAGCATCATGGGCTGGAGTTCAGTCCTTAAACACATTATACACCTCATATTGGTTAGTTTGAGTAAATAGGCCTGGGATCGGCTGTCGAACATTAAAGAGCAGCACAGGTATCAGTTGAATATGAACATATAGAATAGTATATTGCAATTAATGGTTTATAATAGCATATATAAGTCAACTTAGTGTAGGCCTATTATAGAACCTCAGATTTTCAATTCAAGGGTCTATCGAATTAAATAGTCCGCCTTTTTTTTTCGGTTGTGCAAAGTGTTTTGGCATTTATGAGCTTTAAAGAAGCTCAAGTTTCCAAATGTCATGTATGTTTACATCTGATTATATCGACACTAACTCCGGAAGACTATTTGTGATTTCAGCGGTACTTTGGAGTTGTTTCCAGGTCACGGTGCGCTTTGTCGACCACCCGCAAGACCATTTTTAAAGGAACGGTGCTCGAAGATCAAATAATGAAGCATTCCAAAACTTTTTGGATTCAAAACAGGTCTCTAGTTCCTTTCTTTTGTACTTTGCGTTCGTTAAATCGGTTTTATGCTGCTTCTCTTTCGGGGTAGCGCGCAATATCGGAATTGCTCGGATGATCGTTAATGATCGGAAATTAAATCTGAATTGCGTCTACGCAGCTAGCATTCTTGTTAATAAACGCGGCATTTTGCGGAGATGTTGCTTACAAATGAGAATATTGTCTGTTGAAGTGCAGTGACGCAAGAGTGACGCTCGGAGTTAAGAAAGGCAGGCAGGCCTAGCTTATATAGGATCGCTGATGCCTCGCTCGACGCTCTCGACTTCTCTTTCGCCACTGCATTCACATCCCAATTGACCAGCAGAGATACAATTACAATGCCTAAGCTTGTCTTAACCGGTGCAACAGGATTTGTCGGCGGTGCAGTGCTTGATCATCTCGTCTCAGCCGAGATCGCTGGTCTCGACATCACCGCGTTTGTGCGCAATCCCAATGCCGCCACCAAGATCTCTGAGAAGTACGCGGGAAAGATCACCGTCACAGTTGGCGAGAAGGGATATGGAGACGCTGTGTTTACGGAGCTTGTGAAGGAGGCGGATATTATCGTACATACGGGAGAATCCGCTGATGACGCTGAATCCGCTGATGTGATTTCAGCGAATATCAAGGACGGCGCGTTTCTGCTTCACACTTCAGGATCCTATATCCTGACTGATTTCACCGAGCTTGATCAGGAGATTTTGAAAAAATACGACGATGAAGCTGATAACAAGACAATCACATCGTGGGGACTTATCCATCCTCACCGCGACATCGACATCAAGATCCTCGATATCCATAAGAACAAACCGTCAGTCAACACAGCTATCATTTGCCCGCCGCTGATCTATGGCGTGTCTACTGGTCCGATTAATATCGTGTCGCAGCAGATTCCAAAGCTCATTCAGATCGCCACGACAACGAAAGCAAACAGAGGCTTTGGAACCGGCAAGGCAATCTGGAGTAACGTCCATATCGGCGATCTCGCAGACTTATACGTCTTGCTCGTCGCTACCTACCTAAGCGATTCTTCAAAGTTACCATTGAATGATGAAGGATATTATTTTGCCGAAAACGGAGATCACAACTGGGGTTCGCTTGTCGCTGCTCTGGACGAACCTCTGCTCAAGTACAAAGTGATCGACGAGGATCACTCTTCGAAGAAATTGCCAGCCTGGACGGTTGCCGAATTAGCTGAGTTCGTCGGAGCTGAGACTGCAGAGGCATTGTGCAAGATGTACGTCAGCAATTCGGGCTCGAAAGCTACTAAAGCCAGAAAATTGGGATGGACTCCAAAGAGGGGTGATGTTTACTCCACGCTTGATGAGGCGGTGGATATACATCTTTCTAAGAAGGATGATTCGAAATCTTACAAGTGGTAGATATCTTTTCCCTTTTACGTTTTGCTTGTTATCGAATGAATTAATTAAAAATCAAATACCTTAAGCGCCGGTTCCAACAGTAAAACAAATCTAGAAATGCTGAAATGCAAACAAAAACAAAGATACTATAGTCTCTTTCCGGGAACGAGCCCAAATAACACACACAAGCAAACAACTAATATGAAAATAACAGCCATAACCCAAGTCGCTCTTCTATTCAGCACTGACTTGACATATGGCTCTCTGATTTTGTGATATTTGAAGTAAAGTAGCTCGCTGTAGCCCGCAAAAACAATAATCGGATCTATGTAATACTGATATGATAAACAGCCGTATATACCTATTGAGAATGGTAATATAAGCCATAGACGGACGGTTTTGTGATAGTCTAAGAAGATGAGGATGAAAGCGACCCAAAAAGCCGCAAATAAAGCAAACAGACCAATGAATAAACGAGTGATTGCACCGGCAGCAGATAGGTTTCCTAAAGCTTTGTATGCTAGAAACGCAGGGAATGCTTCTCTTTCCATGGCTTGAAAGACATATTCCTTAGCCTCGTCGAAAACTTCAGGGTCGTCACGACCGTCAACCTCAATCGAAGTCGTTACACCACGGGTGATATGCAGCGGTAAAGCAAGCTCGCATTCGGCACCAGGAACAAGATAATTTGCCATGATGCTATAAGCGGACTCTCGAATGTGTGCTCGCGTGACGGTTGAGCCGGGGGACTGAGTCCGGTTGAGATATTCCTCATCGCCATCTTTCGCCCCGGCTTTCTCAGCCATTTGTCGCTGTCGCTCTATATTCCCAAATGAACTATTTGGGTTCGTGACAATTTCATCCTGGGCGAACAGGTCAGCGCCAGATACCGACTCAGTCCGCAAAACCTGCGAAAGCCGCCTGCTCTCGTCGGGATATTGTTTTTCGTCAAGGCCGATGTCGCTGTGAACTTTCAGTGCATCGAGAACCATGGATGAGTGTCGCGAGTCTTTGGCTGGCTCAGGGGTATTTATCATTATTGACTGTTGCAGTTGCCGAACGTAGAGTCTACACAGCGACAAGTGCTGTGCGATATCGAGCCTGTTGACTGTTAGCATCACTTCATTTTGCAGCCTCCACCACCCCTCGAAAACACTCACCAAAAGTCAAGATAGTCCACCTGCCGCTGCTGATCACGCATAAACACATAAAAGGCATATAAATCCACTGGAGGTAGAGTGCGTCTGTTGAGAACCTCAAACAGAGTCGGAAGCCTCTCGCGTACGATTGGAAGTGGTGCTGCCATTTGTCTACTTCCTTGCTACTGAGCCAATAAGCAGTATTTAGCAGGAAATGCACGATTCAGCACTCTATCACCAGCCAATATATCCAAGACAAAAAGCCTGGAAAGCGGACAGGAACGAGCTTAGAGGATATAACCTGAGGTGGCTGGTCCATCGTATTGTTTATGCTACGCTATTCTGGTGGAAACTCTAATCAACCGTTTTTGCACGTGATTTAAGATGCAAACAGCCAAACAAAGACACACAATAAGAGCGGCAGATAGAGGAATTAAAAAAAGTAGTTTGTAAGAGCATGATAATAATTACTGTTTATTATTTTTATCAAGAATATACATCAATACAGAGCGATGGTGGTGAGTTATGAGCAATGTTTCTATCTGTGTGGTTTTAGCAGTTGTTCAGCTGCAAGTCTTTACTAAAACTCACAGATGAGCGCTTGGCAAAATTCCAAAACAACCTTGGAACGCCACTTTGTTTTCGAATTTCCACCAAAACTCGAACTGTACAGTTTTTACGCGTTTTGTTTTCTTTTTTGGGTTCAACGCGGGTGTCGGGAACTGCTCAAGTGCATTCTGGTTATGAATCTTCGTGGAAAAGGACAGATATTCGCGTTTTACGACAGTGTACTCGTCATAGGTACTTCTCTGATGTGCTCAGCCTGGGTGCTATCATGGCAACAGACATAGGAGTCATAGAGAAACCACACTACTCCAACAAAACCGTCTGGACGCCAGAACGCGACATCTTCGTCCTTGACGCACTATCCCAGGCAGTCGAAGACGGACTCGGGTCTGATATCGGGTTCTCAAAAGAAGGATGGCGCGTTGTCACCGTCAAGTTCAATCAGCGGTTCGGGACGAACCTGGATAAAGCGCATATCAAGAACCATGTGCAGATTGTACGCTTTCCAGCTTCACAAGCTGCGTTTGGGAATACATGGCACTAACGGCATTTGCAGATGCGAAGAGTCTACGAAGCATGGGCAAAACTGAAGCAGACAACAGGCTTCATTTGGGATTCCCAGCGTAATATCTACGAAGCGCCGGATCAAGTCTGGGACGCGTTCATCGCGAATAACCAACATGCTAAACATTTCCGAACAAAGTCGTTTTTGTACGAAGAGCGAATGAAAGAGATATTTCCGAGATACAGAATTGAGCAGCCGACTATTGATTTTCAATTAGAAACACAGCAACCACCACCGCAACCACCACAAACACAACAGTCACCGCGCTCTCGTCAACCAGCACAATCTCAACCTCAGCAACCACAACAGCAGCCACAGCGACAGCTTCAGAGCACAAACATATTTGAAGCAGTCGCAGAAGCAGCTCATTACCTCCCATCTTCAACAACCGAAGACTTCTCATCCCAAACAGCGAATGAACAACTCTCATCCACTTCCGACCTTCGAATCCCTCTACATTCTTCAACTCCTTCGTCCTCTTCACAGCAATCACCTTCACAACGCTCTTCACAGTCGCAAGTCTCAACAACTTCATTGGCGAATACCTCCAACCCCCGCAAACGAGCTCGCACATCAGCACCCTCCTCTTCCGTTTCATCCACACTCCCTTCCTCCTCCTCATCCTCTGGCTCCTTCGCAATGGACTCCGACACTTTCATCACTGCCGTCAAATTAATCTCAGAGTCCCTCAAAGAGTCCCTCAAACAAGTCATTGGCTCAACACCTCTACGCACATCTCCAACTACTCTCCCAACCCCAGCACCATTAGTACCTCCTCCAGATTCCAACCAACGCTTCCAGTCTGCTGTGAAACTTTTATCCGCCATGCGTCGCGACTGTGGTTGGTCTCGCGAGCAATACTCTCGCGCTCTATCAACGCTGCAGAATATGGAAGAAACTGGCGTCATTTTACTGCTTGAAATGGATGATGATGCACGAGAGGATTATATCTTCTCTCTATCGGAATGATCTAATGTATAATGTAATGTAAAATAATATAATTCAGTTTATTAAATATTTGCAAAATGCACATCGCAAACTTACATACATGCTAACGTGGTCACTATTATTACAAAATAACAATTTATAAAGATAAAACTCCTAAAACAAAAATATTCTTCCACATAACTATAAAATTATACCAAACCCGAAAAACTAATTCATAATTTAAAGAAAACGCCTATACAGCAGCAACTTGCTGCACAGGCGCTGGCGCTATAGCTTCGTAAGCAGTCACTGCAGCAGCTTCTACCGGTGCAGCAGTAGCCGACAATGAAGAAGCATGCGCGGCGAAAAAGTCGACGAGTTTCTCCGGGATCGGAACGTAATCTGAGACTTTAATGTCAAAAATATTCATAGCACCGTAGAGAAGCACCACAAGAAGAACCGGTAACTAAATATCACGCAAATTAGTAAAAATTTAAAAGAACAACGATCAATAAAACATACCCAGAAAGCAAACAACATCAAATCGTTTCGCATCTGCTTCTTTTTCTTATTCTGCCAAAACTTAAGCAACATCTCCTGCTCGCTCAACTTAGGCTCCTCTTCTTCCTCATTACTCTCGGCAATGGCAGTAGCAACCTTAGTATCTGCAATTCCACTACCAAGCGAAGGATGCACATACGACGACTCTGGGAAAATCTCCTCGTAGCTGGGAGGTGCACCAGCAGAGCTCATCGATTTGCGTCTCTCGCTACCAGTACCAATAGCATTCACAATATAATCACCAAACCAAGTATTCTCAAAGGCACGTCGACTGTGCGCCGGGATATTAGTTGCAATATTCGCAAGCGTAGGCCGCACTGACGCAAAAGAGGCAACAGCATCATGCATGAAATGGTTAGCTGAATCCCAATTAGGTCGTTGCATCCGGTTAAATGTCTGCTCATGAATCTGCGAAAAGTAATCAGCTAGTCTAAGCTGCAGCTGCTTCGCCTTATCAGACGGAGAATCACCCGATTTTTGACTAGAGCCAGAAGTTTTGCTGCGCGAAAAGAGCTTTCGTCGCGACCATCCTTTGCTTTTCTTCTCTTCCTCCATGTTATCCAATACAACCTCAGACGTATCTTCGTCCATCGAGTCAGTGTATTCATCACTGGTCGACGCCGCTGGCGAAGAGGGTCCAGAAGATGTAGGCCAGTCGGGGAAATCTTCGCCATTCTCAGTAGAAGATTGCTTTCGTTTGCTGAATTGTCGAGATCGAGACTCGTAGTCCATAGCCTGCGTGGAAAAACTTCTGAGAAGATTGACAACAGTGATATCGGTGGCGAGGTCGATAGGAGAATAGCCAAGCACAGACAGGCATTCTGGATCAGCACCGCTGTTGAGTAGGCGCTGTACAATCTCACGATGTCCACGCAAAGCAGCGCAGTGAAGCGGCGTATAACCAGCGTGATCCTTCAATCTGTAAGAAGCACCGCGAGCGAGCAATGCCGCAACCAGCCTCTGGAATCCAAGGAAGGAAGCAAGGTGAAGCATGGTCTGTCCTGCGCTGTTCTGCAGCTGCCATTGTACCTTATGTGGCGACTCATTGTAATCAACCAGGTCCAAGCACTTGAGCAGCGTCATCTCAAGAGCGGACGAAGCCGTCGTAGCAGCCATTATATTCGCATCTCCATTTCCAGAATCACCGCCAGAACCAGTCTGCTGCACAATGCGCATCGCAATCTGTCTCGCGTCTTCCAAACGACCAGTCATTTTAAGTCCAATGACCTGCAGCGCAAGCTCCATAAGCTGTCGATCAGTGTCGTCGATATAGGTGAACAATTTCAGATTCTCGGCCGAGCTGTTGACCTCAGTCGCGCTGCGAAGACGCACTACCACAGGACCTGAAGTAGCGGCAGGCGGTAGTATAGCTACAATAGTGCTGTCATTCCAAATATGTGTCTTCACAGCAGGCTGATCGCCAAACATGACAGTGAGACCTTGCCTGAACGAATTACCTAGAATCGTAACCTCAATGCCGCCACGGATGGGACCTTCAGTGGGAATTAACCGCTGCAAAGTTGGAACATCAACATTGGACCCTGTCGCAGCCGAAGTAGCAACCATGGCTGGAACACTTGCTTTGGTTGTCCGTCTGATTGAGACAGAATGGCTGGACTCGGGAGTACTGGCGTTCGACAAAGGACTAGCATGCGAAATTGGAGAAGACACATGCGACGCCATTGCCTGTTCTCGTGGTTGCAGAGAGAGCGGTATACTGCTGCTGTACGCAGGGAAACCAAAACTTTCAACATTATGCGATCGAGTGGCAAAGTTCGAGTCATCAAATGCACGATAGAAAGGCTCAGCGACAGCAGGAGCTGCCGATATACTTGGAGGAACAAGCAATCGCTGTTGAGGCTCAGACTGCCTCCGAGGCTCCGGACTGGTGACCGAACTAGCTTGTCGAGAGTATGTCGGCGACATCTTGCGCTTGCGAGGGTTACTTGACTCGCTGAATCCGTATTCATTAGTCGGGGAGCCGGAGAGCGAATTATCGGATACGTTGGCAGAGGATGCAGGTTGAGTCGTTGTGCTTGCTAATTTCCGACGCGCATTAGCATTCGACGTCTTGTGGTCGTCTGTAATCATAATTGGCTCAGTGAATGTACGAGCTACAACTCTACCAGTGTGATCTTTGATAACAAAGTATACCCTATATGAAATATTAAAAAAAAGGCCCCTTCCAAATTAGTTGATAAATGTCATACCTGAAACCGGTCTTCTCAGAATGATGACGACAGTAGCAAGGAATACGAATAGGAATCTCGAGCTGCTTGTAATTCTCGGCTGACGAGCTTTCCTGAGCGTCAAAGACTGCGTTTGGATCAGGAATATCGACGAGTTCTGCACAATTGAACATGATGCCACGGTTATCTTGAGATTCGAGCCAGTGTGTGTCATCGACCGATGGAAGCTTCTTTCGGGAAGCACGCTTCCGTTCTCTGTTCATACAAGCGGTGCATACGTTGATATACTGAAATCGATTGTGATCGCAAACCACAATTACGTCTAGTTCAAGAGTCTTTGGGTCAGATGTGAATGGCTTTCTGAGCTGCTGACGTGGCTTAGCGATGGTAGGTGTTGGGAGATGCATATAGACTTCTGTTGGGGCTGGACTGAAGGTGAGAACTGCCTTAATCTGTGTCTCGACTCGCGATTTGAGAGTGTCGGTAGTGACAGAAAGTTGATACGGGGTATCTCGTCGCAGCCAGTCGAGAGGATTGAAGTCGGGCATGACGGGGGGTGGAATCCAGTCGAGAGGCTTGGTGTAGACGGACTCATCTTCAAATGGCGGGGGAGTGGACAGCGGCGATTGCTGAGGAGGAGTGATATCGCGCATTACAGAATTCTGAGCTGACTTCGAGACAAGAGGAGTAGACTGATGTGATGAAAGAGATTTGGGTGAAGGCGGGTACGAAAAACCATTTCGCTTGACTGCCGACGAGAGCGATGAGTCCGAATCGCTTGTGCGAATCGTGATTCCTGGCTCGTTTTGCGATTCATTTGCATCTGGAACTTCAGCGCGCGCGATCGTGGCCGAGTCAAAGTCGAAGTGCTCGGCCATGTAGCGCTCGACGTCGTCGTCTTCGTCTGCGTCATCGTCCTCGTGCGTCAGAACAGGGGTCGTGTTTGTTGACTCCGGCGAGTGCTGGAGCTTTGAGGTTGAAAGCGAGGCATTTGACATAATCTGATCTATACGCGCATCGGAGTGAGAAGCGTGAAGTCCTGTAGACTGTGTTGGAGGCTGATCGAGGGCGAGGTCGTGGAAGGCGTAGTACTCAGGGTCGTCGCCGTCAAGGTAAAACACCGGCGAGAAGGCCGACTGAGGCTCCACGGAGTCGATGAGCGAGTCCATCAGACAACCGGTAATTGACAAGCAAAATTTTTTCGTATGATATCCCTGAAGGTGTCGATGGGTGAAGAAGGATGAGTGGTAGGAGGAGCAAAAGGTGGGGAAGAGTGCGCGGTGAAGAGCGGAAAGTGAGTAGAGGAAGATTCGGGCGACAACAGCGGCGCAGGGTGCGGACGCAATAAGGTTGCAGTTTTGCAGGGACGAAGCAGCAAAGCCGCGGCGAAGGAAACTCTAACCTGCCTGCGATCTGCGGTACCCAACAAGTTTTGAGACAAAACGCATACGCTCCAAAACTGAGACGTCAGGCTGGCGCGTAAGTGAATAGTTAGTCTGTGCATTTAAGGATGAGTAAGGGATTAGATACGATTTAGGGCGGCTTGAAGGACTGTCGATCAGCAGGCTAATGCTTGAGCGTTAGGGCAGATAGGATTAGGCAGACGGTGCACACTCTAGGTGTTCAAGTAGGCAACGCAAATAGCGGGCTCTTGTCTGGCTCTAAATATACGATGATTGACATAAAATTAGAACAATCACAGCAACACAAATCTACAATGCGAATGCAGGGTCAAACTCTACGGAAGTCTCGGTCGCGTCCAATCGCGTCCAAAGAAAAGCAATAATTAGAGCAACGAAGCGGTGAAGTCCACAATGCTGCGTCGCTGCGTGCTGTTTCAGGACGTACCCACAATGGAACGAACTACTGTAATATAAATACAGATCATCACGCAATTTGTAATAGTAAATTACATTCAGACCTCATGGGTGCTGCTGCTATGCTCGATACATTGCTGCACTCTTGGCTGTCGATGAACTTCAGCTATGCAACATCTAACACACAATGGTTTGTTTGAGACAGGCATACGCAAACGCAGATAGCTGCTCTCGCATTACAGATCTCCTAACCTGTATCGGTTAGGCAGAACATCTGCTAATCGAAGTGGCGATAATCTGCACTCACTATAATTACTTCGCAGCGGTTGTCCTATTACATTATCCATTCTGAGCTCTGCTGAGCGCCAGTGCTGGTCGACCAGCGCAACCGGTAGTATGGCTCCAATTCTTCTCCGAATCAGCAAACAGCATGGATCCAGATGACAAGTCCATCATCTATTCCAAAACATACCAGAATACTCAAATACCAGCCATATCCAAGGAATCCTGCAATCCTGCAGCCAGTCACTCTGCACTCAATCATGACGACTGCTTACTCGCCATCCGGGTGGCGCGCACGGATTCAGGGGCGCCTACGCTAGACGTCATTATGTAACAATATTTATTATGCTGACTAATATTATTATTCCAGATCATAGACCATTTAGTACTTCTTCAATATCTATCAGTCCTCTTGCTGATGCTATATTCTCTCTATCCCCTTCAAGCTACCATCCTTTCTACAATACATTCATCATCCAAGCCAATTCTCCCAGATAGGAACTACAAACCCCGCAATAACCCATTCCTTACCCTGACTTGAGCCGGGCCCTCTTTGATTTCGAACCCAGCTCTCCCCTCAGCAACGCCAAATAGTGTCAATTTGTTGTACACCCAATCCTGCTCGGTCAAGCCTGCCCTGCGACCTCTTCTCTTTTTCACCATCTTCCTGGCGCTTTCCTCTCCTCCTCTTCCCATTCTATCCTTCTCATCACTGCCCGATTCTCCCAGTATCTCCTTCATGTCCTCGCCGGCGTTCTTCTCGTCCGCCGGCATTCGGCTGGAGCCGAGCTCAGGGCAACGACACCCTCCACAGGCTCTGCACATCCGGCTCTCCGAATCAGCACTTGCAGACCTCATCCGCGCTGCTGACGGCGACTCCTCGTCTCTCAAGCTGGTCTTTGGCGACAAGCCGGTACGTTTATCTTTGTTTTTACTTGCAAACTGGCCATGAAAGCCTGCTTCTTAGCCAACTAATTATAGCCGATACTAATGATCGCTCTCGCTATCCTACAGGGTATCCGGATAGGCTCTACTTTTCACTCTCTCACCGCAGTCCCTGAACAGGCTACAATAAACCTCTATTCTGGCTTTAAGGACTCTGCAAAACTAGTTGGGCAGCTTTCACACAAGCTCACCGTCGAGAGTAAACCGCGCGACTCTTCGCGGTCTAGGGCACCCCTCCGCGAGAAAGAAACTCTAAGGTATTTACCTATCTTTCCCTCCTCCGTCCAGGCCTTAACACCAGTCCCTTTCACATTTCGACACTTTTTTCGAAAAAAAATTCAGCAGAGTTTTGGAGTATACTAACATTACAACAGAACCACTCTTCTTGATCCGAGTAATTCCCGCTCGTCGTCGCGCTCGCCTCACATTTCCCCTTCATCGCCACATCTATCGAGTTCCCTTCATGTTCCCGCCAAGTCCCGGCCCACGCTTGCTCCGTCTTCACCACGCAACTCTCTGCGCTCTCTAGCTACCAGATTGACACATCTCCTTGCACTGACTCCTTCTTCATCACCAAATCAACTTGCATCGCGTACAAAGGCGCCACTCGACGATATCAAGTCCCTCCTAGCCGAGTACGCTGCGCGGGTCGATAGCAGTAGTAGCAGTGACGACAGCGATGCCCAGTTTGCCCTAACCGACGCTGCATTTCGAGATATCATTCGTCCGTGGGAATGGCGAGCATATAGTCCCTCTGAGCGTGCCAGTGCCATCTCGCATGCGACTGACGCCTTCGAGCGACTGCACATCCCCAAAGATGATCCGGTGTGGATGAACCTTGTCGAGCCGCGGCTGCGAAATTCGTTGGAATCCGCCTCGTCAGTTGAGGAGAGTAATACTGTTCCGGCATTGAAGCTTGATGAGACGATTCCTGCGCCGGCACCAGCTCCGGCACCCGCTGCCGTTCCGGTCAGCAGTAGTTCGTCGGCTGCCAACCCTGTTAAACGAGTTGGCGGTGCGATTTTGAAGACCAAGGTGACTCCCGCAAAGAAGGAGAAAACGAAAGAGGAAAAATCAAAAGAGGAACCGACAAAGGAACAGAAAACTAGCAATGCTTCTAGCACTATTGCTGTTAAAGGACAGGCGCGGCCGAAAACGCGGCCGCTCAAGCGAGAACGCGATGATGACGGCACCAGCGCAGCTGCTATGTCAGACTCTGATGCAGACTTGATGTCTCGACGCAGCAAAGCTGAAGCTACCAAAAAGCGCAAGACAACATCCACAGCAAACACAAAAACAACAACAGCAGCGTCGTCGACCACAGTATCTGAACCCATGCAACGATCACGATCGGAAAGCACTTCATCTTCTGGCACGAAATCTCCTAGAAAGCCATCCCCATTAGGCGCCTCACCGCCTATCACGGCAGCCGACCTCGCTGAGCCAACGAAGTCGCTGGTATCTCACCCGCAGCAGGTTGACAATTACGATGAGTATGAACTCCGCAGAATGGCAAAACGATTCAAGACCTTGTACGAAGAGTACAAACGACTTTATCACGAGGTAAAGCAATATGAAAGTATCAAAGACGGCAATATCAAAAAACAACCGCAGCAACCAGCGATTGCTAATGAACATCAATACCTGTCCAAACGAGACAGACTTTTGAAATTGCATCACAAACTTGAAGATTGGAAGACGACTCTCTGGCGCGCCGCGCCACGATTCTCTTGAATGCTGTCAACAGCAGCTTATTTTTAATGATTTAACTTATCCATATTCTGGACAGAGTACATAACGAGCATATTTAGTTTTCAAGTTTTTGATTTATATCTTTTTTTTTCAAGTTTATGGCGGTGACATTATCAAATCATCGAACAAAAAAATACAAGAAAAGTCTTGAAAATTCGGAGTGGTATCAGTAATTGCATTTTGGCTTTTGGGAAGTGATAATTCAATGTTTTTTATTTCATCACTTTGTTTCATTTTTTCTTTTAATGCTATGTCGATATGATTTAACTTGTTTATTCAAATCATCAGTTTAACAGAATAGAATCTTGAACAGAAATATATTACTATGAGGGGTTTATTCGCGATTAAATGGTGGAAACATAAGAATCGTAGAACAGATTAAATACCACAGAATGGTTATCGGTAAGCTGAGAATAAACCACTTCTTGAATACTCATCATATAAACATATTTCACATAGTAGAACAAGATAGTGAATTACCAGCATACCCGTACTTGAACTCTAGCGCAATTGGAACTGTTGTTGTTATTTTATTGGCTCATTCTGAGATATGCACTAGCAGTTCATTCACTAATCGTCCACTTTTGCATCATCGCACAGCTGTCGTCGCTTAGAAGAGAAAGAAATAACGAGCGGAAAGTTTATTAAACACACGCTCGAAAGGAGTTAAGCGAACTTTCGACAAGAACTCCTTGATTGCATGATCGATATATATCTAGATATATCGCAGTCAACCAGCAGTTGTTTACAACTACTGCAGCTATCTTCTCTCCAGTGATAATTGATATCAATTTCAGAGCACACGGCTCAACCTCCCAAAACGAAATCGGAGACCTTAATTAAATCATCGGGTTAGGGCTCTAATTATGTCAAAACGCCATCAGTGCAGCTAGCACAGGAGAGGGAAAGGGTTTGGGAACAAGGGATTATTTAGCGAGGATCCAAGAGAGCAGAGTAGAGTTTTGATGATGAGAGACTTGATTTGATGATGAAGGCATTGTTTTGAAGATAGCGCGATGATAATAAACTAATCCAGTGATATTGTCATTACTCTTTTGACTATATCCAAGGCAAATCTGTTGTTTTGTTATCGGCATACTTGTTTCCTGTTTGTCAGGCAACGAATCTAGACAGAGTTCAGACATTCTCACGCGATTTATAGTTTTATTTTAGCGCTGTTTTAGCTTGAGCGCGCCTGAAAAAGCGAAAAGAAAGTAAAGAAAATTATGACATTTAATTTTTTTTGACGCGCACACAGGTGAGGGCGTGCATTAAGCGATTTGCTTTTTGTGCATTTGTTTGATCAGAGAATGATAAGCGGATAAGCAGAGCCGTAAGTTTGTCTTATCTGAGCGGCCGAAAATTACAAAGAGACCCGAGGATACGATTAGATCTTGAAAGAAGATGCAAAGAGAATAAAAACCTGCCCGATCAAGCCAGAGCAGTGGACGCGAGCAAATGCCTCATGACAAAAACGACAAGAGACTGTGTACGCAGGCAGCAAGCACCAGGGATTAATACCTCTGATTTGTTTATCGGAATATCTCACTGACTATGTAATACAATCCTGCGTTTTTCCGTCTATATATTTTAGTTTCCAACGCGGAATATCCCGTCAATCGTCACAGCTTCATCTCCAGAATATAAGTTTTGTCATATACTCCTTTGTTCAAATATTTACTATTTGTGTTTAGGTTAGTTCTATATCTTATATCTATTAAATGCAACGAGTGCTCCCGGTTTGGTATAAAAAAAGATCTCCAATATTGCTAATGCACATATTATGTCCTGGGTTACGGCATATATATAATCACTATTTTACATTTATGTTCAGGTTAGGGTTAGACGCAAAGTAGAATATGCTAATCTACACTAGTCAAATTTCATGTTGAAAGGTCTTGTGGCCTAAAGGTAAGGCGTTGCTTTCCGGAGGCAAAGATTGCGGGTTCGAGTCCCGTCTAGATCTTATTTTTTTGTTATTTTTTATTTAATTGGAATAATTCTTTTTGAAAGAAAGGGTTTTCTTCTCTGAAAAAGACTATTTTCTTGGAGTGAGTGATGATCTAAAATAGTTGTGCTAATTACTGTAATGGCACTACGAACAAGGCCGAAAGCGTTGTACACACGAGCGAGCAAATCAAGCGGAAATCAGCATTTTTACCGGTAATCGAGGAATATTTTAAATGTTTTTTTTTTGATTCTAGATTTTTTTAGTTTTTTATGAAATTCAGATATTCTGGACTTGGATATCGGAGGATTTGGTTTGTTGAATATTCCAAGTGTGGTGAGGGTGAGCAGCTGGCTGTCGATGCAATCTCGCGTTGTATTTATTATTTGCTGACGATAGTATGTTTGAGTTCTCTACTTGGAATTTGATGATATAAAAGGGTAGGTAGAATGAAAAAATGCAGAGAAGAAAGAGAAGATTTGGAATATTTTGTGCTGTGAAATGGCATTGTGATTAAATCGTGTCATGGAATGTTTCTGACATATCGATTCCTAGTACTCACAAAACCTTCAAAAAAATAAAATTGCTCTTTGAAAAAGCATTCCATTAGATGTTATTATAAGTCTGAAAATAATTTGTTAAAAATTACATATTTTCTGAAAATGGGTTATAAGAGCCGGATCTTTTCAGATTTGGCGGAATTAAAAGACACTTTTAATGAATACTTGCGCTGATTAAACAAACTATTCATCAGTTCTCTACCTAAATTCCCCAAAAACGCATTAATAAATCCGTGAAGTAAAGCGTTGGCTTATTAGCCAGTCTTGAAAGACGGTATATGCGATTTTGATGTGTGAGAAATTGTAGATCAGAATTTAAAAACTAGTCGATTTTTCAAGCTTACACTAATGTTTGATGTTGCAGTGACTTTTTAATTTTTCTTATCTCAAATACATTCCGCGTAGTATAAACAATATTAAATCAGGGCAACTGTTGCAATCTATCGAGACATTCGCAATTCAGTAGCAGCCAGCGTTGAATAATAACGATCCACGACTTTGTATGCTTGCTCATTCACCGACGCTGCTTGCAAAAAAAAATGACTTGTAACCAGATCATCAGTGTTGCTTTGAGTTTAAATAATTCTTGCTGTATAATTTCAATTATAGTTAAGAGGTGAAAAAGTTGGGATGTCGTCCCAGACATTCAAGAATTAAATTGGATCTGCCTTTCCTAGTCCAGTCACCTACTTCTATATTTAATAATTGAAAATTTGCTTCTACCCTCAGAAATCCATCTGAATTCAAACAGATAAACAGTATGCCGCTTCGTGAATATGACTTATACGTTGGTATATTTTCAATCTTTGTTGGAAACCTGGGTATATAGATCCACTAGACTTTTAAGAATTGAACAGAACATATCTTTGACATCCCACAATCAGAAATCTTTCCAAATTAGCAATTCACATTGCTAAAATGAATTTGACAGTGAAAATGTACTAGTGAGTCTTCTTGTGATCATGTGTAATGCAGCACGCGGTCCCTTTTAATATCTCCACAGCCCACAATCACTAATTACATTCTTCATTATAACACCTTCTAAAGCCTAATTAAACAATAATATCAATTTTTAAATAAGAAAACAAAAGAAAAATAAATTCCCAGAAACAAAGAATATCGAACCAATACGTGCGAAACTCGCTTATTGTTTTGCGATTGGCTTTTGATTGCGACTAGATTTTGAAGAAGTTTATATATCGCGTAATCAAACACAATTATTTTTCAAAAAGTAAATTCAGAAAATAGATGTGTTGGGTAGAATGACTGATAATTGCCAGGTATTTGGGAATCAATTCGCGCGTGAACTCCGCGTGAAAAAATATAGTAAAAATAATGAATATCTGAAGATGATATAATATAAAAAGACAATTCCAATGTGTGAATAAATATATCAGACTAGCGAAAACATGTATTGAGTCAAGGGAGGAAAAAGGCTGAAGAGAATCATTAGTGGTCAGCATATTGCTTCATTATACATACGCTGCTCGCGCATTATTCAGAAAAGACGCAAGAAAGACAGGTCTTAACTTAAGAGACAGAAATGAATCTCAAGCAAAAATTATTTGCACACAGAGATCGATTTTTCTGAAGGGAGCTAATTTTTAGTCTATTTTCAGTCTTTTGAGTCTACGCGTCATCTGTGCGAAAGAGATTCTTTTTTGCGAGGATAGAAAGGTCTTAACAGTAAAAGCCAATTTCCTAAGCTGGAGAGCTCGGTGGAATATAAATTACCGATGCGTTAGCTATGAAGCAAGGAGATCTTGTGAATTAAGTAAGGGAAGCTAGAAGCAAGAACTGAATACGGTTAGTTGCGCTTTGCTTCCTGCTCAAGTTGGCTCTTCATGGCATAGCAGCTTCACTTCGGTATCTTCCTGATTTTTGACGTGCTTCTGCTTCATGTGATAAGCATGCTACTCAGTAAAATACCTAAACTACCTATGCTAGCCCACTTCCAAACATCTTCTACGCTAGTTGGTATGTTGTATAGTACTAAGCAAAGATGTAGTTCACGACAATTAAGATATAAGCACTTAATCGGATAGTAGTCTTTTGTAATTACCAATCAATTCAGTCCGTATTTTGTACTTTCATGTGAACTAGCTCGTTAGCAGCAGCAAGGAGTAGTGACAACCCTACAGAAATGAGATGGTCGTGCGATTAAACTAACGGCAAAAGCAATGCTGGCCTAGAACGAATGGAAAAAAAGCAATGGCAAGAAAGGTGAAGCATCAAATCATTGTGATACTACAGGGTCTCTATATCGTTGATTGCGAAAATAGAGCATGCAAAAATAGAAAGAGAACGCATAATCTTCAAGAGCAGATACTGCAGAACAACGTCGACAGCTAGCTCACACTACGGGTTCATTTAAACGCTTATATTAAAAACACAATTGCAATGACCATTAGTCAAGCATAAAATTAAGGTATGATAAAACACAGTTTTAAAGACAACTCTCAACAGCTTCACCATGCCTTCTCCTTGCTGGATGACCTTCATCATAGGAACAGGATCAAGAAGTTCGGTAAAGAAGCCACTGATTAGGTACAATTCTCTCGCTTGGTGAACACGTACACGGCCATCTGAGGCTGAATACGGTCTGCCACATCAGCCTCGTCTGCTTGCGCTCTGTGCTGACTCCACGGAGTGTTCCCAATTTGATCTAACGAAAAGTACGAATAGGTGCGTCAAAGTGTATCATGTTTTACAACAGTCTGCTTCTTTGATAGATGTAGAGTGGCCGTGTTTGAGTGAAATCTTTAAACGCAGAGACTAGAAACAGAATCTCTAAACGCGGAGACTAGAAACAGCAGAGTTAGGGCACAAAACTTACCTCGAAAATTAGTGACAAGCAAAAATGAGTTAACGAACTTAATGAATAGCAAATAGGTAAATTCGGTCCACGCTCAGCCTTATCCAGGGGAGACAACCAAGCCGAGGCTTATCGTCTATGCACTGTACACGCACACTCGCGCGCGCGCTGTTTAGCAGAGCTTTTTCAGAAGATGACACAGCTCAGGTGCAAGTCGCATTTCTCGCTGATCTGCATAGTCCATATGAAAAAAAAAGAAGTTTTTTAATATAAGCTACTATAATGACAGTTAAATAGCTGGGAATTAGATGACCTCACTAGAAGACGAGGACGGCAGCAACGGTGAGAGCTAAGAAAAAGCATGGACACTAGTAGAATGGGATGGTAAGCAACAGACAAGAACTGCGTGAGGCACCGCCTACTAAACAAAATCATAAATGAAGAAGGTAGTGAAAGGAAGAGACAAAGGAGAGCAGCGAAGGGGATGCAGAGGGTTTGCGGCAGGTACGCGACGCAAAATCGTGCGGTCAATTCGTGAATGGTTTGTCCTGTCAAACAATTGTTATAACTATGTTATCGTGCATTATTTGTTGTAAAATCTCCATTGTTATAGCCTATGAGGCTCTATCTAGCATAATGGATTGAACAGACAAACAGACAGACACCGACAAACTGCAATGCATGTGGCAGAAGCCGCTGCAGCCGACGAGATGTGATACATCGCCAGGTCGCTCTCGCAGCGGCCCTGCACAGAGGTACAAGCGCAAACAGAAGAAACGTTACTGTACAGAGGAACAAGCTCATAAACGGCAGAGCGATGCACTCTTGTCGTCAGCAGCACAAGTAAAAGGATAAAAAGAGAAGGGCGGAAGCAAAGTTAAAATCCCAAATAGGCCTCCCGCTCTATCTTGAGGCTCAGTCGTGCGTTTTTTGAGTGTGCATATGCGCATTCTGGTTGCAGTAGACGTGCAGCAGCGTCCTGCAAGCAGACACTTGAGAGTGAAACCCGCAGACTGAAGCGAGCAACCGCGACAGTAAACACTTCTTCAAAGCCCAGTATGCCACCATTGTTACGCTATTTGCTACATTCAGGCTATAGTTATGTCAATTCCGTACAGCGCGGTCACTAATTTATATTTATTCTACAGCGTCGGCCCAACTCTAGACCGTGTCGTAGCTACTTACTTAGCGCGCCATATCTTTTCACGAGAGTTATAGTTTCGCGCTAATTGCGTGGCGGTGCTGTTGTCTCGTTTAATAAAAAACGAAAAAAAGCTTGGACAATGCAGCAATAACAGATAATTAGGGAATGAAATGATAATATAATCTATAAATAACCAATATATTAAAGAGTAAGAGCAGAGCCAGTAACAAAAGGAGTGCTCAGTAGCTACATCTGCAGTCATAACAAAGCGAGTCAGCCTACTGCTGAGATAACGCTACTAACGAAAGCCCGCTGTGTCGAATCGTCAGTGGAGCTCGACATTCCTCTCTGTTCTCACTCACTGCTAAGCTATGTCGCAGAGTTTGTGCCTAGCGCTCTGCATTGTAGCTCTATACCTTCTATTTGACTCCATAAATTGACCGCTCTCTCCTTGCTTATGAAATAGATCTAAGAGTGAGAAAGTCAGAACCCTGTTTCGAAATTGAGTTTGGAATTCGTGTTCTTTCGTGGCTTCATTTGGCCAGTAAACACAGTGTAGATAGTAGACAAAAGACTGATCTGAGATTTGCGGAATTGAAATGAACAGTGGCTAGAAAAGTAGAAGATCTGGCATAAAAGATACAGAGCTGAGTGCAGATCATTCTATTAGAAATATGTCAATCTGAAGATGGTTTGTATGCTTGCATGCGGCAGTCAGCAGAGAATAGGCAAGAAGTGTCATGTCACTCATGATTACTTTACTAAATCTACTAGAACAACGCAATTCTTTTGTTATGTGCAGATATGACGAGATTTAGAGATTTATAAAGGTATTAATAAATATGATCTAGACTTTCATGAATAGTGAAGGAAATTTGCTAAGTTTCTCTGCGACGTACTGGACTGTTTTTACATATCAGATGCATATCCAAAATATACACTTCGTTCTTAGACTAGCAGGATATCATTTTGAGTCTCGGATCCACTCTCAACAAAGAGTCAAAGCTTTTGTTTATTTGCAAATATAGATCTGATGTGTTATATCTTGCTTCTTGAGTTGCAATATCGGATAGTTTCTACTCTGCGTTCGATTCCACATTTCGAAGGCGACAGAAGTACAGCCGCGCAAATCCCCCTCGCACCACAACACAAAGAGTTATGTATACAGCTATTTCATAACAGTTTTCTTGGATCAATACCAAGATAGGATAACCAAGAAATTTTGACACAAAATGTGTAAGAAACCACTACGTCCGCGACATGCAAGACACAGACAGGAAAGTAGATGATGTGTGACATGCAGCGTAAAACGCTAATATTTCAGCATTGCAGTAGTGCACTTTACATGTTCCTCTGCTCACGTGTGGTTTTGTGGATTTCGTTCATTTCGTCTGCTTGTCTGTAATGCTATGTCTTGATTGTTTGGTGGGTGCGCCTAGAAACTGATATAGGATGTTGATTATTAAGCGATTTTATGAATCCAATTAGTTCACACATATCCCAGGCAAGCTAGCTTATGAATTAGATGTCTATGTGCACTCTAGCATATTATATATGCAAGTTTTCGCGACTGCTAAAATATCAGCTCATCTTGATGCGGTAGTAAGCATCTGATTCGCAGTCTCTGCCATTTTTGCTCTCAATAAAAGATCGAACAAGTGTTTTCGTGCATTATAAACGATCATGGGAAGATATCTCAGATTCTGCCAAAGCATGAATTAAAACTAAAAGGCATTAAAACCACATATTATTACAAATAGAATACACAAGTTCCGTATAAATCAAATAAAGTTTATGATATCTGTCAACTTACAAACTGCGGTGGTGCTTTCGGAGATACTACCACGAGACTCTTTGGGTTTAGATACAAAGTACCACAATCTTTGACAAGTCATAGATGGTGAAGAGCAGAATGGGTACAGGTACGGCCGCTCAGGTAGTTTGAATTAAGTGGAGGGGTATGATATGTATGGTGCCGCTCGGTGGTGTAACTTGCAGAGAAGACGCTGGTATACAGAAACGCTGGGCGCTAGAGATCGGACTCTGCCCAAGCCCTTCGGTTACCGACTTTCAAATAATAGATGTGAACACTTCTGGTCTGTAAGTTTAAGTCAAACATTTTGAAGCTGCATCTTACCTTGAAAGTCCGCGTGGTTACTCTCATTGATCTCTAAAACGTGCAATTCATACTTTAGATTCATGTACTGATCGACAAGAATAAAAACCGTCGCAAGTGGATTATTCCATCGACGGAGGACTGCAAATATGATTCTCGAGCGTCAGCGAGACAGAATACAGAGAGCCGGACCGGTCTTACGAGGTTTACTTTCGCAAGATTCGGCAATCATAGTTGCGCTCACATTTGATACACAGACAACCGCAAACGTAGATCCACACACATGCAGATATGACGGCACCCATGGCGGCACATGGCACACCCGAGCACACATACGTACGTACATACGCTAGATAAATATCAGCTATTCTGCTTAGGGCAAGAAGTCATGCTATTACTGTGAATTAGTAGATTAAAACCAGTAGGTTAAACATAGACAACTATCATTTGACTAGAATATTACCGAAAAGAGCCGAGGTAATAGGAGCTGAGACTCAACCAGCGACTCAACGAGGCGAAGCTAGATTATTGACGTCTTGCGTTGGATTACAGACGAGAAGCACTATAACATCAGACAAGTGAAAAGCAGATCTTTTCGGCATTATTAATCCCTTTGGAATACAATAACTGATAAAATGAATAAAACGGCTCTATGAAAGTAGCAAAAGAGAGCAATGGAGCAGGTTAGTTAACTGAGGAATAGGAGTGCACACACGCTATCTAATTAACTTTCATTACCGAGCACGCTTTCTTTTTATTATATTCTTACTGTTTTTCATTCTGCACACCTAAGTCGTGCGCTACCAAATTTACATAGCGACTGTCTGCAACTTCAGCAACTAGTTAACGACAGTTAATATATGGGCTGCTATAGATGGCTCAGATGTCTCTCGTCTGGCGAAACGGGGCCGTATGCCGGTTCTTGCTCACCATTGTTGATTTATCTTTTCTTCTTGTGTTTGGGTGCTGCCCTACCCCTGAGCTGATTTTGCGTTTGCCCTAAAGCCGAAACTGTAAGATTAGGAAGAGCAGAGGTATTCACTTTTAGATAGCCAGAATCTGTTTGTTTATTTAAATCTATTAGACTATATAGAGTTTTGTAGGCTATGACAGTGGAAATACTACAACAAAGAATGCATGAATAATAATTGTCGGCGAATTGGGATTGGATTAATAACTTTCGTAGCTTTTCCCTTCTGCACGATGGCAATGGTCAGAGTAGTGAGTGGTGATAAGTAGTCACGGGACTGTGCCACACGGTACAAAACGCACGCCAGAGGAGTGATGAGGAATTAGGCCTAATCTGATTAGGTGGGATGGGAAGATACTTTCGACATAGAGTCGTCAGCAAACACACCGAAGGGGCGGGAAGAAAGGCGTAGAACAGCAGGAAAAGGCTGACGCTTGCTGCCGGTGTTGCAACAGAGCTGCATCACGCTGCATATGTGCTGACATTTTGGCGTGTTGGCGGTGTGAAGCCAGCGAGCAGGGCAGAGCAGCATATAGGCCTGCTGAGTACCGAGTCGACTGTCAAATGATAAAAACACGAAGGCAGAGGCGCAGTGTGCTAAAGCCGGAACCAGAGACGAAAGACCAAAAACCAGCAACCTGATTACCAAAGCATGACGCCACAACTGAACAGAACAGGCAAAAAGTAAGACTGAGCTGCCGCGGCTGCAGCCGAAGCGATAACGTCAACGCTCTGCACATTAAACTGAAATTCTGGACATCTTATGCTGCGCTGCTGCCGCAACCTGTGTGCACAGGAATGTTCGTATTAGACATGTCTTGCAGCTTATATCCAGTCATTCAGCTATCAGATTTTTGTGCGAACGCTTGCAATGAGCGCTGCTGCTACTGCGCGAAGAAAGTAAACAAATACACCAATCAGTGTCGATGCTGAACAGTCGACGATGGACACCCAACCCTTAAAAAGCTGACAAACACTGCAATGCAAAAGCTAAGCGAGCGAGTCAGACTTGGGGCGGACACACAGGATTCTCCGCATGATGGGCTTGATTCTGTCTAGCAGGATATCACCATGATTATACTATTAATGATGATGATCAAGGCAATTACGAGCAATAATTAGTGGCAGAACAAAGTTATATAGATTGATCTATGGTGATCTGATCTGATCTGATCACATAATCTACGCGTTAGCATTCTGACGGAGCGATTGCACCAGACGACGGGACAATGATGCTCTAACTTCCCCATAAATCCATAGCACAAGATATTGCGGAGAGCACAGTGCGATTCTGGAGTACGTATGGAAAGATGAAGTGAAGTTGCTGGTTAATGTGTGCATAGGATATACGGAGTGTCGTGCAGCCGAACACCGTCGCGTGCTCATCAGTGCAGCGCCTGCGATTCGAATAGAGACTGGCCTGTGCAAGATTTCCAAGTATTCTGCTGAATTTTAAAAAGAACTGCATTGAGATGATTATGCCTGTTCAGATCCACATACACAGCACGTGAGGGAAGCATGCAGCCATCCGCTCGCGTCTCTGGAGCGGCCTGCGTATGCGTTCTTGCGCATCCAGCACGACGGCTGCATGGCGCTACGGCGACAAAAGGACCGACTACTTGAGTGCTCTATGAATGGCAAACACAGAAAACATCTTTAGATCTCTAAACAGAGGATAAAAATGCACCACAGCGGTGCCCGCAACGGCTGAGGCAACACGAGTGTGGTGTGGAAGTGCGAGTGAGGGGAGTGAAGCGTCTGGGCGGTGTCAGATTAGGCTAACCAAGACTCGGAGAGAGTGCTAATTGTATACACTTCTCGTTTGGCTCAGCACAAACGGTGCCACTTGGACGTTTATCCTCCCCAGCCCTAGTTGACACTGCGCCAGTGAGGTTGCGCTGCGTTTCAGCACTCCCGAACAGCTATTTGTTTACTGCCTCCTTCTATCTACGATTTATTCGGCGCGCATCCTCCATCGCGTACATACATACACACGCACGCACGCACTCTCCTCTGCGCTGCGCTGCACTGCGCTCCGGACCGGGCCCACAGCCGTGGCGCACCATACACTGCCACAGTACCGTTCACCCAATCCTGTCTAGCGCGTGGCTGGAGGATATCGCTTGAAAGCGCGGCGTGCAGCGCACTGCGCGAACAGCAGCTGCAGGGCCTCTTTCAGACCATGCACGCTAGCTACCACCCCGTACCTGTTTTTTTTGCCCGCCCTCGTCTCTCGTACCCGCCTGCCCCGAGCCTATCTCGCCGTCATCCTCCTCCTCTTCCGCCTCCGCTCGCCCTCCTCGCTCCTCTCTTCTTCCTGCTCTCTTTGTCCTCGTCCTCAGCTTGTCTCTTTTTCCCCAGCCCGCGCGTTGGTTGTTGACCATCATCCGCTTGCCGCTCTACTGTTCGAACGCCCCGTACTCGGTCGCGCCTGCCCCGATCGTTTCTGGCTGCATGCGCAACAGCTAGCTTACCACTCCTGACCTCGACCATCGCCTCCACATCAACAATTCACCTACCCATACACGCACGCATACGCACAGTCAACCCCGTCGTCAATCCTGTCTAGTCCTCCTTTTTGCCTTTTCCGCCTGGTTTTACTAGCTTTCTCGACAGTTTGTTAACTCCGCCTTGTCGCTCAACTGGGGGTTATCTTTTATTGCTGTTACAATAGGTAGTTGCTCCTTTGTGTCTTCAGTCTATCGGAGTTCTGGTCAGAGAGCGGATATTGGCGCTTGATTTCACAAGTAGTCAGATCTCACTTTATTGTCGTGATCTTCTTGTGTATTTTGTCTACTGTGTGCATCGTGTACCTGGATCTCTCCCCACTCCTCCTGACTACACGCGCGTTTCCTGCATTCAACTAACCATGCCTCCAGATCACTATAGAAGTAGCAGTATAGCTGCACTGGCGGTATTAGCTGTACGATTCTCATTTTATATCTATATCTCACCTATATTGACTCTCCTTACAGCCATGTCGGATCAGCAATCCACGATTGGCATGCCAGGAACCGGCTCAGTAGCTCACCCCATCCCAACCCCTCCTATGCACACCTCATCCCCAATGTCACAACCATACCATATTCTTCCTCAGCAGCACTACTTTCCTACACCTGTTATGACCGGAAACGAGACGTATATGACGAATCCTGGGACAGCAGGCACATCAGTGCACGCGTACTCCATGCCCACAACATTCGCTGACTACGGCCAACAGCTGCCGACTCCACCGGCAGGTCAGCAGATGATGCAGCCGTCGCTCTTCCAGCCATCACAGTCTCCACAAGCACCACAAACGCAGCAGTTACAGCAGAAGCAACAACAGCAACAGCAACAACAGCAGTATGCACTGATGCAGCCGTTCCCAACTCCTCCCGGTGGGCATTTGTACCACACCTCTGTCAGCCTCCCGCAGCAGGCTCAGCGGCCACAACAACAGCAACAACAGCACCCACAATACTATATACCGCAGCAACCTGTTATGCCGTATCAGTATGCTACTCAACCTGTCGTCCAGCCAACAGCCTCGCTTCAATCTCATGACCCGACGGGACAATTTCCGCCTCCGGGCATGAAACCCCGGGTGACGACAACCCTTTGGGAAGACGAGGGAACACTATGTTTCCAAGTCGAAGCAAAGGGAGTTTGCGTCGCGCGACGGGAGGATAACGATATGGTCAACGGCACAAAGTTGTTGAATGTTGCTGGCATGACTCGTGGACGGCGCGATGGTATTCTCAAGAGCGAAAAGCAGAGGCATGTGGTTAAAGTTGGCGCGATGCATCTTAAAGGAGTATGGATCCCGTACGAGCGCGCCCTTGATTTTGCCAATAAAGAGAAGATTGTGGATTTATTGTATCCGCTTTTTGTTGCCGATATCAAAACGTTTCTTTATCATCCTGCGAATTACGCGCGAACGGCGCAGGTAATGGCCGCTGCTGAGCGACGGAGACTAGATTCTTCGCGCACAGGTTATCAACAGCCTCCACCTCCGTCACTCTCACAGCAACAACCACTTACACCTCAGCATTTACAACCGATGCCACAGCAACAGCCTCTCATGCAGCAACCACACCAGCTGCCTCAGCAACTTGCACATAGCTCAGGCGATTCAACACATTCGGCAGCCGCAACGACGACATATGCTCTCACTTCATCTTGATAATCATAGCAGTTTTGCGAGACCTTCTAGTAGGTCGGAGACTGTCGACTTGCAATTGCATTTTCCTGATGTTTGGAAAGAGTGAGTTTATCAATCTTTTTGAGAAGCGAGGGAGCGCGCCATGGCATATGTTGCATAGTCAGTAGATTTTTTGTTGTTATAGGGAGAGAGACTAGACTGAGTTTCATTTTATGTGACACCGGTTTTTACGTTGCGATTTTAATTTATGCTATGGTCCATGACTTTTTATCTCCGTGATGTTCTGCTCTACTTGATGAATGGCGTTTTTGTTTATGTGATATTTTTTGATGTTATTGGCTTTGCTTATGTGTGCTCATCACCTGTACTACTACTAACCTTTTTCATTTTGAAATCGCTTTGAACTCTTGCTGTGAGTATGAGCGTGAAAATTTGTATTTGTATTTGTTTGAATATTTGTTAATCATTTATAGCGATGCGAGCTAAAGGTTTTGTCTCATCATTGTGTGTTACTTTATGTCATATTCTACTAAAAATGCACTTTATTTTTAAGATCTGTTAAATTTTGGTATGCTGAGATGGTGGATTTTCTTCTTGTAGAGGCGAATGATGCAGGCGACATATGGACAAGGAATCCTAGCATGTGGTTATTGGCTTGCTGTTTAAGAAGCAATTGGTTGGATGAAATGAATATTATTGTTCACAGAGGGTGATTGATATGCTGTAATTGGATATACGTCCTTTCTTGAGTTTGAAGTGCTGCGAGTCTTTAAGAATGAAGTGGACTCAAGTTTTGTGATCTATGATCTCATGTGTTCATGATGTTATGAACTCGCCGAGGGTTATTATATTGCATTGTCTTACGAGATTAGATGGAAAGAAAAGAGATAGTAATTTTGTAAGCAAAAAATAGATGTGACGTGTCAATTTTGCAAAGAAGAGTATAGATTTCGTTATAAACCACCGAAGAGGCATAGAATGGCAAATGAACGCGCAAAAGAACTACAAAGTTTCGTTCAGTATGCAATATCCCCATCTAAAATATTGATGTTTCAAAAGTTTACGCGGCGAGGACGGCATCTTTAATTTATAGAGAAAGATGTAAGGTGGTTTATCAACGGGTAAACTCGAGCGAATGAAATCCCCACGATTCCCGTCATGCGTGTGTGAGTGCGCGGCAGAGACAGAGAGACAGACGGAGAGCGAATCAGGGTCAAAGTCGACTCAGAAAAAAAAAAAGCTTCGTCGCAGCAAACACGCACAAATCAGTTCTGGGGCTATGAAGGTTTTCGTGTTGTTTGATGTGACATTGATTTGTGCTGGATCTTCTTTTCAGTTGTGCTTTATGGTCATACAAGAGATTACTGAGTAACGCAGAAAGATAAAGAGATCAATGAAGTTTGATTATCTAGCTCAAAGAGGAATGCACGCTTAGCTTCATGCTGCTGACGAATATTGTAATTCCTCTGATGGATAAATCGAATAACCTGGGTTGTTGAGCGTTGATGAGCGACTGAAAGTATATTTTGAATCGTCAAGCTGTCCTGAGAAGGTTATGAAATGATTACGATTAAAGTTGCCGACTTTGGATTTATAGATATCGTATTTATGAAACTGAAACGAATAGGAATTGCCACGTGATAAAGTTTAAAAGACGATGAAACGTGAATAGAGAAGTAGTGTGTACTCTTAACGAGTGCTGTGTATCGCTGAATGTGATAGTATAGTGTAAATATCTCAAATAGATAATATTTTACTTTTTCAAAACTATCGTCATAACATTTATGTGCTTGAAAAACTTTTGTTTATGTAAATGACAAACGAGAAAAAACCTGGTTGTGGAATGATATGCAAGTTTTTCTATTACTGCAGCTTATCCATCAACTTTGCTCGACTGTGCACACGGCAAAAAGCAGTAGAAACTTCATTAGAAAAATTTAAAAAAAAAACGTAAATTCATTGAGAACACAAAAGCAGACAGTTTCGAACAAATCTCCACTCTTTCATTTATTTCGTCGCTAGAATCACGGAAATTAAAGCTTGTTGAAATAGTATTAGAATAAACAAGAATAGCTGTGATTCGCATCGCTTTCCTGTAAAATCAGTTTATGACTAAAAATGCAATTATTAAAAAAATTAAAAAGCATTTTTCTGTGATAGATCATATGTTGCAATCTTGCGAAATATTCTTCTCTGAAATTGATATTTCTCCATTAAAAAAAACGTTTTTTTTTTCGTTTAAAGAATGAACATGCCGCGTAATATGCGGCTTTTATAACATGAAGTGGCTGTTGGGAGCTGAAGAGAGTGCTCAAAGGCAGGCATTATTGATTCCATTGTGATCTTACTATTGAAATAGAAAAATATAATTACTACTAGAAAGCTACAGGAAAAGGAAAAGTGGATGGAAGCGGATAGATTAAAGGCTAGATTAACTGCAAAAAAAACCAAATAAAGCAGCAGTAAAACAAATACAGCTTATGTAAGTTCTCTTTATAAAGGCGGCAACACCCCGTGGGTTTACAACTCGTCTTCTCCTTGATGTCCGAACTGCCTCCCAGCACTCGTCCTTCAGGCCTGTCGGCCTGAGGTGGCAGTCTTGTGCTCACCGCTTTGTGCACGCTCCCCTGCGTCGTTCACAGAAAAATCCCTTCAGGTGCTACCAAAATTGTCGTCGCCGATCCTATCCGCAATCAGTTTCCACTCAAACAACGATTTTCGTTTGATTGTCATCGCCCCGGGGATTTCATCGCCGAGCTCCGTATTGAGCACGACTTTTGCATCGTGTGCCGCAACCCCCTCGGCCTCCCCTCGACCTGTCCCACATTTCTTCTCAGACGTCCATTTATTTTGGTGAGATTTTGTGACACCCTTCATCGCGTCGCCTCTTTCATTGGATCCGACGATATGGATGTGCTTGAGCCCTAGAGTAAAACCCTATGAGTTCGAACTACAATGACATTAAATAACAAATACAAGAGAAATGACAATTCAACTATAGCTCGCTATCACAAACATTGTAAATACTCTTACAATGTTTGAATTTTTATCTATATAGATTCTAATTGTAAAAACTGTATTGTCCAAGATTTCTCAATCCGTCTAACAGCCCGCCAATTGGATCGATTCCGTTTCCTACCCAAGCGCTAATCTCTTTGATAACGCTTCAGCCATATCTCTAAAAGTTCTATATAAAATGATAGATTTAAAAAAAAAAAATTCTTCTTCACTGTGATGGCCCTCCCTGGCCTCTTTCGGCACCGTCACTGAGATTCGTCGACGCTTCACCGCAATATCCAACCTCCCTGAAGTAGTCTCCATTAATATCAACTTCTGTATCATTTCCATGACGTATAGAAGCCACTTCCGCCGACTCTCTACTTTGAGGCGGCGGCGCATCCCTCAACCTCCGCGCGTTTCTAAACGCTTACCTGTCCACGAATGGCTGTGCTTGCTTCCGATCTCCTCTCCACGATAGAGCTGCCTGCACCACCGCTCCTCCCTGCATACACTGCTCCTTTACTACTCTTAGCTCTAACAACTGCCCGCAGTGCTCTACTCACCGACGCCCCTGCACACCGCAATCGTCAAGACCTCCACAATCCCGGTCTCTGCTGCTGCTCCGGGGTCGACTTCTGAGCCAACGATCTCAGACCTTCCTGCTCGTGCTAAACAAGCTTCGGTCGATCGTCTGAGCCTTCAGCCCCCTCCCGCACCGAGTTCCTTCTACACTTCCTCATCCGCGACCCATTCATTCTCGATGCCGACGCCTGCGTCCCTGACTAGGACTAAACCCTCGGCTGGTCGCTCAAGCAGGCCATTGAAGCGTACCCGTACTGTTGCTTCTACTGCCTCCTCTGAGGTAAACCTGCTACTGCAGTCCAGTCCGACAGCCTCCAGACCCATGTCTCGTTCTCTGGTCACCCCTCTATTCGTCTGCGATCGGGGTCCGCGACTTCTCTTGTGTCTTAGTCACCACACGCGCTTCTCGCTTCGACGCGACCGTGCCGTTCCTCCTCTCTTATCCGTTTTGCTCCTCTGATCAATGAGTTTTACAATACAAGGCTCACACGTTCAAGGTTTCGATAGAATGAGACAGGAGCAAGAGGTGGCTGGCTTTTCTTGTTAATTTGCGTTCTTCTATTGTCTGTCTTTCCGAAACGTTTTTTCTCCCCGTGACTATCTCCGCGTCGCCTGGACTGCTTTATGGCCAGACGGAGACTGCTTCATTGGAGAACATACTGCTGTTTTCTGGAGACCTCATCGTCGAATTTGATGGTTTATCTTTGGTAGCATGCAAAGGTAGGCTGTGTCTTGGTCGCTGCTTAATCAATCCATTTCCTACTCTTGTAGGTGCGGACTATGTCCTGCGAACGATGTTCTGAAGTTGTCTCTTTTCGGAATCACTTCTCTTACACTACACCATTGAAAAACGACTACTCGTCAACTTTCTGAGAGACTGGAATTGAGTCATTAATCAAGAATTAGACTCCTCGGATTTCCACATCTCTCGTTTCGAAGCAGCGAGCTTAGGTGCGTTTCTAGAGCAATTTTCTCTCAAGGACTCTTATGGGCTGATTCTTCCGCTGGCTCGTTATCTCTTTAATCACCCTCCTGCCATACAGAGAAGGCTTGATTGGGGCTACGTATCTTCCAATCTCGATTCCTCTGTCCGGGATGTGTCCATAGTACCTCCGGTCCCGGTCGCCGTGAGCAAATGTCTACGCCAGATTCTGTTCGTCTTCACTTCGACCTTGGCCAGCAATTGTTTGGCCCCGAGCATTTAAAGAAGTAGGGTTTCTATAAACCCTACTATATTTTTTATTTTAAACCAGGAACACCCTGTGGAATTATTAGATACAAGACATAACAATAACTTAAATACAAATAATATATATCCAACAAAGAAAAAGTATTTAGAAAAAGTAGTTTTCAGAAGGTGAAACCCGTTTGCATGGTAAACTCCTGACAACGAACGACTACAAAAGCTGTAAGGAAGGAAGCGCCAATAGAAACAGCCGTAGCCGTGAACTCTTTGTACAGAAGATGTTCAGACATGACAAAGACGTTGTACGGGAATTCAAGTCAGTAAGACTTGGAGTTTTCTTTTATCAAAAAAAGGGGCAAAGCCCGAGATCAGATTACCAACCTAATGAATACAAAGAATAAGAAAAACTTTATAAAATACATTTGCTTTTTTTTATATCAAAAAAGGGACTAGTCCCCGAATCATATTTCTTACCTAATGAATACAATGAATAAGATAAATGGTCATTTTTTTCGTTTTCTTCAATTAAAAGCGCGTTTTTTTTTTTTATCAAAGTGGGCAGTACCCGAAGCGCGAGATTGTCAAACATTTTGAGGTACTTGGATGCGTAGACCACTCATTCTTTCATCAAAGGGCAATTTGGCCGAGTTGGTCTAAGGCGTGAGATTAAGGTTCTCATCTCTTCGGAGGCCTGGGTTCGAATCCCAGAGTTGTCACCATATTTTTTTTAAATTTTTTTGCAGTTCCAAACTCATTGAAGTATATAGGCCAAAAAAAAATAGAGATTTGAGCGGGTGCTGGTGGCGGGGAAGATTTAGATCAAAGTTGACATCTCAATATGTATGCATCATGGCTGCACTATGCTAGCCTCAATACCAATATGAGAATAATTATGCTTTGATGGCGAGTACGATACGAATTTAAATATATTTGGTAATGTATATGTAATTCGACACGAGATATATAAATCAGACACCCAGAACTCCGGTGCAAACCACTGCACAACCAATCCATTCTTCCTAGTCTACGATCCTAGTCTATAGTCCTCCTTTAGATCTAGCTGACTCTATAATTATAGAAAAACTCGAGCATTTTAGTGTCTCTCCGAAAGCACCTGCTCTTGATCCGCCCAGCCAACTAACTCCAGCTGCTCTTTCATAGTCATGACACTTTCCTTTGAAATCCGACCAAAGATATACATCCCACGCCGTATTTCGCTGATAACTAAATCGAGTTCAAGATCCCTGGTGACGACATGTCGCGCTAACTGAAGAAGCGGTTCGCGGTACTCCATGTGGCGACGCTCGAGCGGCGGGAAATCATTGATATACTCATCATCGTCGTCGAAAGACGGATAGGGCGGCAACAGCTCGCGCGAGAGAAGAGGTACGGCAGCGAGGATCTGAGCTACAACCTTCTCAGTTTTGAATGATCGTGGGACAGGCGCTGTCCAGCACGGGAACTTGATCTGCTTGAGTGTGCTGCTGGCGGTGCTGCTGGCGCTATCCGAGTCTAAGAAGACGTCTGATGAAGAGAATTTGGCGTGAAAAGCGTAGATAAACCAGTCAACTTTGATTCGCTGCTCGTGTCTCCAATCAAGCAGATTAACCAGCTGTGCAACTTCAACCGGCCACTCTCTGAGATCGTCGAGTTCCGCTTGTGTAGTTCTGTTGAATTGCAGCACGTTTTGTGCCCGGGGACGAGAATAAGTCGTCATTACCCGCGAGCAAAGATGATGAATTCGCTTGTTGTGCGCAGTCCGGACTTCTGATTTCCTGAAGAAAGCGATCGCTTTGACGAGTCGGCGCGGTAGTCCGTCTCCCGCCGGCTCGGCAAACCAAGCACTCTGTCGTTGCGCAGGTCTCTTGGGAGTCACAGTAGCGATGGTGGGAACCTCAGCAGGAAACTCGATGGGATGATTGTAGCGAGATATTTGGATAGAGGCAATATCGCTGGCCAGTCTCTCGGCAGAGATCTTCTCTGTAGGAGCCGTTGTGTGGGAGCTTGTGATTGTGATATTTGACGCGAAGGTCCGGAGTAGCGACACGCTGGTCTGGCGCCCGTGAGTCCTGCGAGGAGCCGTTGCAGTCACATAATTGCTTCTGGTGCTGTTGTCCATTGTGTGTATTTGGCGCTGAGCTCGTCTGCATCCCGTACGCTCAGTCCGGAGTGGTGAACAGCTCGAAGTTGGCTGGGTGGGAGTGGGAGTTTTTTTTCCGTATTTACGTGCTCTCCGCGGGCCGCTCGCCTCGCCTCTTTTCTTGTTTTGGGTACTGCAGTACGCACTGAATGCGTGCTTAATAATGGGGCGTATTGCTCCATTACAAGCCAGACAGCTGCGGCGCGCGTAGGATTAGCCGGGACCGCAGCAAGATAGGGTCAGGGCGCAGTGCACGTGCACGAGGGAACTTTTGCCTGCGACTCAGCCCGATGCACGGCGTACGGCAAAGTAAGCAGGATCATGACATCAAATGCTGGCGAGGTAGAGCAAGGTAAGAATACTGATGAGATTGAGAATGCGAGTAGGAGAAAGTGCAGGGAGGCTGTGCTTTTGGAGAACGATTGAAGCAATGCGCTGCAAACGGCTAATCAGTTTGCCACCAAATTCGCGTCAGTTCTGATATTTGATACCCTTCTTGTTCTCAATACACTTCGGACCTTCCATATAAACAACGAGTTATAGACTGTGATTGTCAAGATCGCAGGGAATGCGGCAGTTGTTTCCTTAAGAAGAGTAGGTTGACCCACTTCAAGTCCTCGAAAGCTATAATTTGATCATTATTTGATTCAGAAACAACAGAATATATCACATTACCCGCATGCTTCCATCAAACCAAAAATTCCAGTAATTAACTTGAACCAACAAAGCAGTGCTGCTACATAGTACATGACAAAGTACACGACCGGATTGCCGACTTGGACGGTTTTTGGGAGCATAGGGGTAAGCCAGAGAACTGCTATACTTGTTCGCATCTGCAGCTGCGGAATCAGTAGTATTTTCAGATCTACGGAGAAATGGCTGATCCGCTCGATCTACCGGAGCAGACGAGTATATATTCGCCGAGTCAAAAGTTCTTTCAGATCTTCACTCTCGTTGCAGTAGTCAGATATGCAATCCATACAGTCTGAGTAGAATTTGAAGAATGAGGACCAGGAGTCTGCAATTGAACGTTGACTGGCTCGGACTCGGGCACTTGGAGTTGGCACAGTCTTTTCAGTCTCATTGTGAGATTGGGATCCAGCGTCAGCTTCTGGAGTAGGATCTTCAACTGTGTCTGAGATGGCGTCCTTTAATAATTATTCTTATTCTCCGGCAATTCTCGAATACGTCTGCTTTGTCTGGTTTCCGCATTTCTTTGAAGGATTAAGGACACAGTTATATATCACCGAGGAGTAGAGAAACGGGGCACGGGCGATCGTTTATAAAGATTACTGTTTCAATAGTCTACTGCTGATGCAGCATTATTGCTATTTTGTTGCCCGACGCATTATTGTCGATTTTGAAATGGTCTATCTGCTGCGGCTCGACAACTTGTAGAATCAACATATTTAGCAGCAAGCAATCACTCTGAAGTAATTGCAAATAGAGCACTCTGTTTTGCATATTCATTCCCAGCGATATAAAAAATTGTAGTAGGCGCTGTTCTCACGACGTCATAATCATAAAGCGAATGGCCAATCGCAGTTATGGTGACGCAAGGAAAAACAAGACGACACTGAGCGCTGCCAGCCTGATTGCAAACAAAATAATGCGCGCGAGAAGAGTCAAAAATCTTCCGCTCCCAGCTCACTTCTTGAGGTCGGCTGGCATATGGACGATCAGGATAATGACCAAGATTACTATCAGAATAGCGATGCAGACTGCCAGGTCGAAAAAGATAAGTTGCTTTCAAAAAATGTAATTGAAAGACGGTGAAACGAGCATGAAGAAAGAAGTGGCCTTTAATACAGATCTGTGTCGTACCGCAGACACGTTGGGAGAAAACACAGACGAGGCTGCATAAAATGCGCGAAATAAACACTGAAAACTCCATTAAACAAATCAAATATACAACAACTAATATCATAAACCGTGTATACAATGGATAGGAAAGCAGCCCGACTCTACTTTGCGCAGTTCTCGAAAGCAGCCGCCTCAGCAACCCTTCGCTGCTTCTCCCGCTCACTAAGTCCTTGATCGACGACCTTGGCATCTCCTTGGAACTTTGCAGACTCAAGCGCATACCGCTTCATGGCCAACTCGTATAAAGTGTGGCCAGGCTCACGGTCTTCGCGGCGCTCGTAGAGGTAGAATGCAGCCACTCCGACTGAGATGCCGAAGATTGGGTCAATGATTCTTCCGCAGATTGTTAGCTACTAAATGCATTAAACAAAAATATCCAACTTACCTGGAAATCAAATACGGGTACTTCAACGTGCTCATCGTGTACTGATTTACACAAAAAGAACAAAGGTCATCAAATATCGTGGCTTATTTTGTTTAATAGGTTTAGGGCAATATTTTGTGATAGAGTTTCAAACTCCCAAGCAGATCAGAAAAAAATATCAAAAAAATTACCAGACATATTTCATTCGCCCAGCTTTATAGATCTTCTCCTCAGCTATACAGAAGTATTTAACGGAGAGACTGAGAAACGATGTCTGCTCCTTTGCAACGGATACCGATTGTGCAGAATGCGGTGTTACCGGCACAGACTACGCCAGAACAGCGATTCTGGAGAGCATATCGCGTATGTGTTTGGAACACCCATCCTTAGATAATGGCAGAGATGCTGACGGAATTTGTTTAGACCCCGCTGATTGTAAAAGAACATGGAGCGATTGTTCATATTAGTTTTTGTCCCACATCGCCACATGACTTTGCCGTCACCTCGGGAGCGCGGATTCAAATCTTCTCGGCAAAGACTCGACAAGTTGTTCGCACCATCGCTCGATTCAAAGAGACTGCTTATTCAGGCGAGTTTCGACGCGACGGAAGACTTGTCGTTGCGGGCGATGCGTCTGGCCTTGTTCAGGTGTTTGATTCTGGTTCGAGAGCTATTCTGCTTACCTTACAACCGACGAATCTGCCCACGCAGGTGACCAAGTTCCACCCCAAGACTCTCACGACTTTACTCTCGGCCTCAGATGACAGAACTGTCAGGTTATGGGATATCACCTCGAACGAGCCAACGGCGTCATTTTCCGGACATGACGATTACGTACGAGCAGCGGCTTTCCTTTCGCAGAACTCGGACTCAGTCGTGAGTGGATCGTATGACGGGTTGCTGCGTGTATTCGACCCGCGCGCGCCGGCCGACTCAGCTGAGACGATGCGCCTTTCTCACGGCGCTCCTATTGAAGCTGTCTTGCCTTTGACTTCAACCACTGTCTTGTCTGCTGGTGGACCGGTGATCAAGGTATGGGATTTAGTAGCAGGGAAAATGGTCAAAGAGCTAGGAAACTTCCAAAAGACAGTCACATCGCTTGCTCTCGGCGGAAGCAGCAGCAGCAGCAGCAGCACTTCAGCGTCTTCCAGCAGTGGCGAGAATGCGATTTTGGCTGGTGCTCTTGATGGACATGTCAAGGTGTTTGACCGGACAAGTTGGGAAGTGAAGTTTGGCTGGAAATTTGGTGACGGGGTTCTTTCCACCGGCGTCTCAGTATGTTTTTTTATACACATTTTTTATCATGACTGCTAACACGACATTAGCCTGACCAAAAGCATTTCGTTACCGGTCTATCCTCAGGCGTTGTTTCAATCCGCACCCGCAAGTCCGAACCCCGAGTCAAACAAGCGAAGAAGACTCCTAAATCCTCAACACAAGCTCGAATCGAGCGCGGCAGTGAATACAAGGGTGAGAACGAACATCAGATCTTACTCGATGATCGGTCAAAGAGCAGCCGGAAACGCAAGACGCCGCTATATGAGCGAAGGATCAATGCGTTCAGATGGGGTGAAGCGCTTGATGCGGCATTCTTGCCTGGAACTGCTCCCGAGGTGACGGTCACTATCCTTGAGGAACTGAAATTCCGGGGAAAGGTCCGGATAAGCTTGTCAGGACGCGATGAGGGACAACTCGAGCCCATTCTGAAATGGGCTGTGCGTGCGATTGAGGATTTTAGAAACACAGCCGTCGTGGCCGATTGGATGGCTTGCATAGCTGATATGTACGCGGGGGTCATTTCAAAGAGCTCGGTTCTGGAAGATCTTGTGAAAGAATTCAGAAGAAGGTTAGAAAGACAGGTTAAGATTGCCAAGGAGGCGCAGATGCTGGAAGGTATGCTTGAGATGCTTGTCCAGAGTCATTGAGTATTGTATTATAAATGTTTAAAAGCGTGTTGTGTTATTTGTTGCATGGTTGGAAAAGTTTATGCCTTGTTAATATATGATTTGCCATTCGTTCAGTGACAAACAGTACGGCCTTTTTTCTCGTCAGTTGACTGGTAATGTCGCGCTGATTATTTTGAAGCCATTTCACCTCTATATATAACGCAATCTCAGAGAGACACTAAACGGCTAATCATCCGCTATACTCTGTTACGGCAAAGCTGCGAAAGGCTGTGTACAGTCCACTTTCGCATTCTCACGTATTTCAAATTCGTATTGTCACAAAAGACAGAAACAGAGAGCAGGATTGCCAACACAGATGCATGTCTGCCAAAAATCATGGCTGGATTCAGATATCGGATAAACCTTAAGCCTAGGAGATGTATTTCAGTGGACGACCAAAAGATATGCAGACTCACCAGGATGCCTTTAAATTCTGGCTGGAACAGCAGTGCTTGCCCGAGAGATGATGTTTTATGAGCATATGCGGTGTTACGATGGTTAACCCATCTGCGCGGGTAGTGCGTGTTTTGAGACGGTGTACGGAGGGAGAGGAACGTGCGGGGAGTGCTGATGTCGATTCAGAGAGGTTTTAGTCTTGCGTATGTGTAGGAGATGTAAGAGTAGTGTATTTCATGTTATGATGTAGTATTAATAGTTAAATTGCACACCTGTGATCAACGAATTTGGCATTGGCTGTAGAGGTTTTGGCGTTATTGTTTTTATTACGACCATCATATTTTTGTTAATTTTGCCGAGTTACTTCTTGCTAGTCTTTGATTTTGCGGTATCTATTTGCTGGCATATTGATGACCTGAGTGGCATGCTCAGCAGTTTTGGTCTGTTGTTGCGCTATATTTATTTTGAGCGGCCATCGGTGTGGGAATGTGGCTGTCCTGGGCATTGGATATTTGATTACTGACTTTTGGCTATTTGCATGCAATCAAGAAGATGTGATTGCAGGTTTATGGAGCACAGGATTAACAGTAGAGCTCGCTGTAGTATTTTCAGATTGTAAAGATGCAACTATAGTGATGCCTTTATCTGGCAATTTCAGGGAAAAAGGCAATGACAAAATATGTCTGTTCTGCGCCTATTCTGTATTATGACGTATTGAATATTGTGGCAGATTGCTGTCGAGTTGCACGTCCTGCCTGGTTGACAGAGAAGCGCAATGCCGTGTCGTGACTGTCAGCATTGTCATGAAAGTTTACAGACTTCCAAATACGGCAGGTGAGACGCGCACTGAGCTGTGCGGGCTATCAGCACATTTTTAAGCAAGTGTGTACAAGCAAGAGCAGCAAGACGGCCTGAGCATTTAGTCTTTGGATGTGTGGTGTTTGGCGGATTCTGTCTGGCCAGGTGGCGACCGCCGCTGCTGCCGCTGCACTCGTCCTCCACGCGGCATCTTTATCTTTTCTCCTCTGTTCAGCCCGCGCCGTGTGCGAGACACGCATGCGCGATCGCCCCGCTCACAAAATGCGCACAGCAGCTTTCGGACCCGACCGCTTCCCGCGCCCGGGTGTCTTTAACTCACACTTCTCGCACCTCCCCCGAAAAGCTTATTCCTAAACATGTCTATCAAAAAGCAATTTACCCAATTAGGCAGGAGAACCTGCTCGCTCAGATGTACTTTTACGACTCGGCCACTTTAGTATTGACAACTAGTAAATTAAATATCCGTAATAATATACCGTAACAACCTACGCCCCTATTCACATTTTGCTCAACTCAATATCTTTCCACACAATCACTCGCAAGGAGTCATGACAGTGCCCACAGGTGGCGGGTTGTAGTCGATAAAGTACTCGACCACGCAGTCGCCAGTGCACTTGAGCAAGTACGCGCTGTACGAGCCCGTGCTGCACGCAAAAGAAGGCGAATAGGCGTATCCACCGCGCACAAGGTCAACAGTAGCAAGCAAGTCGCCGGTCGCAGGGTGGCTGTTCCACGTGTCCTCCTCGCTGACCTCAGAAGTGAGCTCGTAGATCTCGACAGAGGTGTCGCCCGAAAGCACATAGGGGAACGTCACACTGGAGTCGGGGAACATAAACTTGAGCTCGCAAGTGCCAGTGTACTCAGACGAAATGTCGTACTGCAGGAGAACGTCCTGCTCGCTCGAGCTCGACTTGGTGATGTTGGCCCAGTATCCGGTTCCCAGAGCAGTGTCGGGGGTCTCAGAGTTGATGGGCACAATCAAGTTCGGGTAGATCGACGTCACGGGAGTGCACACAGACGCGCTCGAGGTAGAAGTCGACGAGGTAGGCGAGGCAGTGGTGGTCACAACAGACGAGACGGTGGTGGCCGCAACGACGGTGGTGGGGACAACGACAGTCGACTCCTCGACAGCAGTGGTAGGAACGACAACAGTCGACTCCTCGACGGCAGTGGTAGCGACAACAACGGTGGTGGGGACAACAACAGTCGACTCCTCGACAGCAGTGGTAGGAACAACAACAGTCGACTCCTTAACAACAGTGGTGGGAACAACAACAGTCGACTCCTCCACAACAGTAGTGGGAACAGCGATGGTAGTGAAGATCTCAGACTCGACAGCAGAGTAAGCGGTCTTGTACTCAGTCTCGGTAACGACGGCAGTAGCAGTGACGGTAGCGTAAATAGTAGTCGGGACAACTGCAGTCGAGCCAGCGCCGGTGACGGTCTCGACAGCGGTCTCGTAGACAGACTCAACATCGGTCTCGTAGACGGTAGCGCACGAGGCGGTGACGGTCACGGTAGCGGCAGACTCGGTGACAGTAACGGTGGGAGCAGAAACCGTCACGGTCGAGACTGCGGTCGAGACGGCGGTGACAGTGGACGCCTTGCAGGTGCCGCAGTTCTCTTCGCCAACAAGGAGCTCAATGGCAGTGCAAGCAGCAGCAGAGATCTCCTTGACGTAGATGTTTGCCTGGTTCTCGACGCCGGTGTCGCAGGCAAAGAAGGTGGTGTTGCCTTCGTAGGTGAGCAGGCCGTTCTCGACGCAGAAGCCGTAGGGAGTGGCAGTGTCCTGAAGAGCGGCCGTACACTCGAACTGGTGGTAGGGAGTGACGTAGCATGGTCTTCCGGTGACGTCCTATGTGAATTAGCACTACTCTATCTGATAAGAAGAAGGTGCTTACGGTGAGAGTGTTGTTGGCTGCGGCGACGAGGGTCAGGCAGGAGGTGTCGTTTCCAGTGCGGACCTGGCCGTCGTAGATCTGGCCGAGGGACAGTCCGGTGCGGATCTGGCCGTCAGAGATCTGGCCCAGACCGCCGACGGAAGTGGTGAGGGAGAAGTCGTAGGATGGCAGGCAGGAGTCAGCCGCGACTGCGACTGCTGCCGCGAAGGGCACGAGGAGGAGTGAGCGGGAGTACATGGGTATCTGTGTGTGTGAGGAGGGAAGAGAAGAGGAGGAGGCGGAAGAGGAGGACGAGAGGATTATATATAGCAGAGAAGTGAGTGAGTGAGTGAGCAGAACGAGCGGCGGGGAACGGTTCGAGTGAATGTGAGTGATCCGAGGACGCCGATCGAAGAGTGTTGGACAGCGTATTGTCGCTGCGGAGTAGCGATACGATACGATGCAATTGACACAGCTACAATTGGTATAGAAGAATCGTATAAAAGAGTCGTACAGAATATTGTATAGAATAACTGCATAGAATAATTGATATCGGAAATTGATATAGAAGGAATATAATAATAGAACAAGCCATGGTGACGTGGGTGCGTGGTACGATGTGTGAGTGTGTGATCTGAGTCACACCCCTGGCGCTAGTGAGCTTAGTGAACTTTATTTTGATTAACCTGCGAGAGTGCTGTTGCAGCAGCTGTCGGAAGACCTGATAGCGATATATAGTGCGCTTGATTTAGACAAGAACGGTTAATAGGCAGTACGATAGTAGTGCAAGGCTGTATAGCGGCCCGGTAGGGTGTTCTAAGAATAGCCGCTCACAATGCGACAGTCGACCCGACGACGCACCCTGGGTCCAGTCGCCGCAATCGCTTGCTGTGAAGCGGCAGTCCGCGTGTTGCAGAGCAGCTGCTGCTTTGCACCAGAATGCAGAATGCAGCGATACAGGACAGCGTAGTGTAATCTGCATAATACAGGATAGAATAATAGTGCAGCAGCACAGAATAGCATGACGATCTGCCAAAGTCATTTACCCGAATAGGAAGTCCAAGTGTATTCTGAAACGGGAAGGGGCAGCTCACAGTTGGCGATGCGCTAACTAGCCGGCTCACTCGGTGTATTCAGTGGGCTATTTTTGTAACTATTCGTGTCACTGTTGCGCAACATCAGCGAGCATCAGTGATGCTTTGATGCGATACAATTGTACTGTTATACTGTCATGCTGCACAATTGTACCACCATGCTATACTATATGATAGTGATAAATTCGTGTAATAAATCATACAGCAGATCATATAACAGTAGTGCACACGCAAGCGTGCTCATGCGAAAACACCCGTTGTGATCATCCACTAATCTTCTCTGATTCACTCACTATCGTCCCCGCGGCTCCACTGATTGCTCGCCTGTCTTGGATTGCCTGCTGCAAGCCGTATTCTTATTCTATTCCTACTTGTTGTTCTTGCACTGTTATTCGTTTGTTCCGTTATAATATAGAGCCTCCTAGGCTGGCAGCAGATAACACATCACTATAATATTGCTCGGGTAAACCGAAACCGGACTGATTGCATCGCGGAATTTTCCTTCCGAATGCTCCCCGGGCAAAATCCCTCCTCTTCCCGCGATCGAACCGCGCCGGGAAAGCCGTCCGTCCAACAGAGCGACCTCGAATTACTCAGTGATTATTCACTTGTCTGCAGCAGCTCCCTTTTGCTCCAGCTTCTCAATCGCCTCGCTGATCTGCTCCATATTCTCAACAATCGTCTTCCACACGTCCACCGGCAAACTAATGCCCTGTTTCTGTCAGCACACCCCGCAAACACACACTCTTGCTAATATCAACAGTACCTTCTTTCCCGGAAGCGGTGTCTCCGGAGCATCCGCCTTCGTGTAGTATTCCCGAATATCAACCAGCGTACTCCCTCTGAACTCTCTCACATTCAGCCTCTTCTTATGACCCAACTGTTCTTATCAGCTCTCTGCACACGCAATCCACGCTATAGCTTTTGTACCCACATCAATCTCCAGCGCGCTCGAACTCGCCTCCGACGCGTCATCGCCTTCGTCCTCAGTCCTACTCCGTTTGTTGTTCGCCCGCTTGAATCCCATTCTTGCTCTTTCCTGGGCTTTTCGTTTTTTTTCCTTCTGTCTCGGGGGGGGGGGGGCAGTGTTTGGCTATCGTGAATCGAAATGCTCTGGTGATTGCCATTGTAAAGCAATCCGCAGAGACGCGTGTGCAGACGCGTCAGTCAGCTCAGGCCGGGTAACACCCTCACATCTTTGAGTCTTCTTTATCCATCGCTATATGCCACATGCCACATGCTATATGCTATATGCTCCTAATGAGATAAAAAAAATATTTATATACAACTGCGTAAGGATACTCTATGCTGTATAGCATACACATCTTATGTACAGAGTGGAGCTAAGTACTACCCCCCTTGAAAACAGCATGATACCGCTTTCCTCGAATCCCAAACACCTGCTGGTTCACCTGATACGGCTCCTCAGGTTTCATATCATTAATCTCCCACTTTGAACTGCCAAACTGGTTCTCCCCGGGGGTTAGCAGCACATCGAGCTCATCGCCAAACTTCTCGTTCACCCACTTCCAGTCCCGCTCGCTGTCGGATTGGTGGAACCCAGTCACAAAAATCGCACACTTGGTCTCCAAAAGCGCCGGCAGCGATTTCTCCCACTGATCCATAGCCTCTGGTGCCCCCAAGCCAGGATGAAACAAAAAGAACACATCATAGTACGGGTCATACGGCGTGAAAGTCTGCGACTCGTGAATCACATGGAAATAATCAGAGTGAAACGACATTGCAAAACTCGGACTAATCCGCTCATTCACCGCGTTCGGCGAATAAACATACTGCTTCTTCTCTCGATCATAAAGCGCCTCCGGCCCGATGAAATGCAGGTGAACATTAGGCTTGTCAAACAGATACAGCATCTGCGCCCACACTTCAAGCGGTAGCTGCGATTCGGCCCGCGCGCCCAGAATGAACACTCGAATCGGCTGCCCTTCATAGATTGCCTCGCCTTCCGTGTTTGTGCCGGCTTGTTTTCGCGGAATCGCCGGAAATAGCGTGTACCTCAGTGCTGTTTTTAATTCTAAATTAGCATACCCCTCACAAATAATTCTCTCTAAACAGCAACCCACCGGCTAAAGACTTGAGTCCCTCCAACGTCAACCGCTTGGCCTCGCGCGTATGCGGAGATCCCTGATGCAGCAAACTACCAATCGTAATCGGGTACGTCAACACCTTCGTCGAGTGCGCTAGCTCAAACTCCGTATCCATCGAGTGGAAGTCGCGCGTATACAAAAACGTATCCCAGTTCGCGAAATTGATCGCGACGTCGTCGTCCTGCGGTGGTGGCATCTCGAATTCCGGGAACTGGCGACCGGAGCGGATATCGTGTTCGTAGACGTTGCCTAGCATCAGCTTTTCGCACACTTCCTCGTGATGATGCGTGTCGGATTCCCAGCTCGCCTCGTCGTGGTGCGTCGGGATTCCACAGTTCGGACACGTAAACTCGATCGAGTTCCCCGTGACGGGACACTTTGCCAGCGCTTTGATCGTCGCTGCTCTGTTCCGCAAAACGAGCGACGGCGACGATTCCCACGGATGAAACCGGTTCTCAAACGTCGGCTCGTTCTCGTTCGCTTCTTCGCTGAAGCCGAGAATCCATTTGAAGGGTTTCAACACCGACACGCTTCGTCGGCTCGAACTCGATACAGAAGCTGGTCGGGTCTTGATCGTAGTCGGACGCTGAGAAGATGCAAAGAGGGAAAAGGTCGAGTATTGTCGGATAACCCGTCTGCAAACGCACGTCGCTGGACGCATCCGTACACGAACTGTCATTGTACTGTCAATCTAATCTGGTTCTATTCTCCGATATCGAAATGCCTAATAGATGATGGCCTTCGCAAAGCTGATGCAATCACCACACTCAAACACACACAAACACACACAACTAATCCAGCAAACAATGCACTCTCTCCAAAATCAATGTATTCTCTCGGAATACACAACACAGTCGAGTGCGCGTATCGCTGGGTTGCGTTGCGATGCTGGTATCGGATGTTTTTTTTTCGAGGAGAATTATCTTCAAGAGCGCGGGTTTGAAGTCACTGACTTGTTGAGTGCAGTGATGCTGGAGGCGTCTTCCTTGCTACTTCACTGCCGTGATTTCTTATTAGGATAACTAATTGTAGATAATTAAAGTGACTAAAGTGTAATTATTTCAATATAAATTAGTTGACATGCAATACAGTCTTTTATATCACACTCGCATGCATATTACTAAGAAACCCTACAATATTACCAATACGCCGCATTTAATATCAATGCCACGTCTCCAGCTGAGCATCACTACACCTCCACACAAGAAGATGCCGGCAGACGAGACCCACGAGCGGACGATTCGCCTGCGAATCGCGTCACCGACGACACTTCCGGCCACTGTGCTTAGTTCGCTTGAGCTAGCGGACGTGGCTGCGGGAAGCACTGTTGAGAGCGTGAAGCGGCGGATTGCGCTGTTGTTGCAGGACGCGCTGCTGTTTGCGACGGGAGAACCGTGGACGACTGGTGTTTATACGACCGACATCGAGGCTGTGAATGATGATCTGCTGGGCGATGTTAGAGGAGATCGGGTTATGAGGCTTATCTTCCAAGGACGGTTCTTGAAGGACGAGACCCCGCTGGCTGATATCGTCAGAGATGTAAGTACCTTCTTGAAGCAGATATCAGAGATACTAATCAGCAGCAGGAGCAAGAGGTTACGTTTCACATGGTGCTCAAGCAAAGCATCGCAGTCGAACTCAACCGCGCCTACGACAGGCATTCGCAATCCTACAACCCACAACCAACTCATATCCAAGCAGCAACAACCACCACGATCCCAACCGTCAATACTCCACATCCAAGCACGCTACCTTTGTACGGCACATCGACAATCTCAACTCAATCCATCCCAGCGATACCGTCCCCGCCGCCGCCGTTTGGTACGAACATCGTGCTCTATCAAGACCCGCGCGCACATACGCCCCTGCTTTCTCCGAGTACTACGATGCCGGTCGTGACCGCGCAAGGATCGCTGGCATTACTTGTCTCTCCGCAAGCTATCTCTGCATTTCTTGCTGCCGGCGTGGCTATCAACCCCGGCTGTGTCGGTGATCGCGTCGCTGGAGTCGAATACGCAAACCCCGAAATCAACGAATTTTTCAGATCAGGAGCGCCAGCTACTCCAGACGGCGGCGCAGCTGTCTTCTCTGCTCTCATGAACTCCCAGCTGCCACGTCGAGATACACACGTGCCTACTCCTACGACCCCGTTTCAGGCGCAAAACCTCCCCGCCATGCATCACCAGCATTATCTCCACCAACAACACATCAACAACTTCAACAACCAGGCAATCGACAACGTCAACCCGCGTCCCATGCGCGAGCTTCTCCGCGCAGTTTTCGTCTCGCTGCGGCAAAACGCCGCAAGACTGCGTAATACTCTAGCACTGTCGTGGTTATTTCTAAGACTCATCTTTTTCGTGTACATGTTTTCAGACGAACTTGGCGGATCGAGGTTCTGGACTGTCTTGATCGTCGCAATCTGTATCTTTGGTTTGAGGTTGTACTTCCTCGCCATCGCGCCAGCTCGAAATCCCCATCCTCACCAACCGCAACAGCAGCAACAACAACAACAGCAGCAGAGACAACCGACCGACCCAGCCGAATTTCGAAATCGACCTGGCCTCGTCGGCGCGTTTTCCCGCGTCTTCCTCCGCGCCGACCCAGCTACTCCACCACAGCAAGTGTCCCGCACGAGCAGGATCTTGCTCGAATTGCAGAGAGTTGTCGTGGTGTTTATTGGGACGCTGGTGCCGGCGGTGTATGATACCTGGCATAGGAATGAAGTGCAGAGGGATGAAGCTAGGTTGAGGAGGATTAGAGAACATGAAGAGGCCGCCGCTGCCGCCGCTGCTGCCGCAGCAGCTGCTGCTGTTGCTGTTGATGCCCCTAGCGAGCAGGAAGATGAGCAGGCGCAAAATGAACAACCCCCAGCTGCACCAGCACTTGCGGAAGAAGAAGAAATTGTCGACGTAGACCTCGAAATAGTCGCAGAAGGCGAACAACAAGAACAACAATACGCGCAGGAGCAAGTTAGCGAACTTCGAAGACGGGAAGTAAATACTGAGTCTTTTGATCAGGAGATTTAGCTTTGCTAGAGACGGGATTGTATTTTTGCTTTAGGATGGCGTAGGGATATGTGGGAGAAGAGACGCGATGGCCTCGTCGCAGAGGCGGAACAAGAGCATGCAGCAGAGCAATTCGGCAAAACAAGATATTGCTCATGATGCAAAATTTAGCATCGACTATTTTACTCAGATGATGTATTTGATTAAAAGATGGAATCTCATTTGTTTAAAATAGTGTAAATGTAGCGCAAGGGATACGTTCTTGATATCGCAGAAGGCGAAGAAGGCCCACCACGCACACATTCGCAAAAACAACAACTCAACAATCTCATCACCAGACACTTCTTTCCTTTCTCAATCTCTTTCATCATTCATTCATCTACCGTAGAACCCGCATCACATGCACGCCACAGTTCGCCATCTTGCATGGACCGTCCAATCCCGCCATGAATTCTATATAGCACGCTTATGGAGCTGTAATCACTATATCTTGCACATCAGGAAACTTAGAGCGAAAGTGGTTGAATGTATTAATTCTGAAAACATCGAATGTCCATTTTTACTCTGTTAAAAGTGTGTGAGTTATGGAGACCATCTGGTACATACTTCAACCGCGGCACAAAGCGGCCTGTAACGCGAAAATAACTTCCATGTAATATACTTGATAATATGTTCATAATAATGGTGCACAAAAAAAAAAGAAAACTAAATACAAAAAAAAATTCTTCTTCTACATGCACATGCACATAACAAAACAAACTAAGTAAATACAATCAGTCGTCTCACTCTTCGTACATACACCCCCCCCTCCTTCTTCCTCACTTCGCAATTAAGCAAATGCACAACCAACATTAATAGCCCACATCAAAATCAATATACTCAACAACCGCATCCGAAGATCTCCCAGCTGAGAATACACTTCTTCGAGCATCGGGTGTTGCATGATTGTTGCTACCAGCTCGTTCGTGCGCGCAAGAACTTCGGAGGTCGTGGTGGTGTTGCCGTTGCTCGCAAAGGCACCGGATTTTTCGTCGTCGGTGGGTTGTGCAAGAGTGCTTTCGTCGGCGGTAGAGGCGGCGTCAGCTACTACTATCGAGATCTCGGTGGATTCTCCGGGGACAGTTTTAGCCTCGACAGGCGCAGAAGCAGGTGTAGGCTCGACGGTAGGCAAAGTAGGCTCTGGCTCCTGCTTCTCGGCTTCTGTGCTTCCCGTAGCCGGCGCGGCTTCGGCTTCCGGCGCGGTAGTAACAGGCGCGAGAGCCGGCGCAGGCGCCTTCTTTTGCTGCAAGCCATTGACAATCGCAGAGGTCAACTTTCCAGTTGCTTCACTAGTCAAATCCGACAAAAGCAAAAACAACGGTGTCAAAAGCACAAGATTCGCAAGTCTATGTTGTGACCCGATAACCTCAAGCAAACCCTTCGTGTCAGCTGCCATCCAAATATGAAATTGTAATGTAAAGGTCTCAAGTGAGCATCCGCCAATCCAAGCAAACGCGGTCGAGTAGGTGTTTCGCAGCGTATGTGTCGCGTTCCGCAAAAACAGAAATCCGAGAATTGGAAGAAAAGCGATATATGGGTGATGCGCGTTATACTCGGTCTTTTCCTTCCAATACAGCGAGAGTATATGGTACAACGCAAGGGCAAATACCGAGCCGGCAAGAGCTCCGATGCGGATGTTCGGCCAGCGGAGATCTTGCAGCAATTTCAACTCGCCGACCTTGATTGAGAGGATAGCGCCGAGCATTCCAATATAGACGATGTAGACGTCTAGTAAGACTCTAAATCGCCACTCGCGTAAGTCCCAGGTGACAAAGAACACTCGCGTTAAAAACCACCAAAGAACTTCCATGATTCCAGGAACAGAGAGGAAGAGCTTCATAATCACAATCGAGCCCGCGATCTTGGTCAGCAGAAATTTGAGATCCTTGTTTTTCTCAGACTGGAATTTCATGGTGAAGTAGACAGTCATGAACCAGAAACTGGATAGCGGCGCAAAGTAGTAGAACAAGTAGTCGGTGTTCATGATGTAAGCCAGAACGCAGGATAACAAATTCAAACGCACAAGCACGTTTGCGACGCGTTTAAGTCCAAAATCATTCTTCTTGTAAAAGTAAACTGTGTGTCCATATCCGGTCATGAACAAATAGGCGGCAACCATGACACGAATATACTTGTAAATAGGCAAGATCTTAGAGGCGCCAGTGATGTGGTAAATCAAAACCATGATTTGCATCCAGCCTTTCCACTCATTTGACTGGTCACGGCCCATAAATCCTTGCTCGCCATCAGACTTGCGCAGAGTCACAAGACCGACGATCAACGACAACAAAGTCAGAATCGTGAATTCAGAAAGGAAGAACTGCTTGGCTGCCTTGTTGAAGAGGGAGGTACGGTCAGCGACGTAGCAGTAGGTCAAGGTAGTGCCGAAGATGAAGCACGCGGTGACAAACGCGCTGCTGGTCCCGCCCTCGGACGACCACATACGCGGGGAGGTGAGCAGTCCTGAGGACTTGATGTACAAAGCAGGCACAAGAATAACAGAAATAAACAAGATCAACAATTGGGGAAAATTGGGTCCAGGATAGGTGTAGCAGCAGGTCTTGTCGAAAGGGTATCCGTTGATATCCTGGACGACTTGGTTGCAGCGCACGTTAAGCAGAACACTAGCCTTTACCTTTGCGACCGACTTCACAGCATGGATACCGCTCTCGTCGTATGCGCCGAGCGAATCCGACATCATGAGGTTGAGAGACGACGGCACGATGATGTTTTTCTGCTGGGCGAGCCAGTCGAGGTAAGAGTTCATGTAAGTGATTTCAGGTTTGAGGATGGTAGCTGTGCGCGCCTCATCTAGATTTCCCCAGTCGGGGGTCGAGACCGGGAGAATAAAAGGTACGTTGTAGAATCCGCCGCAGTTCTTCACGGCTTCGACGATGCGATCGACATTCGCTCTCCAGGCGGTTGCGCCGCTGTCGCCGAGGTACCGAGCGGGCCAGAGACCGGTTCCGAGGACAAGATAGCCGTTGGGCTTCGCGTGGCGAGATGTGCGGCACTTATTAAAGAGGTCGAGGGTGGTGGAGTTGAGGTAGGGATCCCAGAGGAACTGTACGTCGAGGCCGTCTTTCTCGTAGCGAATGTCGGCGTGTCGCTCGGCGGATTCAACGATGGTGGGATCCAGCATTTTCACTGTTTCCCAGAATACCTGGCGCACTGTCGAGTCACCGGCAAAAAGCACCTGAGAGTTTGCGATGCAGGTGGAAGCATCTTTCGGGCTGTAGTTGTGGAAGAGACACGAGTCGGGCTGCCAGTTCGAGGGCGGTATGGCGGGGTCCGAGGAGGGATTGAGCCAGCGTCCGGTGGTTAGGAGCGAGCTGCATTTGTAGGGATCAAAGACATCTTCAACACGATTAGCAGCTATAGTAGAAGAAGAGTGAGGAGAGATACAGACCATGGACAGCGTAGCGCCAGATCGCGAGTAGGAAGACGTAGACGGCGTAGATGAAGACGGAGCGCTTCGTATGCGCTTTTGCGGTCTTCAGGAGATCGAAGGAAAACGCCATAAGACAGCGATAGCAATGGCAATAGCAATTACCAGTATGCAGTCTGCAGGAGACGAAGAGGGAAGTGGTGAAGAGAAGAGAATGAGAAGAGGGTGAAGAGCGTATGTGAGTGCTAGGAACTTTACAAGGGGCCGCCGCAGCAACGCGGTCCAACGACGCGGTGCAGCCGTGCCTGTGGACGAATGTTTTCGCACTTGTGCTGCAGCCAAAGCCGCACCCCGGATAGGAAGTTTTCAAGGGGACGGTTATTCGTTTTTTTTTTTCATATCTAGTATAGTGTATAGGTAGTGTAGTGTATTAATTAGCATAGAACATATATGAGCTCGCAGAGAGTAGTGCATTATATCATTTCTTGTAATTTCAAAGCGTAGTCTATAGACAGAGTCTAGTAGTAAATGTCTAAATCTATTTGGTCTTCTTCTCAGAAACAACACCGATGCCGTTGCCGTTGCGGTACATCTTGACACCTTCGCCTTCGACAAACTGGCAAGTGCGGACAGTACGCCAGAGCGCAACAAGCACGTTAGTGGGGTCGTGTTGGTAGTGCTTGCCCATGACCTTGCGGATGGCCTGCGAGGCCTCCTCGGCGTGGTAGAAAGGAATGCGGGAGCAGTAGTGGTGCGCGACGTGGGTCTCGATGATTTCGTGGAAGAAGTGGCGGCCGATGGGGCCAAAGAAGTCACGGTCGATGGTGGCAGCGGCACCGCGGGCGAAGTTCCACTCGCTGGCCTCGTAGTGAGGAAGAGTAGGGTGGGTGTGCTGGAGGTAGGTGATGCAGACGAGCCAGTGGTTGACACCGAGGTAGGGGAGGAAGTAGTAGAGGACGAAGTTGACGATGCCAAAGTGCTTGATGGCAAAGTAGGCGACGGCGGAGGCGGCGGCGATGCCGAGGTCGGAGATGATGATGTCCCAGAAGTCCTTTGCGTCGAACATGGGCGCGCCGGGCCAGTAGTGGTTAACCTTCCACTTTGCGACGGTAGGGTACTTCTGACCGGTGACGTTTGTGATGAGATGGGTTGGCCAGCCAAAGAGCTGCTGGACGATGAGCCAGTAGAGGGACGCAAGAGGAGCCTCCTCGGTGAGCTCGGAGATGTTGCGGGAGATGAGGTAGGTCTCTTTGTCCTTGGGCACGAAGACGGTGTCGCGGGTGAGGTGTCCGGTGGCCTTGTGGTGCTTCGAGTGGGTGAGGCGCCAGGAGTGGTACGGCACAAAGAGGGACGAGTGCAGGACCCAGCCGACGATGTCGTTGGCGCGACGCGAGGCTGAAAAAGCGCCGTGGCCGCACTCGTGGGCGAGCACCCACAGACCGGTGCCGACCATGCCCTGGAGAACAACGTAGGCAGTCCAGGCAAGGAAGCGCAGGGGAGCGTAGGGAATGAGGTGGATGTGCGAGGCAGAGTAGACGAGGGCGGCGACGTAGGCAAGGTCGCGGAGGACGTGGGCAAAGGAGCGGGCGAAGGAGCGCTCGAAGCAGTGTTTGGGGATGGCGTCGAGGATGTCTTTAATGGTGTACTCTGGCGGGACGAAGTCTTCGCCCAAGGTGTTTTTGTAGACCTTTGGTTCCACGAGTGTTGTTGTTGTGGAGGCCATTGTGCTGTGATAGTGCGCTACTATGGAAGGGGGTGGTGAGGAAGGAGAGGAGAGGAAGAGAGGCGGGAAGAGGAGGGAGGAGAGAAGAGGAAGAGGAAGAGGAAGGCGGAGTTGTATGAGAAGTGGAACAGTGCAACAGTTTTCACCCGCGTGGGTTTTTTGCATTTCCACCACGCCACAGCACAAAAAATGGCTGCGATTCACCTAGTTGGATACTGTATTGCGATTGATATATTAGAATAAATGCAATTGATTATGGCAATTGTGTGCTTTGATGCTTTCAAGCGAGCTACTAAGTAATGCGGTCAATGACCAGCAGAGACTGTCCAGACCACTTTTGCTTACGTTCCTCCCTGCAAGTTTTGGCTGGCAAACTGGCTGTCTCGTTTTATTAACTATTTCCACCACTTACTTTAACCTAAACAACAACTCCGAATCACTGTTTCTGGTTTCATTAATAAGTACTCATTGTAATATTATGTAATACTATACAGCCGCACCCCAACAAGCTCTCTCGGCAATTACTGATCTGTACCTCTCCATCTGTCATCTATACTATGCTATACTGCAATTTGCTACTATTACGCTGTATGCTATACGACTACTACACTATTATACTAGAATACCGGAGTGCAATACTTTGCGTGTAGCAGACGGTAATGTGAACACATCCCGTCGCCACCACTCTACATAACCCTTACTCGTTCCCCAACAGGGGCTGTCTCCCAACATCAAACCTAATCCCTTGCATGTGAAGCTCTAGGCAAGATTGCTTACTAATTACTGACTACTTGCATGTGAAGCCATTACATGCACGTGACATAAGTAATATATTATTAATAGTCTCGACAGATTAGTCGTCTCTCTTCCCAGTGCTCTTCTGTAACTGATCCCACATCTCAATATCCTCGCCCTCGGCCTTAATCGCTGCATACTGCGCCTTCCCTCGCTGCCGTTCTCTCCTCGCAAACCACAGAAAACACACCAACGCACCCAAGTCAACCACATCAAACACCGTCGTCGCTATATATCCAACACTGTAATGCGGTGCCTCGTATGTCGGAAACAGCAGCAACGGAAGCCATAGCAGAAACCCGGATCCAAGCGTGTTTCCAACCGCACAAAGCAGTCCGCGAAGTTCAGCGTCGTCCCGAAACTCCTCGGACGCCCATGTAATCAGCAGCGACCACACCGGCTCGCCTGCGTAGCTGCACATATTCGCAAAGAACAACACCCCCGTAGGCAAGTTCCAGATAGAGAGCAGCAGCGAACCCGTGAACCGGAACCCCGTCGCTAGAAACAGCCACGGCCACCGCGCCTGTGTGCGATCTGACAGGTTCGCAAACACAAACCCAGACACAAATCCCAGCGCATATCCATACGTCGGAATGATATTCAGCTGCTCAACACTGTAAATCCCCAGCGACTTCAACCACAGATTAAAATAGCTGCTTGTCCCAGACACCCACAGCATCGTGTATGACACCAAAAACGGCCACGGCCGCCACGACCGGAAAAACATATCCACAAACCTCTTCACCGTCAGCTTCCGCGGTTCAACTTTTCCCTGCAGTTTCGCTCGTAATATCCCAATAGCGCGGTCCTTCTCAGAAAGCCAGCGCGCGCGTGTGTTGTTTGGGAAATCTGGAATCGAATAAAACCCCCAAAGCGCGATCGGCATCCCAATCAGCCCGTCAATTATAAACATCCACCTCCATCCAGCAATTCCTCCTGCTCCGTTCAGAAAATAGTACACCCCGGCTTGGATATAACCCGCAAATACTTTTGCAATATACCCGGCGCAGTCATACACTCCCATCCGCTTGGCTAGCTCGTCCGGACCGTACCAGCTCCCTAGAATATATGCAAATCCAGGATACGATGAACTCTCAAACAATCCCAAAAAAAACCGAATCACGTAAATCGTCTTTGCTGATTTTGCTGCGGCAATAAACGCAACTAGTGTACTCCATACGAGCTCACACCCAGGGATCCACAACGACGGTCTGATCCGGTTGATTATGATCTGCGACGGGGTTGATCCAATCAAATACCCAACGTTGAAAAACGTATTGAACAGGTTCCTCTCTTGTCCATACAGCCCCAGCTATCTTTGTCAGCCCTGCCTATTTCAAGCTGTACACCAATACTTACATCCTCCTGCATCCCACTCACAAACGCATTGCTCACATTACTCACATCCAAGCTCTTCAAGCCGTAACTCAGAATCGCATACACCAAGATATACCCATCCAACCGTTGAATATACCGTCTCTCATTCGGCGGCTTTGCAAAACTATCCCACACCTGTCCCAACATCGCCATCCACCGCGATGGCGTAAACCCTTCCTCGTCACCGTAGATATTCGTGTACGGTTTTTTCGAAGCTATTTCGCTGATATCAAGAACTTCAACTCGATCGTTATGCACCGCCAGTAGCGGCACATCTCCAATTTCCCCGTCATTCATATCTGAATCAGAATACTGGATCCCTATCGCTCTGATCTTGACATTCACTCTTGTTCATCTCGCGAAGTGCTGCAGCGCCCTATCCGTCGTGCGGCATCTCGCTTGTCAAAACTTTATCAAAACACGTAAAATTTCCTATCTGGGAGTTATATGCTCGAAGCCCTTTTTTGACGCGTCAATATGAGCTAATTACGCGTTTTTCACTGTGTGGGTATTTCGAATATTGCTTAAAGATCATACTGTCTAGAGTTCGTAACTAAAAAAGTATTGAATCCTCCATTGTAATTTGAACGGTGTGATAATCATTAGCAATAGTCGGCTACTCTGCATTATCATCCTCCAATCCGGTGCCTCTTTACTCTCTCTCTATACACTAATATCTCTATCTTATTTAAATAGAATAGTATAATGATAGAATAATAAAAATTTCAAAAAAAAATAATTAATCAGCTTGAACCCGGATTCGAACCAGGAACCTCGGGATCTGCAATCCTACGCGCTGCCATTGTGCCATTCAAGCTGTACTAATTACATTTGAAAAACGTTTGTCTGCTCACTTTTATTCCTCAAAACGCTCTGTAAGTTTGCCCTAACCCTGATTTTAGATAATTGAGGACTCTGAAGCGATAGAGTGTGCTTTTTTGAAGAACGTTTAATTAAAATAAAAATATATAAAATTTGGCTATTGTAAACTTTTTTTTTATGGTTTTATTGGTTCTTACTGTGGTTGTGGGGGAAGCTTTGTGATGGTGGATGGTAAGTTGGCTCTTGGGAGAATAAGCGCTGTAGTCTGGTGGAAATGCAGGTGAATGTTATTGGAGATTTGGTCACTACATGATACCAAAGAAATAAGAAAAAAAGAAAATTACAAGTATCTATTGAATATTTGTTTATAACGAAAAAGTTGCGTGATATGAATGAGAAGCAGGGAAAAATGAAATACGATATAAGAGTATATGACAGTCTATTAGTCTATAAGAAAACACAAATGTACTCAGAATACGTCTCAAACAACGTCTAAAAATCCTTTGCAATAGCGTCAAAAATATCCTTCAAATCGGTATCAAGAAGTGAAATAGATTGAAAAAGCAATTTCTGTGAAAAAGAGACAAAGAGCAAATGATTTCACAACACACTCCTTGTATTGAACGGAGGAGTGTTGTTCTTGTGCAAAGGTCGCGCAGATATTTATACAACAGTATTCAAGATATAGAAATTATTGAACGACAGAGAGCTCAACGCTCCGAAGTCAATATAATTGGCATCCAGCTTCAAAGACTGTCGCTTTGAGGATGCCGTCGTGAGTAATTCGACAAGTGTTCGTTGTTATACGAGAGACTCTGGTCTTCTATCGCGATAGCTAGCAGATCTCAATAACAATCATCACTACACTTTTCTTCTATTCACTACAAGCTGTCTTATACTAAACAAAGAAAACAACAAATATAGTTACTAAGAGGCTAGTAACAAAGACCGTGGCGCACCTCTAGCTCATCGATTCGTGGCCAAAGCGCGAAATCAACTATCAACATTTCATAAAACCCAGGGACAGACAGTCCTGTGGCAGGATGTCTGTGACTGTATTTAGAGCAATGAACTGTAGACCTTGGATATTTCCGGCTGTAATCCAGCCAAAGACAGCCCCATCATGATAACGGGACTTCCGTCGCTGCTTGCGGTGCATCACTGTCATCCAGCGTGAGTCTACCTCACGACCAGTCAACAAAACATTCCCTGACACTATCTGATAAAGATATCTTAGGTTTTGATGTTCTGAGCTGTCTTTGCAGTCTGTTATTTACTTTCCCATATATCACAGTCTGTTCTCTACTGTCCCCTACATCAGCACAGCCATAAAGTCTGCACAGCTGCAATCAATATCAGATGGCCGATCTCGAAAAGAGCTCCGCAGTCGTGTACTCGAAGTCCATCTCAAGCTCAGACGATAGCACTACTTCCCCACTTTCAGAATCAACTTCGCTTCTCTTATCAACCTCTGACTATACCGATGAGTACAGCCATCTTCCTGCGCGCGAGGCAAAAATTCTTCGTGATCAAGTCACCACTCCGCAGTTCCATGCCTCGTTTTTCTCGCTATACGCGCATGCAACTAGGACGGACGTGGTGTACCTCCTCGGCGCCGTTCTTCTCTCGTTTATAGACGGTCTAGCAAAACCTCTGCAGATGCTTATCTTTGGCGGTATCGCGGAGGTGTTTACAGGGTATACTCGTCAGTCTAATGTTGAGACCTTTTTTTACGGAAATTTCACATCAGACGGATCTTTCTACAACGCCTCAGCTCAGACTTTGTTTTCTGACGGGTTTAATTATACTGGAACCCAATATAACATGTATTTTGAACGTGAAGGGCAGATACTTGAGTATATCAGCCCAGATATGTTCCAAAGAGCTATCAACAAACTTTCGCTGTATGTACCCTCTGCAAGTATTTGTTACAATACTAACAGTGTTAGGTACCTTGTATTCATTGCCATTGGCGACATTGTAAGCTCAACTATCGGCATATACATCTTCATCGATCGCGGCATGGAAATCGCATCCCGCATCAAAGAACGGTATCTCCAAGCAACACTCCGCCAAAACATCGGCTTCTTTGATAAAATCGGCGCCGGCGAAATCTCAACTCGTCTTACTTCAGACACGATCTTGATCGAAGAAGGAATGTCGGACAAAGTATACTACGTCCTCTCTAACGTCTCCCTTCTCATTAGTTGTTTTGCTATCGGATTCACGCGCGCGGCGGAGTTGCAGTTCATCCTGATCTCGATCGCGGGGTTTGTCTCTATTACCTTCTATATCTTATCAGTCCAGTTAAAGAAAATATACAAACAAGCCATGGGTGGCGCTGCAGCGGGCGGATCAGTAGCTGAAGAGACAATCTCCAGTATTCGCAATGTGCAGGCGTTTGGAATCCAGGAACGGCTGGCGGAGAAATATGACGTTCATCTCGCGGTTTCTGAGCGATGGAATCTTCGCGCTGGTGTTTTAATGGTATTCTTTTCCTGTTTTTGTTTTCTTGTGAAGGCCCCCAGCTGACAATCTAGGGCGTGATTTCGGGCGTGATGTGGTTCGGCGTATACGGAAACAACGCCTTAGGATTCTGGCAAGGTGCTCGACTAATCAGACAAGGCTCTGCCAGCATCGGTGATGTCTTAACAACTTTGATGTGTATGGTTCAAGCAAGCTATGCGTATAACAACATTTCTCCTCATTTACGCAGTATCGTCAGTGCTATCGCAGCGTATGAAAAGTTACAGGGCGTAGTCCATCGCAGGTCTCTTGTAGATCCATGCAAGGATGACGGCGAGATTATCGAAAATGTCAAGGGTAAAATCGAATTACGCGACATCAAGTTTGTGTATCCATCACGTCCTGATGCTACTATTCTGAATGACTACAACTTGACTGTTTCAGCTGGAAAAACTGTGGCGCTCGTAGGCGCATCCGGCTCTGGAAAATCTACAATCATCGGTTTGGTCGAGCGTTTCTATCTTCCTCTATCCGGCCAGGTATTGCTTGATGGCGTCGACACATCGACTCTGAACGTCCGCTGGCTGCGTCAGCAGATTTCCCTGGTTCAACAGGAGCCGACTCTTTTCGATGCTTCAGTTTTTGAAAATGTCGCGCAAGGATTAATCGGCACGTGCTACGAACACTCCTCTGTTGAGGAAAAACTGGCAATGGTCATTGACGCATGTACTCAAGCCAACGCCATGATCTTCATCGATACTTTTCCGTTGGGTTTAAACACGATTGTAGGTGAACGCGGTTTCCTCATGTCCGGCGGCCAAAAGCAACGTATCGCAATCGCCCGCGCTATCGTGAGCAACCCAAAGATCTTGCTGTTGGATGAAGCTACTTCTGCACTCGACACCAAATCCGAAGGAATCGTGCAGGAAGCTTTAGATAAAGCATCTAAGAACCGTACTACGATCGTGATTGCGCATCGGCTGTCGACTATTAAAGATGCGGATTGTATTGTTGTTATGAAGAAGGGAAAGATTATGGAAAGTGGAACGCATGATGAACTTCTTGCGAAGCGGGGCGAGTATTTTGATCTAGTGAATGCGCAAAAGATCGAAATGCAAAAACAAGAGATGAAGCTGAAAATCGATTTCGCAACTGCCGACCCTGAAACAGACGAGAAGGAAATAATGTCGAAGGAAAGACTGTCTCTCGCAAGAACTTCTACAGCCAAATCGATCTCTAGTATCGTGATTGATCAGACTTCCGCAGAATATCAGCCTGAGCTAGATTCAGACTCTGCATGGGATCTGTTCAAATTTATCCTTGACTTGAGTTCTGGATACAATTGGTATAACGTCTACGGTCTTACACTATCCCTTTTATCAGGTCTCGGATTCGTTGCTATGGGTCTTTTCTTTGGACGCTGTATGGACGCATTTCGAGCTATTCCTGATTACTTTTACATGACGCAGCAAATCAACTTATTTTCGGGCTTGTTCTTAATGGTTTCGCTTGTTCTTTGCTTTAGCTCGACTATTTCGTCGGCATTGTTCGCGTTTACCGCGCAGAGATTGGTTCGTCGGATCCGTCTGTTGCTGTTTAGACAGCTTGTAAGACAGGATATCGCGTACTTTGATCGTGATGATGTGTCCACGGGTATGCTAACCAGCGCTCTTTCGCAGGACGCACAGGCAGTTGACGGTATGTTTTCTTATTCTGATAATGTGATAATTCTAATCCTGGGTAGGCCTGAGTGGACCATCGTTTGGTCAAATTTTGAACGCGAGCGTGATTATGTTTGCCGGCGTGCTTCTCAGTCTTTCTGTCGCCTGGAAGCTAGCGCTTGTCTCGATCGCATGCTTCCCCATAGTCGTTGGAAGTGGATATTTCCGGTTCTGGGTGTTAGCGCAGTTTCAGATCTTGGTGAAGACGTATAACGAGCGGTCAAGCGCATACGCGACCGAAGCGATTTCAGCTATCCGTACTGTCGCGACACTTACTCGCGAACAAGACGTCATGAGCCACTATCAGGTTATCACACGGGAACAAATCGATATGTCTAAAAAGACAACTGGACGGTCTTCGTTGTGGTATGGTTTGGCGCAGGGAAGCCAATATCTTGTTTTTTCGCTCGTGTTTTGGTACGGCGGTACACTTATCCGTGAACGCGAATACACGCTATTCCAGTTTTACGTCACTTACATGGCAGCTGTTATCGGAGCCGTCTCGGCTGGATGCTTGTTTGCGTTTGCGCCAGATATGGGGAAAGCTAAAGCAGCGACTTTGAATATCAAGAAAATGCTGGCTATGAACCCCGTAATTGATACGTGGAGCGAGGAAGGTGATATTCCTACTGATGTGCAAGGAGACGTGGAGTTTGATAATGTGCACTTTCGATATCCGACACGTCCTAAAGTACCTGTGTTGCGGGGTCTGGATTTGAAGATTAAGAAAGGACAGTATGTGGCACTCGTGGGCGCGTCTGGCTGTGGAAAATCGACCACAATTGGACTGATCGAATCCTTTTATCAACCTCTGTCTGGACGTATTTTGCTAGATGGGAAAGATATCAGATCGTTCAATATCAATCGATACAGAGAACAGATTGCGCTCGTGCAGCAAGAACCAACACTCTACGCAGGGTCTATCCGCGAAAACATCGAGCTCGGCACATCACGACAAGTGTCTATGGATGAAATCATCTCAGTTTGTAAACAAGCTAATATCCACGACTTTATCACGTCTCTTCCGGATGGATACAATACACTATGTGGAAATAAAGGATCGCTACTTTCCGGGGGACAGAAACAGCGAGTAGCTATTGCGCGCGCACTCATCCGCCAGCCTAAAGTGTTACTACTTGACGAAGCTACGTCAGCTCTTGACTCTGAATCTGAGAAAGTAGTGCAAGCAGCTCTTGACGCAGCGGCGAAAGGCCGCACAACGATCGCGGTTGCGCATCGACTGAGTACAATCCAAAACGCGGATCTGATCTACGTCTTCGACGGCGGAAAAGTCATTGAGCAAGGTGGCCATCAGGAGTTATTGGCGAAGAAAGGCAAGTACTATGAACTTGTGCAGATGCAAGCATTGGATAAACAACACTAGATAGAATGATTTATGATTTGATATTTAGCATAGTTAATAGAATACAATAAACGCCATAAACCGCAGATTAGTAATGCAAAGATCCCACGTATCGTACACCTCTATGTCGTATTGTATCACTGCCCAGCTTGCTTGAACTTGCGCTTCTCATACCAAAGGTCGCTCCTACTCGATCCAACATTGATAATCTTCGGACATCCATCACGATCGTTTTCGAGCCGGGTGCATTCGAAACAGTAAAACGCATCAGAGATTCCGACGCCGGAACAAATTATGCATTTTCCAGCGAAATTGCCAAACGAGCATTCATCGCAGATCCGAACTAGCGTTGTCGGTCGTACTAAATTGCAAGTTAGAACGCTTTTCTCGTAATTATATTTTGCATACTGAAAGAAGAAGAACAACGCACCATAACTATCGCAAACGGGACATTTGCCATCGCATTTCTCGCACAATCTTCCAACACTGATCCCAGCCATCTTTCGACACATAATAAGATCCGGATGATGCCGTGACATTCTTATTCGTATTCAAGTATCCAAACAATATCTTTCTTCGCCGATTGTGTTGTTTCTTAGAATGAGTGCACTCAGTCGATCAATAAATATTGTGGTGAACGCTCTACAGCTATCCAGGGTTAGGCTTACGATACTACAGCTTCAGTATTGACTTTGACTAGGAAAAAAGTGTTATTTACATACATTACAAACAAAAACGTTAACAGTATCAGTCTTTCCCCGCAAATATAATAATTAGACAGAAAATATAATACGCCATTAAAATGAATATGAGGTGAAAAAAAATCAACAAAATAACAACACGACAATAATTTTACTTCACCAGCTTAGTATACCACCCACGTCTTACCGCTTCTCGATTAAATAGAAATGCATGCCCGCATACGCAAGCACGATGAATACTCCAAAAAAGACAATGAGACCGGTAACGTCCCGCTTAAACGCAGTAGTGTCGAATCCAAAAGTACTCAGGATCGTAGCGCCAGGAACTTCAATTGAAAGTCCAAATTTGTATTCAATCAGCGTCAGGTAACGTACCTCGTTGACTAACATCGCCTCAAAAGCGTAGTGGAAGATTGAAAGATTCTGAATCCACAATGCGCTCACGGGAATCGAATCCTTATTCAAAAACAATCCAGCAAACAACAAACTGAACAACATCACTAGGATTCCAATCAAACTAGCAACTCCACTGTCCTTGATAATCACTCCGATAAAGAGACAAATAGCGGCAGAGGCAAGATTGAAAAGAATCAAAACAATCAAGAATTTCAACATTCCATTCGACTCAAAGTTCAATCCAACTAATGGATAGATAATCAAACCTAAAAGTAGTGGTGGGAATACGCGCAAGGGAATGATATCAAACATAACCTTAGAAGCAAAGTACGAAATCGGAACGTAAAATCCGTTTGCACGCTCGCGAACAAAAATTTGTCGCTCAGATGCAAAAATGTGAAGTGTCGTCAGGGTGCTGAATCCAAAAAGTGTCAACAAAAAGAAGAATAATCCAAGACGGTTCTGGAATCCAGAGATATCGTTGACAATGTCATAGTAGAGATACCCAACCAAAACTAATTCGTTAGCAAATACTCACAATAAGTCATCGCTAATATACACACCAGAAAGAACAAGAGCAATACCGTAATGCGTCAGAAGAAGCATTGGATTGCGATATAAATTTTTAAATGTACGCCCAGAGAGAATCACAAACTGCTCAAACACGCCAATCTTTTGCGAATCATACAAAAATGAGGGAATTTCGTCAGTATTTTCAGTAGAGGCATGCAAACTCTGCTCGATCTCTGAAATGATTCCGTGCGAAACATCGGATTTTTTATACTCTCTCACAATCTCCGCAAGGTCTAACGTCTCAGAAACTTCAGCTGTGGTACTGGTTTCCACATTAGTAGCTTCCTCAGACTGTCCATTCTGCTGTAAAGGGTGTTCGTCCTCTCTAGTTGACAACGGAATAAGCTCACCCTCCTCATCATCAGATGCGCTGGATGAGCTTGAGCTGGTGGCAATCGATGGCGGGGGTATATCATGGTAAGAATGGCCATTAGCTCGGCTAGCTCTGGACGCATTCACAGTAAGATCAATCAAGAAATCAGCCAAGTTGAAACCAGCAGGACAGTCATAGCCAATTCCAGCAAAGTAAGACTGGCAGTCGACTTGAAGACCAGAGTACACTACCTCACCGTGCGAAAGTAACAAAAGTCTATCAAACAAGGCGACGATATTAGAACGAGGCTGGTGGATAGTGAAAATGACAGTGCGCTTGTAGTTCTGAGCAAGAGTCTTCAAGCATTCAATAACATTAAATGCATTGAAGGAATCAAGTCCAGAAGTAGGCTCATCCAGGAATAGGATTGAAGGACTAGTAACCAATTCACAGGCGATCGCAACACGACGCTTCTCACCACCAGAAATTCCTCGGTGTCCTTCCCAACCAATTACCTGATCTTTTATATCCATGATTCCAAGTTCATTCATAGTCTCAAGAACACGTAGTCGCTTGGCGTTACGTGACATGGTTTTCGGCAGCCGCAGGAGTGCAGAATTGAGAATCGTTTCGTATACAGTCAAAGTAGGCATCAAAGCATCTTCCTGATCGACAAATCCAATAATGCTCTTGAACTGACTTTCCGAAACATCATATCCGTTAACCAAAATCTGGCCATCGACTCGACCATCTTTGTTCTTGTGCGCCAAAATATCAAGAAGTGAAGTCTTTCCAGCACCTGAAGCTCCCATGATTGCCATGATCTCACCCGGGTGGGTGACACCTTGAACACCGCTGAGAATAGTCTTATCATGCACGCAATATGCAGTGTCTCTGAAGAGCAAAGTAGCAGGTGTATGGCCAGCCATGAGCTTGTAAGATTCGTCGTCAGTAGGCAGTTTTGCGCTATTTGTCATCTCTTGCAATTTTCGGACCGCAAACATCACTCCGAATGCGACAAGGCCAATAAACAGAAGAACACTGAAGATTCCAAACACCAAAACTTTCTTGTTCAACTTCTTTTGTGGGAGCTCGTATCCGGGAATCTCACTGTAGTGCATACATTCTCCGCTGTTGCAGTGGAGAGTAATAGTTTCATCACCAAAAACAGACTGTATCAGGTCATCCATTGCTGGTTCGGAAAACTCACATGCGTCGGTAGCAGAGTCGCAGGTGAAGTATCCAGGACCTTCAATCGCCTCGGTGAGAAAGTCGGTAATATCGATCGATCCGTCGGCACCGCAGAGGGTTCTGTCGGGGATACAGGCGCATTCGATGTTGGGGCACGAATACATAGTTTTGTTGGTTGTGACGGTAGATTCTGACACTGTTAGAAGGAAAAAAGCGAGAACAAAAAAATTGACCTACCTGTTTCAAACTCGCATTCAGAAAGCTGGCAAAAGAAGCTCTCAACTTCTCCAATCCAGACTATAATTGTTAGATGGATTTCGATAGACTAATAAAAAGCAGTGAAGCGTACATTGAAAATCGCAAATCTCAGCGGTGCGGTTGCATGTGAAGGTAACCTGAGGCAAATCACCATCCAGAATATCAAGGATCTTCCGGTCTACAGCTTGTTAGAGATGGCAGATTGAGATAAAGATACGACATACTGGTAACATTGCACATCTGGAAGTTCTGCTTGACGGTCATGCCGCCTTTGTAGCATGCGCCACCGGTGCCATCAGGCATGAATGCATTGCACGAATCGTCCGTTTTGCAAACTATAACGCGTTAGAAAAGGCACGTTCATATTTACACAATAAAAAAGAAGAGATACCGTTGCAGTTGATTCCATCCCATCCATCAGAACAGTCGCAGGTGGGTCCGCTGCGAGGCATGCGATCCCGGCCATCAGCCAGCGATCCGCAGACTATCAACACAGTAAGCAATCAAGAACACACTCATAACAACAGCACAGAGCACACACCAGGATCAACACAGTCAGCACCGCCGAAGCCAGCCGGACAGTCGCAGAGTCCGTCGTAGGGCCGGCAGCTCGCGAACTGGGTGCACTGGTGGGCAGGCAGCAGGCAATTGAAACTAGACTCGTCAGCTGTAAGCTCACTACAAGCACAGTAATACACACCATTCATCAGCAGCTGCGATATGCGGAGTCTTGCTGGCAAAGATGGACGAAAGGTCGAACGAGCTGTTGTGTGCGCCGGGGAAGGCTGGAAAAGCAGCGATGGCAGCGCAGCACTGAACGAGCAGCAGCAGCAGCGCAGCGGCGAACGGCGCACCTTTGGAACTATAAAATACCATAGAATCCGCTGGTTAACGTGCTATTAACGGCAGAATAGCCAGAAACGAAGGAAACGCCTTGGAAACGTGGTTCGTTGGGCGAAAGAAGGATGATAAGATAAGCTGGCTTCGAGGACAGAACAAGGCCAGATTAGCGCAGCAAAAGACAATCAAAGACGGCGGAAACAGTCAGACAATCGTCCAATTCGCCGAATTCAGACAGCAAATGCAATCCAGGCGCAAAACAGTCTACTATTGCGTCTTTTCCGTGAAAGTGTGCTCAATCTGCACTGCTTTATGAGTCCAGTCCAGTCGAGGTTGGCTGTGTCCGCAACTGGCAGTGTGGCTGGGTCAGAGAGTACAATAAGGTCAGTACTACAATACCCTGACCTGGTCAACTACCCCGGGTCAGATATTACATCATTTAATCAATTACAATACTGTATCGAATTACTTGCAGTTAACAACGAATCAAAACAGACAATCAGACTTCAACACTCTTCAAGCGGACCGGCCACTCGTATCTCCATCACATATCTTTATCTCTATTCTCTAGCTCTCTCCAGCAGCTCATGCTCAATTGTACTTAGTTGCTGAAGCTGTAGTTTTCATCAGTGATACGGCCGCGGAGAACAGGGATCTCAGTTCCCTTGATGTAAACATCCTCAAACAGAATATCAGGGCTGGCATCGGGAGGAGGAGCAGCCTCGGCCTCGGCAACCTCCTGCTCGACGTAAGCACGGATCTCCTTGTCAATGCTCTTCAACTCGTCCTCCGAAACAACTCCCCAGTTGAGAAGTCTGTCGCGGAGTCCCGTAACAGGGTCATGAGTCGAACGCATGCGCTGAATCTCCTCACGAGTCTATACACTTATTAGCACTAACTCACACAAATCTTTCACAAAATACATACTCTGTAGGTTGTACCAGGGTCAGACATAGAATGACCTCCGTAACGATAAGTAGTGTACTCCATAACCAAAGGTCCGTTTCCAGTAGTAGTGTACTCTCTCGCAAACTGCGACGCAAGCTTGCAAGCAAGAACATCCATACCATCAACCTTAAGACCAGGAATGTACTGGCCACGCTTGTGGTACTCAGTCAACGCAGACGATCGCGCAGCTGAAGTACCCATACCGTACTTGTTGTTCTCGCAAGCGAAAACACACGGGAGCTTCCACAACTTGGCCATGTTGTAGGCCTCAAAGACCTGGCCCTGGTTAGCAGCACCGTCTCCATACAAAGCAAAAGTGGTGTGGGGAAGTCCAAGGTAGTGCTTGGCGAACGCAAGTCCGGCACCGACAGGAACCTGAGCACCGACAATTCCGTTTCCACCAAAGAAGTTGTGAGCAAAGATGTGCATAGAGCCACCTATAACTTATTAGCAATTGCCTAATCATACACAAAAAAATCCAACGCACCCTTTCCGAAAGAAGCGCCTTCACGACGTCCCATCAGCTCAGCAAGAATCTTCTTGACCGAGGCTCCACGCATGTAAGCAAAACCGTGGCAGCGGTAGGCAGTGATGAGCATATCGTCCTTGGTAATGGCATGCTCGATACCGACAGCAATGGCCTCCTCACCAATCGATAGATGGCTGTGTTGTGTTAGTACGCACGTATTAGATCGTTGTCGTCAATCATACCAGCTATATACAAGTTAGTCTCTGTTTCCACATCTCACAACAAGAATACATACAATCCACGGATCTTCTTAGCCTTGTAAAGGGCATCAGCAGCGGTTTCCATTCGGCTACGCACGTTAGCACTACTCCTTTGACATTCACGCTCAAGTAATCGCCAAAACTTACCGAATGGAGACCATATCCTTGTACATCTGCATCAACTCAGCCTTGGTGGTGGTCAACTCGTAAGTAGGCATATCGATCTCGTAGGTCTCAAAAAGCTCAGTGGGAAGAGCGATGGTGAATGGGGCATCCATTTCCTATTGACTGTTAGTATTTCGATACAGATGCATTCAACGCAATTCCTTTGATATATTTCCAAAGAACACTGCAACTGCTCAATTACAAACAAGATCCTACACACCTCGGGCATATGAGAAACAACAGCCTCGGTCGCCAGCGAGCGAGCAGCAAAAGGACGCGCAAAGGCTCTCGAGCCAGTCGAGGCCACACGAACCGACTTCAGCGCAGCAGACAACATTATCGTTGCTAGAATTGAGGTTGCAGAGAGATTCTTGGGTGAGAAAGAGGGACTGATGGTGGTGAAGCAGAAGGGAAGAGCGTCCTTCGGAGAACAGTGTGTGGACTTCCCGTTCTGAACTCTACGCGTGCTTAGTAGAGTTCAGCATGTGGGATGTCTGTTGTTGTACACTAAACAGCGTGCTGGTTGTGACATAAATCAAATTATGCATAGGCTCGCAGCCAATCAGTGTGCGCTTCCGGATGCGAGCAGCGCATCGCAGTGTCGGCTCGATGGTGGGGAATTGCTGTTTACACCAATAACAACACTTCTGGAACGCGACTGTGGGAAACAATTGAACAGGGAAAAATACACAAAAATAGAAAAAAATATTCTATAATCAATAGTTCTACTTTTCTCTTCACAATCGTTCAATAAATCCGTACATTCCTCTTCTATGGAAAAGTGGGGGCAGTACATAGGTCACGTGCACTCTTACTCAAAAGCAATAAACAGTAACTCCAAACTCCATTCTCAATACATAACCTCTTCGGTTCTATTAATGATCTGATTTCTGCGTCTTGACAGGCGGAGCAGCAACAACGACCTGCTTCAAACTTCCGGATTTAGGTTCAGCAACGTAGACACCTCTTCGCGAAGGACGAAGCATCGTAGGCGACTCCCACGCTGGGATATCAAGAAACGAGGATAAATCTTTTGGTACACACATTGCCATTGGATTTCCCATAGCTGATACGGTCGATTCCCATCCGAACTCATCAACCATCTCAAGTCCGCTTGGCGTAGATGAAATCAGACTGATCACATAAAACGCAGTGCCTTTTAGGGACCACACTTGCGATGACACCGCAATCTCAACTATAGTCTTGACGATATCAGTCTCCTCCAAAAACTGAATCCCCATCTCCATCGATGCGATACTACCAACTGCCCATAAACATGACTTTAGTTTCGTCAACACTTCCGGATCAGACTCCTCGCTCGCATGCTCTTCAATATACGCACAAAACGCCCGAACGTGATCTTTCTGTCGCAAGATCTTAGAGCCCTCACTAGTCCTAACAAGTTCTCGATAAAAATGTGGAGGAAGAGTCACGCCAGCTTCAGTAGGCCATGATCCAACTAATAACGACCGCGCAAGCTGTCTCTCGACAACACGCACATACATGTCATTCCCTGTCTCATACCACTCCTTCATCTGCTGCTCGACATAGTCCAGCTGCTGCAAAAAGTTGAACCCATGCGAAGTCGACAAAAATCTTAACAGCAAAGGCGATATCGAATCAGTCAAGTACTCCAAACTTGGAAGGCACTGCACAATCTGATCTAAAGTCTGAGTGATACTGCACGCATCTCCTAAAACCTTTACTGCCAAATCACACACTTCCTGATCAACATCGTAAAGTTGATCGACCAAAAGTTGTACTGCCCAATTATGCGTTTTCAAATCATCTGATTCTAATAAAGTTCCCACAAACGACGTCGCAAATAACCGCAAATCCTTATCCGCTGTCGTCAAAACTTTCTCCAAAAGAATCCGCGGATGTCCTTCAAGATGATAATCAAGATTCGAAATAAGTGCAATAATCAAATCTTTCCTACTAGTAAGTTCAGAAAGATGATAAAACATATTAAACATTCGCCATCGCTCAATCATCACTACACCATTAGGATCCGAACTAAGCGTCCCAAGAAGTGCAAAATATCCATAGCTTAGAGTCGACTCGAGTCTGGGTTTGGAAAATAATGGCTCGGCAGAAGTGATGCCACTCATAGGATCCAGCTGTGCCATACACTCTGCGATTTGTCGTAAAAGTTTGTTTTCAGAAAGATATTTGACCCCTTCTGGATTCGCCAGTAATGTCTTAACCAGCACACTGCCAGCTTTGACGTATCGCTGCGTTGAAGTAGTCTTTCGCACTTCTGAAAACCTATACTTGAACGGTCGGTAAAATGACATTAACCGTTTCATAAATTTAGTCGCTCGAATAGCCTCGTCTAATCGCTTCGGATTCAACAACGGACCTTGCATGATCTCAATCAACGTATCCCAGTTCCATTTTGTGTAGTTCTTTGTGCTCAAAACATTCGTCTCTAACAGCAGACTTCGGAAATAAGTATCATCAAGATGCAAGCCAAGCCTCATTTTCTTCAACTCGGACCGTCGCGACTCTTTAACAGGCGGCCCGCCTTCCCCGCGATTTTGTAACGCAAGATCAGGAAATGATTGGTATAAACTCTTTGTGATTCGATCAATTCGAAAAATAGCCGAACTGGCAGGAAACCTATCCAATGATCCGAACCGTGCCGCGGACGTGAACAGATCGCCCAATACTTGAGTCTTGATGGCGTATCGTTGTGGCAGAATTTTTGCCGATAAACTGATAATCTCTCCCAGAAGCAGTGTTGCTTTACGAGTGATTTTCTCGTCGAGGTTTTCCTCTATTATCTTAAACAAAAATTTCAATAAATCTGCTTCGATAAACAGAGAGAGCAAAAGAGCGACATATTTATCCGTCAATGAACGACTGGGATTTCGCATTCCTTTTCTTATCGATGCTTCTTCAGCTGTACTCGAGGCAAAGTCTACTTCCATTAGCTATTGCGTAGCAGTAACACAGTGACTAGGCCTACCTGCTATCTTTTGACCAGCAAGGAATGGAGCAGACCAAGCTGGCGATTTTATATTAAACACTTCGAAATAAAGATCCAGAATGACATCCTATATAAGTTAGCACCTTTCTCAAAATTCATCGACTAGAACTCACGCGTAATCCAGACAGAGGTAACCTCAAAACCTGGACAAAAGCTTTAATCGATCTAAAATTGAACATGCACATGTAAAACAGCCCCGGCCAGCTTTTCAGCATTAATATAATCACACGAGTACAGCTCTTGACTTTTGTTTCATCCATATGATCTTGTTCTTGAAGTTCAGTCAATGGCGCGAAAACAACGTCGAGGTCTTGCCCGGCCCAGATATATCGCCGCGTATCGGGCTTGTCGAGAAGTTGTAAGAATGCGAGGGTAATGCCTTCACAGAGATCGTAGGGACCGTTGCAGAGTGTGAGAGCTAGCGCTTTTACTCCGCCTGCTGCATTGACTTTCTCAGGAGCAAAAAGTACTACATACCGTTAGCAATTGTTCAGAATACATAAGTAAGAACGTACATAGCTCGGCAAGAGTCTCGAGTGCGATATTGCGTAGTTTATCAGACGGTTGCTCAGCTACAGCCACCAATGCACAAATCACACCTAACGACAGCTCATTCACTCCATTCGGTATCTCGAGATATCCGCGAATAAACTTAATAGCTTGTTCACGCTCGACATTGAATTCAGCTTCTTTCGCGAGAGATCTGAATTGTTAGTACAAAGTCATGATATGATAAAAAAAAGACATACTTAATAACGAAAGCATCTGTGCGAAGACCAATAATTGCTCTTAGCGATTGAATATCAAAGATTGCGTATCGTGCAGTTCGATAGCCGGTAGCGACGACTTCCTTTGTTGGATGGGAAAGTAGTTTCTGCACTCTATATCATAGATTAGTCCTGTACAACAAAGTGAGGTAATTAAACACACCTTCTTCCAAACACACTCAAAACCAACTCTTTCCGTAAATTCGGATATCGCTGCAGCAGTGAGGCTAGCTCATTTGTCTTTGATACTAAGAACAACGGCGACCGATCTGGCTCTTCTAAAGACTGCAAGATATCGCCCAGTGCCCATGTCGGACTCGACGGGCTATTTGGAATTTCTGTGTTCAATTCATTAGATTCTATCTTGAAACTATCACCAGGATGCGTAAACACACCGTCATCGACATTGTTGTTGACTGAGTTGACTTCCAGATCAGTTGCAATCGGATCAAGATTGATCATTGCTTCTAGTTCGCGCCTGACAACACAATCCAGGCAATCCTACTCACAGGCACCCTTGCCAGACGCTCTGCTAAAGTGCTGCGTAGCCACGTTGTTGACTGCGGGATTGATCAGCTCTGATCGAGCTGTTGATGCTGCGAGTCGGCGTAATTGTATCACAGCAGACAGCTCCTTGTTGAAAGATCTCTTAATAATCCCAGACTATGGCCTTTCTCTTCCAAAGCCTTTAATCAATAGATATCCAGCTCCTGAACGAACCTTAACTGTGGCGTGGTGTATTTGCGCTGTATTCAACCATCTCTGAGCGTTCGGTGCTCTCGACTCTAAACTCCAGCCGCACTCGCCGCCTCAGCCAAACCCAAGTGAGTTCCAAATCGCGCTCAAATTTTACCAACCACCCTGATCTTGTTTACCTTGCGGACATTCTAACTAAACAAGGCAGAATGCCACAGTCAACGGCGAAGCGGAAACCAGCGGAGTTGGTATCAGAAAAACGCAAGACTGTGTATCGTCCAGTGCTTGATAATCCGCATGTTAAAGTGACCTGGTATGTCTTGCAAGATCCAGATATTCGCAGTAGTCTAACATATTCAGGCCGGAGGTGTCGCCAGACGAAGGACAGCTGTATCTTGATCTGCTATGCAGTCTTCTAAAACCCATCCAACCTTACATCATTGCCAAGTCAAACGTCAAAAGATCAGCAAAACGCCAGAAACAACAGACAAAACTAGAACGGCCCCAAGTATTGCCATTTCTCACATTTGGGCTCAACAAATCAACAAAAGCTATTGAATCCCAAACATCGGAAATATACATCCCACAATCATACGCTCTTTCCAAGACAACAATCTCTAACAAAAAACAAATCAAAAACCCAGTCATCGCACTTTTTGTTGCAAGATATGATATCGAACCAGCTATTCTGCTAGCTCACCTGCCAATGCTGACTCTTACGTCGTCTCCGCAAGTCAAATTGATCCAACTACCACGGTCTGCTATTACATCTTTGTCTGAAGCATCGGGGATTTCAGAATTAGGAATTTTAGGCGTCAGATCTGGCTGTCCAGGATCTGAAATGCTGCTTAGCGCACTTGAAAAGACAGAATACGCAATATCGCCATATGAAAACACTGAAGACTACAAGATATACCAAGAATTGAAGGTGAAGCAGATTATTACTAGCATGCCAATTCCACCAAAGAACTTAAAGGCAGATTAGGAGTTTAAAATTTTTAATTGTACATTTTCATCATTTACAAAACACTTATAAGTACCGTCCAACTGCAGACATAAGCAATACACTTAGGCAGTGGTAGCAGGGAAAGTCCAGGTCTCCTCAGACTTGAAAGGAACTCCAAGCTCAAGAAGAGTGCCGAAGGCCTTGCTGAAGTCGGCAAAGAAAGCATCGTTGTCCTTGGCGTACGTGACAACCCACTTCTTGAAGCTCTTGTCCTTTACGAGCGCCATGTCAGCGGGAAGCATCATAAGACTCTTGGTCTTATCGTCCTCATACTGCTTAGGACCAGTCCACTTTCTCCAGTGCCACTTCTCATCGAGCAAGAGCTTGTAGAAGTCGTTGGTCATGTAGGTAGGGGCAAAAGTCCAAGGACCATCGAAGCCAGATCTGTCGGTGTGGCAACGACCGAGGGCATGGGCACCGACGAGGGCAACAATCTCCTGATCATTGAAACCTAAACTGAGTTAGTATTGGGATAGATCAGGGGTAGGACTAGCGACGTACCCATGCGATAGAAGATGTTGCGGATGTGGTCAGATCCCTGAGCAGCGTCGGGGAGACGGCCATCGGGAGTACAGGCAGCTGCATAGAGTTAGCATTGTATTATATTAATGATATCTTCTTTCTATATCCAGTCTTCCATGATCACTCGGAGCAGTCTAGACAAACAACAATGACAGAGATCACCATGTGACGGGACCCACAAGCCATCAAGAGTACAGATGGGATGATTTCATATCGCGAGATGGAGAATGAAAAATATCAAGTCGAATCGAATAAGACGAAAGACTTACCGGCATCAGCATCGGTACGGCCAGGACGCCATTTGATGGTAGGGCCGCCCATTTCCTGGACGGCAGCGACACCACCAAGGGTCCACAAGTCACCGTATGAAATCCAGGGGTACTTGGCGTGGATGGGCTCAAGACGATCACGAGCAGCTTTCTGATAAGAGTTAATAACTGAGAAACAGACGACGTCATTGGAGGATGATTGGACTTACGAGACCAGCATTGGCGCCCTGGATAGAGGTTAGTATGTGATAGACAGATAAGAGGTAGATCAGAGGGATAAGAAGGAATTACTTACATGAGCAGCTTCAGGGTTGAATCTGTGGTACAAGTTAGCACAATGCTTATAGGGAATACAGAGAGCATAAATCATAGAAGTATTACCTCATAGTGGCGCCATTGGAGCCGCCGGTCTTTGTGTTCACATCGTAGGTGCCCGAGGCGTGCCAGGCGAGACGGATGAGGACGGGGCCAAAGGATCCATCGTCGTAGTCGTTGTCCTCGAGGGTGTCTGCGATGTCATTGTAGACCTTCTTGTAGTCCTCGTAAGTAGGCACGAAGGGCTTTGAGACGGTGGTGGCCTCGGAGGAGGAGTAGAAGTAGTAACCGCCGGCGGCGAGGGCTGCGGCAAGGGCTGCGAAGATCAGGGGGCTGCTGCCGGAGCTCTTGGGGGACTCAGCCTTGGGGGCGGGTTCGGCGGTAGGTTCAACGGACTCTTTGGGGGGTTCTGTCGCGAAGAGACGGCTACCAGCCGGGCGGACGATTGCAGCACGGGCAGCGCGAGGGGCGATGGCGCGAACGCAGCGGAAGGCGGGGCGGACGTAGAGGGACATTGGGAAGGGAAGGAAAGCGGATGAGTGCGAGTGTGAGTGATAAGGCTGCGGATGGGATGAGAGCGAAATAAGCAGGCGAGGAAGGCAGGGACTTATTTAAGGAGCGCAGAGCACGGTAGAGCACAGCGACAGTCTGAGCTGATTCAATCTGGCAATAATGGTGCGTGTTAGGATTGCTAGGCGGGGTTGATTGAGCCGCACAGTCGTATGAGGCGCACTTATTAGCTGAGCTGTGATTGGCTACACTATGCGAAGCACTACAGAACAATTATAGATAATAGTATAATACTCCTATTCTAGAGTAGTATTGGGCGATAAAAAAAGGAAACAAAAGAATAGAATAAAATAGTGTTGACATAACTGCTTAATTCCTTACAGCACAACAGCAATCGGAGAAACAATATCTGATCAACTATTACAAACATTCAAAGTTCTGGAACTTCATCGATTAGAAATTAGTTTCTTTATTCTTCCAAAACCCCTACAAACAACCCTACGATTATCTTTTTCTATTCTACTCTATCGTCACAGTTACCAAGAGTTTTGCTACACCACGTTCATTGATCTAACAGAAGGAACAGCAGTACTACAGTCAACACTTAACTAATCATCATAAATATGCTTACTAATCATCGGACTTACTATTTGCCCGTGCTTTTGCATTGTGTGCAGTCCTCAACGCTGTGCTTACTTTCCTAATATAAGCTGAACTTTCTACAACAAACTTTGCATCACTAATCACTGTTCTCGACCCCAACTTGCTGACACACAGTTTAATCAGCTTACAGCTTGCACAGCATTCGTGATAGTATAGCAGACCGCTGTGTCACGTCATGGCATAAAATATAATATAATTTATGACATAAGGATCACGTGCATATCACGTGAAGTAATTGCTATTCAGCCACCACACTCGCACTCGAATACAGCACGCAGTTCCCAATCAGGCACACCCCGGAGACCAAACAGCACAACTTTTCTACTTTGCTCTTTGCACACGACAATAGATCTCAGAACTGAGCACTAAGCAAACACACAACCATTGACGTCGTTGACTGCGATATCATCCTTATCAGTCAGCTATTATCAGCTACTATCAGTTATCGGCAGTTATCAACTATCAGCTATCTGATCTGAAAACACCATGCTCAGAATCTTCTCCCCAGCGACAGTCCTTGCCAGGCCCCCGACTGCCTCGCGTATCCTCCTCTCATCATCCACTTCCTCGGCCATTGTCCGCCAGATCCCTTCATTATCTCACAGCTCTAGATATTTCTCAGCATTTTCAGCTCTTCGCGCTGCTGCCACGGAAGCTCCGTCAACTGCACCCGCCGGCACCCAGCTCTCATGGAACGAGTTTCTCAAATTTAGAACCTACCGTCGAGGCTTCCAAATCGCGTCCATGGGCGTCACTGGAATGATTGGCCTTTTTTCTGGATGGGGATATGTCTCGACAGTTCAGATTGATCCGACTCAGATGATCTTTGGCTTTGATCCGTTGCTTGTCATGGGTCTTGGATTATTCGCATTCACCGGCGTATCTGCTCTTGCAGGGCCTCTTTTGGGAAACTTTGTCTTCAATTTCATTATCCTCAGAGGAAAGCGGATACCATTCCGTGGAGTAAGTCTTACCCTTATATGGCTATGCAAGCATACTGTGCGTCCTAACAGCATTACAGAAAGAGGATCTCTTTTTACAACACGTCATCAAGAACAGAGTCGATCCTTCCTACCAGTCATTCGCCAACCCGGTCCCTGACTATTACGGCGAGAAAATCACCTCTCTTCATGGCTACAGACGGTGGTTGCGTAACTGTGCCGCATATAGAAAGAAGCGTGATGAGTTCCTCAAGCTGTGATTGTAGATATTGAATATATGTTAAGCTTTCTCCTTTGCTTTATTATTGACATTTATACTACCCAGTATTCTCCTCAGTATCTCGTAGTCCCGCTCATCTCCACACATTTTTATGATTTATACTTCATTTAATCATAAAATCTGTTTTATTTTTACTGTATTATAGACATAATCACAATAATATTCAGTAATAAATCTGTACATTCATTGCCTGAGCTCTAGACTTCAAAGCTTATTTCCAGTTGGGAGATTTTCGTAAAATAATTTCCCAGCAACAACACACTCGCTCTGAACACTGCAGTTTTAAATCAAAGAGCACTAAACGAAAACGGGTGGTTTGGACGATCGTGGAGAGTTGTGCGGATTTCGGACTATTTTATCTTTTTATAGTAGGGCTGTTTGGGAAGTTTGGCCGTCGTGAAAGGTCAGACGCCTGAATCAAATCTTCACGACGCAGGCCATTTCATTCTCAGCCCGTCGGCCATGCTGCGAATAACCCAAGCAGAGAAATGTGCGTACTCTGCTGTTCGTGGTTTACTATTTACTTTTGCCCGACCAATACTTCCCCTGGCGAAGAGTAAACCGTGGTGCGACAAAAAATGGACCTCCTCGATGCCGGAAAAAGAAGAGGATAATGATCAGCTACTCATCGAATTTCTCAGACGTGGCGCGGACCAGCCTAATCCTCGAAATATCAGAAAACCAGAGCCATTGGTGAATCAAGATACTCTTCGGTCAGCGCTGTTTGATGACGAGTTTGATAACGACGAGGTGGATTCACGCAATCGACGCTCGCAACCAGAACGGCACAAAGAGAAGTCAGAAGAGGTCAGATTACACAGTGAAGAGCATATCATTATCTTACAAGATAACAAATTTCAAAGAAAACGAAAACCAAGGCGAAAAACAACTACGCAAACATCAGTCAGCATTGAAGAGCCAGCAGAGACTACAGCGAACGAGCTCGAGTCAAATTTTACTCTTCTGATGGGCAAAGACAGCGATAATGGATTAGAAGATATGGCAGAAAGTTTAGATGCGATGCGTCCTCATGCGAATCTTGTCAGTCGCGCCAGGTACAGTCAACTAGACAAAGCTATCCAACGAGCATTCAAGCGAAATCAATTATTGGACTATGTCAAACAGCTTGACACTAAGCAACCGTACAAACTAGGAAAAGCAAAACTGAAAGCAGAAATTGTTGCATACATTATTCAGAATCTATGGGGTATCAAGATCTCTGCAGACGTATCCAAAGATCTCTTGACTCAGCGCGAATTTCTGGTCCGGGATCGTCGCGATATGATCCTCTTATTGTCCAAAGACGCGCTACTTCTTCGAAAGACGACCGAACTCGGTCTTACTGTGCAGGTCGGACGAAAGGGTAACGCGATCGAGTTAATCGGAACAGAGAGTGCAGTCGAGAGCGCGATCCGTCGGCTTGAGCATATAACTAAGAACGTTGTCGAACAGCATATTGAGCTTGAGTTTTTGATGCATACCCATGATGTTTCGATTGATGATATTCCATTAAGCGTCATATCGCAGTTAAGTGAGACATTTGTCGAACCTATGGATAATCGAACACTTCGAATCTCCGCCTTTGCCGAACACAGAATCGCGCTTGCGCGACGGCTTATTGTGCTCTCTCTTAAACTCTACCGACGGGATCAGCAGCAAATTTATTTCTCTGCAGGATCATTAACCGAGAGCGACACGGCTTTCTACAACGTTTACGAAACTAGCTGTCTACCTTGGTATGCTCGGAATAGTCGATGGAAGAGATGGCGAAGCGTGGTGTCTCGATACAATAACGCTGATCCAGTTCCTGCGGAGCTGCAAGATTTGATTGCTCAGTATCCTCTGCTTATTTTGAATGAACTTGATCAATTGAACGACGACTCTTTCCTCGTGATTGATCCGACCGAGAAAGAGGACTATGCGCTGCAGTTGGTCGGGTTCGACACGAAAAGGAGACCAGATCAAGTGATTGATAAAACAGTCGGCGAGCTCATGAAACGGATGACTGAAGACGATCAAAGTTTGAAGGATCTGAGAGCTGCTGACGCTGATTCTGAAATTGCAGATATTGAAACGGTTGACGCGGTGGATCATGAACATAGCTTTGCGAATGCGTTTGCGATGCTTGATGAGAAGCCTGTAATCAACGAAGCTGAATTCAGCGCCACGTATGTACACCTTTTTTCGTTTTGAATTATTCTAATCAGTGGTAGATTTGGAATGGCGTTGCACGAGGAAGAAAAAATTGGCCAGGATGCAGATATCCTAGCGACTTCTCAGCTCCACTCGAAGGACAAATATATGTTTGTCGAACAGTATGTCCCCGTGAATTTTACTTAGTATTTGCTAACGAGATAGTTCTCCGATTTTCACCCGCTTCATTGAGACATTCCATGGGAGTCTCAAGAGAGAACCAATAGAAGCAGGCCGGGATTATGCCAACCGACATGATCCGCACTCTCTACTTTCTGCGATTGAAAAAGGCGATCCGACATCTCTAAAGCGGTATTACAGTCTTCAGTTTATCCCATCTCCCTATGCGCATCCAGCAACTTTTGTAAACTACGCGCCTCTTGAGATGACTATTGCCGCAGATGACTTATGGGAGCCTACGAGTGCAGTCGATCTCGCCTCGTGCGAGCATGACTCGGCGATAGATTTATGCCTACCGCGACAGAGTTTGGATATCAGATTCCGACGAAAAGTTGACCTGCCAATATCACAGGAGCAGGAAGGCGTGCAAGAGTTTTTGAACAAGATGAAGGTTGATCTAGCCGATGCGTCGAAACGCATTAAAATCCCAGATACGCTGCATGTGCTTTCCAAGTCAAGTGTTGCCGAGCCGGATGGAGCTGAGCTCGATAAGGTGACATATCTCTTCCGCTCACTCGAGCAGCGCTGGGAGCTGAAATATAAACACGGGGAGTATATCCTCAAGTTCTGCGTTGTCGAAAGCAGTGTTTTGGACGGTCGCCGGATCAAGGCATCGCTCATGCTTGATCATGAGCGCGTGAGTTTGGATCCTGCGGAGCGCGCTGACCAGCTTCGCGATCTTGCAAAGGCTGCGGTTGAGCTTGCTGTTGGAGCGAGTCTGCTGATGAAGGCGTAATATATAATAGCTCTCTAATATATCACACCATTTATATAAACGTATTCTGTACTGTATACATTGTCTGCACAGTGCAGCTGCCTTGAGCACTGCCCAGGTGCGGCTCGCTTAAGCTGCCAAGCCCTACAAGCGGCTGCGCAAAGGAGCGCACGCGTCTCGGTTGCTCGCTCCATGTGAGAAACAGCCTTGTTTTGCTCCACACTCTCCTTCGCCAGCACCTTCCAAGAATCAGATCATCTTTAAAGCAAAAATGACTCCTCGCAGCGGCCAGGGCGCATTCAACGCTCTTGTTGTCGTGATGCTGCTCTCACTGCTCGTCTTGTACAGAGTTGCCCTACCGCGACGCCTCGAACCGTACTCCGTTCAACTGCCAGACATCCAACGGCATCTCTCGTTCCAATTCCCTTCTTACTTGTCCTCTCTCCAGCCAGTGCTTGACACCTCGCGCCTCGAAACAGGCGACTCGCATGGCAGAATCAAAGCAACGCGTCTCAAGCAACTCGCCGAATCGAGCGCGAAAATTTACAAGCCGCAAGGCATCGCTGACGACATCACAGCTTTCCTGTTCTCCTGCAAAACCGGAACTCCCCCGAAAGCTGAGGTTTTTGAGAAATTTGTCTATCTCAAGTATGACCTCATCGAAGTCAGAATCACGAACGAGCAGTGGCCTATGACGTATAACCCGACAGTCCTCGCCCTGCCTCCGTCTTCCCACTTCCCGTTCCTCATTGTCGCTCGTGTCCGCGGCGAGGGCTTCTTCCAGACTTCTCTAATCTGCGAAGGCAAGTACATCGAAGAGACAAAAGACAACTCATACGGCTTCCCTGTCACAACCAAAATCATCGGCTGCGCTACGAGCGCAAAAGAACTAGCCGTCCCGCAGACTCCCGCCCGCGACTGCCAGGAACGCGACTTCATGTCTGATGTCCCGGGATTCCACGATCCACGTATATTCTGGTCTAATGAAGGTGCTCCGCTCATGGTCATCAACCAGCAATCGCGATACGGATGTTTCGGACTCTGGGTAATCGATCTGCGCAGCGTCTATCCGTCTCTCAGATACCGCGTCAACCGCTCGCTTCTGAATGAGTTCCCTACTGTAATTGAGCTCACCAGACTCGAAGGACGAGGAAACGTGGAAAAAAATTATCTTTTGTTCTACGACTCGGTAACCTCAGAGGCATATGTTCAATACGATCTTGCTCACAATAAACGCCACTTCGCAAAACTCATCGGCAACGGCCTTACCACATCCAACATGACAAGCCCTCTTGAGATGTCATGCATCCACGAAGACGCTACCTGGCATCAAGCTACAAACGCCATCCAGATCGTGCTCTGCAATTACGGCGAATGCACTCCTGGTCCCGAGAATACTGTCTACATGTCTTTCCTACACAAAAAGTCTGCGGTCAAGGAAAGTCTTAAAGTCCAGTACCGTCGTTACGTAGCCGTCTGGCGCACTACTGCTCCTTTTGAAATGGTCGCCTTTGGCAGCAGACACATCAGGTTCAACAACGAAGACGAATGGGAACAAAAATTCGACGTCGAAGGAAAATTCCTATACACCGTCAGCGTTAACTGGGAAACAAACCAGAATCGCTACGAGGGATATCTCAACGAAAACGTGATTGTCAGTCTTGGTGTAGGTGATCATGGAAACGCGGCTGTTATCTTACCGGCTCGTGATCTCTTATCATGCATGGAGTCTTGTGCTATTTAATCTTTTTTGCTTATAATAGGAGTTTTGCTTTTTTGATATTTTTGGGTTCTTCTTTGCATGTGTAGTGCACCACATGTATTGTATATAGCAAAGGTTTCAAAAGTTGAATGTTAATTAATTCAAATATTATACAGGTTAATCGTAGGCAATTTATTCCTACTTTAAGTTAACAATACTATTACACAATCGCAGTCCAAAACACCAAAAGCAACAATCAAAAATATAAAACAAGCTATCCCAATCATAAGTATCATCTTTTCATAATTTGTTACAGTTTTAATTCCAAATGCTTCATCACTAAAGCAAGCCGTTTACTAATAAACCACTTTCCATCCTTCATAAATATACGGTGACATATGTGTGCGACTTGGGCGGCAACAGAAGTCTTGCCTCCACTTTCTCCGCTAAGATCTTTAGTAAATGGCGCAGAGAAAGTAGTCTTCGCACAACATGTTTTAGGCCAGCCCGTATTTGAAGACTCAACCATCTGTAACACACTTTCGACAACAAAACGTTCCTCGACTGACATTTCTTGTTCGTCAGCTGCAGAAGTTTCAACACCATGGATCCAAGCAATAAGAGACATCATTGATTCCCAGAAACACAGAATCTGCTCAATGCTATCAGGCTTCTCTTCTGATCTCAGAAACCCACGCACATAAGGCAAAGAGAGATAAATTGCTTTGTTAGCTTGCGCCGATCGTGTAAATTTTGGCAATACAAATTCATCCACAGCAGCGTCAAGGTACTCAGCAAGATTCGGGTCGGATAGAAGATTCTTAAACACAGCAGTTACTGATACACCACATCGTTGAATCTTGATTACATGTGCCAATGACTCGATCGATACTCTTCCACGAGTATTTGACAACTTCAAAAGACATTTGATCAGATGGTGTGTTAGACGATCTATCTGCTCAAATGAAACCGTACGAATATACTCTAATTCCATAGACGAACTTCCAGTTCGAGAGCTATCTCCCGCGACAGAAGCGCCATTAAAAAGAAGCATTTGATTGGTATTTCCAAGATGTTGCAAGACCATATGCAGCAATACTGAAATTGCAAATTTGGATAGCTGCCGGTCTGCCCCGTCAACATCGTTTGAGTCAACACTATGAGCAGAGAATATGCGAGTCACTGTCTCATTCGTGGGAAGCGGAGCTTCAAATTCCGATAGTAAACTATTAAACTGGATCTCTGTATTTGCAAACCAGAGTTGATCACTCTCAGGTAACGGCAATGCTGAGTCCGTCACTCTGCTAACAAAACCGTTACCATAGACAAGGCTCAAATTCGACATGAACGTAAAAATACCCCAGAAAAGTCTATGGTAGCCTTCCCGAGTCACCCACAAAGCCCAACTTGAAATGTCACGATTCTTTCTTCTCTGGACGCCATAGGAACAACATCGACTGAGAGAAGGCAAGTCATTAAATGCGCACTCAATCAGTTCGACATCACCACTCCAGGCATTGAACATGCAGGCCAATAGCTTTGCCTGAAGGAGCGGCAAATATTTGTCGTTCGTGAATATTGAACGATCAACAGTCAACAATGCAATGTAATCAAGGCATTGCAAAGACAAGCACTTGGACATTTCGTGATCGGAGCAATACACAGCGCCAATGGCCGCCATCATCATCATGAGCACGGCGCTTGCCATGATCTCTTCATCGATTTCACCAAGAACACCACGAACAAAGTTGAATCTGCAGAATGTACTGTGAATTAAAGGAACCTGCTGGCCATAACCGGTTTTGTAGATGATCAGGTAGGTGTTGAGTTGTTCTGTGCTCGGGAGAATTGGCTCAAGTTTTTTTGGTGAGATGGTAGACAATATGATTGAGAGATTACTGCGACAGGTGTCGTCGAAAATAGCAACCTTGCTGATATCGCACATATCAAAGTCGATACCTTCGGTGAGAAGATCGCTCCATGGTGTATCGGCATCTATTCCAGAGAGAGGAGAGGAGGAAGAGGAGTCCCAGTCATCATTGAGCACGATTGAAAGAGCCTCGTCTTCGGCCGTTGAATCACTTTTATGGGAGAGAGGCGGAACATTTCGCGCTAGAGACCGTTGGCTTGCGTCTACTGAACCGATGTCAAAAGAGCCTAGCAAAGCTGAGGTGTTTGGCGATATCATGTTCATAGGTGAGCCTTCGGCAACAAATTGGGAGATATCAAATGTCGACCATATATCTGTACCTGGTTCATTCAGCAAAGCGGAGGCGGAAACCTCAGGAACAGTAGAGACTGGAAGATTCTGAGCATCGGTGGCTTCCAGTTGAATCGACGTGCGTGGTGATTGCAAATCAAGGAGACCATCGAATATACCGTCGTTTGAGTTACTGGATGCATTCACGATCGGACGTGCAGCGTTAGATAGATCACTTACAGCTACATCAAAGGCATCAGGATCAGTTTTTATGTCTAGAGGCTCGAAGGATAAAACAGGAAGAGGCTGCGCTGATGACAATATATCCGATGATTCAAGAACGGCAGAAGCTGTGATCTGCTGCTCTGTCTTTTCCTGAGACGGTTCGCTATTGCTGGAGCTGCTCTCCTTTTCTGAGAGAGCATTTTCGCTTCGTGCTTTTGCATTCACCACAGCGCAAGTTCTTGAGTGTCGAACAAGCAGATCCCTAGAAAAATTTATAAGCACTGCTCAGTTGCAGTTCTGAAGTACACAATTAGGTGCTTACTTTCGTGAGAAGGCAATCTTGCAGGCGGAACAATTAAATGGACGCTCAGCGGTATGAGAGCGTTCGTGCCTAGCTAGATGTTCACCGCGCTTGAAGGCCGCTTGACAGTACTGGCAGATGTACTGCTTTCTGGGACGACGCGGACGCGGCGGCGGAGAACCGAACTGAAGAACGCTCTGCATCGCCGCGAGAGACTTCTGGTCTGCGAGGTCCATCAGCTCGAGGACAGAAAGCAGACGCACCAGTGGTGAGCTCGTTCTGGGTTCGGTGGTGAGTTGCTTGGCTGCCTCGGTGATGGCTCCCCCCCGCCCAGCTCTTCCACGGGCGCTGTGATCGCGATGAGCCCTCTTCGATGTCGTGTAGTAGTCACAAGTCAGTCACGAGTCACATAAGTACAGCAGCTCCGCTGTGGGGGAAAATAGTAGTGCCGTTTTCGGCAATTCATAAATTTATGTTTTCGGATTCGCTGACAAGAAGCTACGAGTTTTATAGAATATACATATTTTGCACAAATAAAACTTCATGACATTCAGTTTACAGCAAACTACGCCTTGTTCGCAGCAAGTCGCGTCTTTGCGACCTTGACAACATCGTAGCCCAGCATCCATGGCTCGAAAACAGTGTCCGACCAGGGATTCGGGTTGCTGCGGTCGCGCGGAGGAATCGCTGTGGTCGACGGGGCTTCGTATCGCGAAGGAGCTTTCGGGGCATTCTTCAGCTCAGCAGCAGCGTTTCTCAGCGCAGCATCGCGTGCCTCCTGCTCGGGGCCAAGTGGCAGATGGTTGATGTCGCCCATATCAATCGAACCCTCAACAATACGAGTCGTGCGCGGCTTTCTGACTTCCTCATATATGCTGAGCAACTCAGGCATCTGCTTCAGATCGGTCAAGGTGTCGAGGCACTCAGTAAGAGTGATGGCATCCTCCATAGCCATCGCAGCACCCTGCGCAAGGAAAGGGACGGTTGCATGGGCCGAGTCCCCAAGCAAGACGACTTTGCCGGACTTGCTCTGCCAGGTGTCGAGCTCCTTCAAGTAGCACACCTTCCACTTGAGCGACGAAGGCAGTAACCGAATCATCTTGATCACGGTCTCGTCCCAGCCCTCGTACGACTTGAACATTTCTTCTTGGCTCGCAGGGGTGTTCCATGTTCCTCCCTTCTCTGACCCGGCGGGATGGAGCATGACCATGTTGTAGAGCTTGCCATTTCGGATCGGGTAGGCCATAAAGTGGCCACCAGGGCCAATCCAGCTAGTAGCACGGGGAGTCTCAATCAGCGACTTGAGAACAGGATCGCTTTTCATCAAATCATAGGGAAGAGTAGCTCTGTATGCTGACGATTTAGACTCCTGAACCGCGTCCGTGAGGTCGGGGAATAAGATCTGGCGAAGGCGGGACTGAATACCATCAGCAGCAATGATCAAGTCTGCCTTGTAAGTGGCTCCCTTGGTGCCATACATGCCGTCACAAGTAGTCACACTGGGAACAGTTTCGTCAATGTCAATTACGCGCGAGTCGACGTGGATCTTGACGCCAGCCTCTTCAGCGCGAGCGTGGAGGATCTTGTGGTAATCAGCGCGGTGGATGAGCCAGTAACTGAACAGCACTTGTTAGCATGATATTTACCAGATCACACAGCTTGAGATACATACGGAGAACCATAGGCTTGCTCGACATAAGGGTTCAGTTGCGCCGGGCTCAGAACCTCGCCGGTGTCGTATCTGACCATGTCGATTCCAGACGGCTCGACGACGACCTCCTTCAACTTCTCGTACAATCCCAAAAGTTTTAACACAGCTGAAGAATTAGGAGGGATTTGAATTCCAGCTCCGATCTCTCCCAGCTTGGGAGCTGATTCGAGCAAGGTAACAGAGTGGCCGCGCATGGCGAGCGCGATACCAGCTGCAAGGCCGCCCAAGCCGGCACCGACGACGACGATTTCGAGTTTCTTGCCTGTCATGATATTCTGATGCTTGTGACAGTGATTTCAATGTCTGAGCGTTTCTGCTGACGCTTCTGAGATTGCAACGAGGGCATGATGAGTTGTTAAGTATCGAGAGGACCCGGAGGCGGAGAATGTTTCTGCCGCTTTTCATCGCGGAACGCCTACCCCGCAAATTGGGCGTTCTCCGTCACTTCGCAGCACTAATTCAAGCCAAGCCTTCTCAGTCCTGTCTGTGTGTCGCTCTGGATTAGTTTGCAGTCGTCCAGACACTGCCAACCACTAAGCAGTTTGGATTGCGCAGAGCTCTCAAACAGCTCTCGGAGTGCTTCTGCTCGCGAACTCCCTACTTCTGTCTCGCAAGCCCCGCTGCTCGCGGCGGTCAATCTCACACGACCTTTGCGTGCCGGCAGCGCGGCAGCTCGGCAGCTCGGATCATTCCTCACTGAGCAGCCCTCAGCAAATCAGTTACTACTCAGTACTCCCAACCACAATCTAAGCCCCGAGTCCGTTTCCGAAGCGTTCAACACTCTTATCAACCAGAAACTAACCAGTGAATAATCAACTAAGCTTATTCGCCTTTTGCCGAATGTCCTGCAAAATCCAAGGGCTTCGTGGTGTAAGCGCGCTTAAATTCAAACCGGGTACCCCTCACGACGTCACATGCTCACCACGGATGCTACGCTCACGAGATCACGCCAGTTCACGTCAGTTCACAGAGAGCGGAGTTCGCACACAGAGGCAATAGCTCGAATCAGAATTATTACTTAGTAACTGCTGCACAATCTGAAGAATACAGAATACAATAATAACTACTGCTCACTAACCGTAATCAATCCATAAACAGATGCAATAATATCCTGCCTTGATTCTGCTGTGCCGCCGTTCAGCACTCTCAACACAATCCACTCTAAACTCTCACTATTTCTATACATAAACAACGCCTTTCACCTTCCTCTCTGTGATGCTGCAAACACAATAGGCATTGAAATCAGGAAACCCGGTGGTCTATTATAGGAGCTCTGCAGGGTTCTTAAAACCCCTGGATAATGTACCGCAGAGAGCGAGGCTCATGCAGCGAACTTCGCAGCTCTATCGGATGATAAGACCGACTCTCTATATAGAATAAAATAAACCCAACCCTGCTGTTAATAGGAAATCTGACTGTTATTGACAATCTACTATACACGACATGTTGTTGATTCATGAAAGAGACAAAAGAGACTGCATATTACTCTGCATCCGGCATAATGCTTCAGCAGACGTCAGCTCTGACTGCAATCCAGCACAGTTATCATCAGCTTGACTTAATTACATTAGTTCTTGTAATACAGTAGAAAGGTTTGATACCTTTAACACAGAGTGCTACCAACTTGTCAATGCTGCAAATCATCCCCTCACAAACCACAACTTTCATCCAATATCTGATCATGCGAACCGTCAAACCACCCCTCACCAATCAGAACTATATCATCAGAAATATTCAAGCTTATTCGGGGAGCAACGGTTTTTCATGGAACAATACCCAATTCCCTCAACTGCACCACAATGGGCCCGAGTACTCGGTTTTCGCTAAACTTTCGTCAGCTGCTACTATCGCCCTTCTGGCTCAATTGTTTTATTTAGTTATTTTATACATTAAAATCACGCCAGAGGTAATATTGATCGTTTCTTGTATTGGTTATCTCGCTTCGTTCTCGCATCTGCAGCACAGATTCTACCGGTAAGACCTGATACAGGGTAGAGCATTGTTAAGCACGAAGAGCCACCATTATCGCGACTCTTTTGGACCATTGCTTGCGGCCAAAATCGGTGCTTCTCCCTTTAAAGTTTGAAGCTTGGGAATCAGAATTAATCAGCGAATCCTCCTAATCATCTATATAACATCGAATTATATTCTGGCTGCTCTTTCTATAAAAAAACTTTTACTTTGCAATTTATAGAGCAAACTTTGGTAACTTTAGTGCGAATTGTCGCAAGAAATCTGCTTTGGTATGGACTGCTGCGCTACTATCTTCTCCATGGGAGTTTCCTTTAACGTGCGTTCAACTTCGCAATAGTTTCACAGAATTACAAACCACTATCTTGCTACTATGCTTAGCTGATTGTATCATACTGACCTATTTCAAAGGAAAAAAACTTTTGCATTATAAAGAGGCCAATGAGAAAATCTACCCTCACATTACCGGTAATCCTGACGGTATAGCGCAAAAAGACCAATTAACGAGCTTCAATCGCCCTCAAATTCTCGATAATCTTGAGCCCGTTGATGGAGGTAGCCAATAGACTACTCCTTTGCCATCTCAATATGGAGATCAAAGCGGATACAGATGAATATATTTCGCACGAACTTTATCCTCCTGATAGGGGCTGGAAAGCATGGATCTGTATGCTGGACGCATCCCTTGGAACCATGGGCACCTTTGGACTTGTCAATGTCATGGGGACGATTTACTCTACTTAACTTTTTTATAATCACCTAATAAGTTTAGGCGTGTTTGAGCAATATTACAAGTCGACGTTGCTAGTCGACTACTCGACTTCGCAAATTGCGTGGATTTCGTCTATTCAAACCATTCTGATGACCTTCGGTGGCTTAATAATTGGACCTATGTACGATATCATTGGTCCCAAAAACCTAATACTGCCAGGTGCACTACTCACGGTTATTGGTGTTATGATGACCTCTCTAAGTACAAAATATTGGCAATTGATTTTGGCCCAGGGTCTTTGTACTGGCTTAGGGGCTACTATAATATTCAACTCGTTTATATATGCAGTAAATGGGTGATTTATCAGAAGCCGAGCTGCCGCTATGGGTATCAATACAGCAGGTGCCTCCGTCGGCGGAGTCGTTCTCCCAATCCTCTTCCGAAAATATGAGGCCAAGTCAGGATTTGGATGGGGCGTGCGTGATGTGGCATTCTTTGTGCTCGGCCTAGCTATGATAACTTGCGCGACTGTATCGACGCGTGTCGAACCTCCCGGAAGGCGTCATGTTTCTCTCTATGACACCTAAATTGCACCGCTGAAATTAGCACCTTTCTCACTCACTGTGCTCTCGGCTCTCTTTATTATGCTTGGTACGTATGTTGCTGTCAACTACATTAGCACGTTTGGCGCCTATCATTGCTTCTCGCCTTTACTCGCTTCACCTATCTTCAATGGTGCCAACACATCCAGACGCATCCTTCTTGCAATGGTAGCCGACAAATTAGGAAAGTATGACATTTATTGCACTGCTTCATTTAGTGCCAAAACCCTTACTTTGGCATTCTGGATCCCAATCACTACCCATCCTCAAATCATAGCATTTGCTGCATCTTATGAATTTATTTCTGGTGCTGCATCCACTGAATGGTAATCTTGGTGAAATCTCCCCGATGCGCGAAATTGGGGCAAGATTGGGCATGACGGATGGATTTGCTGCATTTGCGACATTGATCGAAACACCTATTGCTGGCGCTACACAATGCCATATTCATGGCGAATACTGGGCCATGTCGATTTTTACTGCTGTGAGTATGATAACCGGTTCTCTTCTTGCATTTTCTGCTTGGCTATTGCGGACTGGCTTTGTGCTGAGAGTCAAGAAGTAGCTTTGGTCATTACACCAGAGGATTTGATACAATTAAGCGTAAACTAGTCTAAATAGATCTTTATATTAACGTAGCCATTTCTTCTTATGGTGAAAACATGGGGGTTCCTTGAAGAATTAAATGCTTCGGAACTTCAAAGAGGTCCATCGCCATAAGCCATACTTAAAATCTCAATATTATCGACGTTACTCGTCAACGCTTTATCGCACTGTATATTTATGTATTAAAAAAATCACTCTGTATTGTTAGATTCATATATAATATGACATTGTGGAACAGTATGTTTGCATATATAAACAAGCGCAAATAGCTGAAGGATCTGGCCTCGGAACCTCATCGGAGCGGCTGATATGGAGCAACGGTTGCCACAGACTTGTTCAGAGTGGCCCGAACCTGTTTCGAAAGCAAATGCAATTGCTGTAATAAATATAATTGCGGATTGGCTGTATTCTGCTGCGATTTCCTGTCGGAAGCGAAAGCGAAATTTCATTGATTTCTCATGATTTCTTGTTGAGGACTTTTCGCACAATTTCCAACGGGCTAGAGCGCCAAGCATAGTGAGCTACATACCCGAATCGCGGCAAGCGAGTCTCCACTTCTGCAAAAAATTTTGCACTGAGAAGGCTTCCGTCGCGTCAAAAGGTGGAACTAAAATGATATTACTTCGGCAATTTTTGGAATTTACAAAAAGCAATGCACTAGTACAATCTATTGTGTCTTTAGAAAGCCAAGCTGCGCAAATACTCTACCACGTTTTTTTTAGATTTTTTTAGATTTTTATGCGATGCAATCTTGTGCAGGGCCGCAAAATCTAGAATGTCGCGTTATCGAACATGCATGCATTATACCGAAATTAACCGCATTACAACTACCTTACAAATGAAAAAGCTATAATTGATTGTATTGGACCGCAAATATAGTGTAAAATCAATTGTACTGTATCTCCTTTTTGTTAAAAAAAATTCCGCCCGCATTCGCACTATCGCAAGCACGTAAACTGTAAATTCTTACTTCTCTTGGCAACGGTCCTGCTGGTTTCGCGAGCTTGTTAGAAAGCTCTCAGCAACTTTTATAAATCTGTTACACGAATGGAATTGCGCCGCGAAAGATGCAAAAAAAAATAAATAGATAATATAGTAGATTTTTAACAGTGGTTTGTAACTTTACCAAACTTTTGGATATTTGCCATATACAAATTTTTACAGTTAACCAGTCACATTATCAATTATATGAACTGCTCCCTTCTGAGGCTTACCATCCGAATGACTCTTGGAAGTATTCAACCTTTCCATGTCCTTTGTTCAAATTATGAGTGACATGCAGGCGCATAGCATCGCTCATTGCCGGCGGACCGCACATCATAATAGCAACGCTGCCATTGGCAGTCGAAATCACTTGACTAGTAATATCTGCGAGATCGGGCTTTCCCGACAAGATAGGCACGCTCGAATGAGTTGAGTGCATAGACATCTTTTCCGCCTCTTCCGGGGTCGGAATAGTGCTCTTACCAATGACCTTGGCCCCCAGCTCCAGTGGTGCCCCCGGGGTTGGTGTAGTGACGTAGACCTCGACATCAATGAACTTGGATACAAACTCCAATTCGCTGGGCACCAATTTCAAAGACTCTTCGCTGTGTACAATCCAGCGAAGTAGCACATGCTGTCCCGATCTTTCATTCTTCGCCAAATCAATTGCGTATGCCATCATGGCGGTGATACCAATTCCTCCCGCTACCAGCAAAATAGTGTCAAAGCTCTTTATATGATGCTGTGGCCCATACGGACCTTCATGGCAAATAAAAAAGTCTTCCTGGGCAGGTACCTTCTTGGAATGAACCTCTTTGGCAATTTTCTTTTGCACTGAGCGGGTAATTCCTCTGCGCACTTTTCCCATAATTACAAGCTGACCTTGCTCGCCGGTTTCACATGACTCAAAAACAGTAAAAGGATGCGATTGATAGAATCCAAATGGTGTCATTATGTAGATAAAAGTGTAGCAACCTGGATAATATCCATAAAGTCGCATTTTTGGAAAATTAAAACGGAACACATCATCGTTCACAAGCACAAAGTTGCATTTGTGCAATCCATTAAGCGCAATTCTGATAAGTCGCACCCCATGATCAAAAGACCAAAAGGCAATAGACACTTTAATATATTGCAGATAACCAAAATCGTGAATTGCAACATGCTTCCAGCAGCCTAGAATGAATCCAATGGCAAAGAGAATATGCCAATATAAGAAGAACTCATATGCTGCGTGTCTCAAAGGCTGCCAGGCAAGGATCATCATGATTCCACTAGCACAGGTCGCTCCAACTCCCCAGCCCCAGTAGTCATTCTCGTAGAGATCCCCCAAGTCACCGTACCATCCTCCATCTAATGACCAAGCTAGAGAGTGAATTGCAGCCAGCGCAAACATGGTTCTTGACGTCCAACGATGAAAGACATTGCACGTACTATATGACCACCCAGTCAACGAGCACACAATGTTATTTCGACCCGCAAACACAAACAGCAAAGGAATCTGACCAAATGACATAATTCCGGTTCTATGCGAAATCCATTCAATACGCATAATTTTGAATGATTCATATGCTAAATTATCTGCAATGTACTCCGTGTCGGGGAACGACCAGCGGGAGCAGCCAAGAGCAAGATTAAGCGCCCAGTGTCCTATCACTACCCAGGTTTCCCAGCTAGTGGGAATATAGCCGACAAAAGGTAAGGGTCGCGCATTGTATGTTCCTAAGAAGGAAGGGACAATAAAGTATTTGCGGAATAAGCACAGCGGATCAGCAGTTTGGAGACGTGGAAAAACCCTAACGAGGACATTGTACGAGCTTGCAATAAGGATGATCAATGCCCAGTATCCGATGATCCCCCAACTAAAAGAAGTATGCGTTAATATATATCCCTTAGGAGGGTTGTAAGCAACCACTTACGACAAATATTCTGCCTCGGTAATGGTGTTTCCAATTCCATTGTAGTACGGCCACACAACATTAAAGTTTGCTTCGCTAAACTTGATCGGAATGCCAGTAATATTCTTGAGCATTGCCTCATCCAAACTGATGAACCAGTTGGTGCTTGTAGCATTGTTGTAAGGTGCCACAAACTCTGCATATGTAGCATTATAGTAGTCGTCACAATCTTCAATAAAATCTGAGACAGCTGCGTCAAATGCATCAGGCTTGAAATCATGAACACATTTCAGATATGTAGCCCATGCTAAAGGATCCAGGCACGCCTCGCCGTAAGCAAAGAGACCAATATCAACATAATCAGCAAGGTTGATATATGGTGCTGCCTCATTCTGTACAAGATATCTGCATGCGGATCCGATTGGGAACTCTTCGAACGCAAGTGCTTGACTAATGTAGCTGAGCATCAGCGCTGCAGCAGCTAACACAGCCTTCATGGTTGTTTAATTAAAAAGCAATATAGCTATTTGGAGTAGATAAACAGACTAGGCGGGGAACATGGCGACACGTACATATTTAGATATAACCATATGCTCCGCTATAGAGGGCAATGCCATGACTCGAGGCCAGAGCCACGTCGGCTGACCGGCCAACCCATTACAAGGCTGCAAACTCTAAACCTTAGCTAGCTATCGCCAAGTCATGCCGCCTCCCACACTGAGACAGGCTCACCCTCATCTTTCCCTGGCGCTTACTGGACTGTAGATAACTAGAAGCCAAACTTCAATATTTTATTTTTGTTCGTTATACAGCTGCAATTTCTATAAAATAATCATATAATCCCGAGAGCGTGGCTTGGTCGCTTTCAGCGAGATCTATAACTCCAGCAGATCTGAAATTAAGTTTTAGGTTGCATTTAGAGTCTAGACTTACAACACTAGAGCGATTGTTGGTTTTATGATTTTCCTCCAATGTTGTACCCCATTCAACCTAGAACTTTTTCTAATTCCAATACTACTCATGAGCCAGAATAATATTCATCTAGCAGATTTTGTTTGCTGCATACCGTTGCACACCACTTATAGCAGTCCTGAAGTCACTGATCGTCATTGCCCGCAATATTGCTAAGCTAGGGCACATGCTAGCAGTTTCGTGAAACTGAAGACATATTAGTAACGTATTAATTATGTTCTAAAGTGTAATTTGAAGCATACTTGAACCGCTTCACGGAAGATAACATGCCGGCAATTTAGACTAAATTCATTAGCGATACTACTTAAAGGCGATACTTATTGGTTGGTATGATTTGGTGCACTGTACTAATGTAGTCTAGAAACGTCGGATTTGGCTAACTAAAGCCACATTAATCTCTAACAATATCCAATCATATATGCTCAGTTTTCAAACTAAGTACGGTAAACTAGTGCAAGACATTGCCTTGCGAAACAGAATTAGAAATTTGCGGACTAAGAAAACATGCACTCGTATCCCTTTCTTTAGTACTCAAAAACTTTAATCAGATGCAACGGATATTCTTCACTCATACGCTTGTCTCCGCCTTATTTTAGCTATCATAACGTAAGGTTCTACACGGTATAGATGAATTAGTAGATAAGGAAACAAGCAATAATCTAAGCAGCTTGGCAAAACACAAAGTTTGATCGTCGTTGCGGAGATTTACTGCAATCGCGGAATCTGTCAGGCCATTAGAATCTAAAATGTGGATTTATTATTAGAGTTCGGTTTTAGAGCCAAGAATTGACTCGCAGTGCGATTATTAATGCCCACCTACCGCATATCATACGAATAACAGTATTAGCCGGGGAGCGTGAAGTTGGCGAATTGTAGAAGTCTGGATCAAGAAATAGCATGGTCTAGCCTCGCCGAAAACAAACCTTGTATGCATCAGTGTTTGTAGGTTTAGCGTAGCAGAATTGTGATAGACTTGTGATATGCATAAGCTGGGAGTAGTTTCGCGCATTAGTGTGCTTAGTTCAATGGGGCGACGCATTGGGTCTTAGCAGCAATAGCGGATGCGCAATTGTAGTATGATTCGCAGAAATATTAATGCGCAAAGAAAAATATTAGAGTGCAGGAAAGATCTAGCTCGAGGCGATAATGATTAATAGAGTGTGTCTGACGAAAAAAGAGGTGTGCCCTGAAACCCTGGTCTTCAGACAAAAATTAGCAACTAAGCAGAAATAAGTTAGCCATAGCCTGTTGCCTAGAATTCAAAGGCAGCGCCAAAAATCTAGAATTACGCCAAGTGGAAAATTTGTGAAAAAAAAGCGAAATCGCTGTTTAATTGTAAGACATGCGAGGTTTGCTGCTGCTAATTTTACAGAGACTGGCAGTCTCGTGGCGTAGCGGCAAGTAGCTCTATTGCGCGGCAGAGTAGACTAGACTACGCCAAAATTCCAGCGTATAGTGGAGGTCATGCGTAGTCCGGCTCTTAGAATAGGAGAACCTTAACCCCACTATATCAAGGCTTTGGATACGAATGTCGTCTCGATCGAGTTCTCGAAGGAAAATTCCAATTACATTGGTCTCGATCTTTTTGAAATCCACTTGCCGAGCTCTTCCCAAGGATTTCCGTGCCGAAAATGATTTAATGAGTATTATTGACTTTACGATGTTTCAACGCTTAATCGTTTATCAATAATCAATGGCTATATCATGTGGATTCTGTAGATGTGGCTATAGTAGGGTTAAGTAGGGGTTTTATAGTAGGGTTTTATAGTAGGGTTTTATAGTAGGGTTTTATAGTAGGGTTTTTAGTAGGGTTTTATAGTAGGGTTTTAGTAGGGTTTTATAGTAGGGTTTTTATAGTAGGGTTTTAGTAGGGTTTTATAGTAGGGTTTATAGTAGGGTTTTATAGTAGGGTTTTATAGTAGGGTTTTAGTAGGGTTTTATAGTAGGGTTTTATAGTAGTAGGGTTTTATAGTAGGGTTTTATAGTAGGGTTTTATA